>JAQFVV010012528.1:600000-1079462 GCA_028023455.1 Epiperipatus broadwayi
TTAGTGAGTCTACCAACTCTGGCTCATTCTAAATGAATTAAAAACTGATTCTGCTCGTAATTTAAAATCATAAATAATATTAAGTTTGTTAATCAGGAAATATACCATGTTTTTGAAACATCCAGATTAGTAAATGATCGGAATATATTTTCTCTACATAGTATGATTAACATGCACTTTATAGTATGTAAAATAAAGGCCTTATCAAACCTAAAATGTTACAGTTGATGCAAAATAAAAATTCCACCATCAAATCTGTACTGCATCTTGGTCTCTGTTTCATTAAGCCATCCACCTATAAAAATTTCCAAAGACCCCTGATATATAAAACAACGTCAGAACAAAAACACACCCTTGTTTAAAAACTTATTTCAAATGCTTGTTTTTCCATCTGCAGTAGTAACATTTACTCCGATTCTATTATATACAAATTGTATAATATCAATAAACTTTCATGGACTACCAACTAATTTCAAACATGTAAAAATTTATCATTTACCTGTATTTAAGATAGGAATAAAGTGAGGTTCCACAGAATGCTAAGTATATTTATTGATTACACAGAGGCTAAACTCTCTATGCAGTAGCAGAACACAGTGTTAGCCAGAGTAATCAATGGATGCAAGAAGTTTGTGCATAAAGTCCCCATCTAGTGCTTACTCATTCAATATCCTGACTAGTTTTTAGCTTGTGGCTTTCATCAGTGAGGAGTCTTGGATGTGAAAGCACTGCACCTAGATCTTTCTCCAGCAACCACCTTTTATCTTAGTGCTAACTACAAAGCTTTGAGTCCAATAAAAAAAAATGTTTTCAATTAAGCTCATTAGCTTGTATAGTTGCATAGATCTGAATTCAGTTCAACATCCATATATTTTCATAGTAACGAGTCACCATAATCCTATTGGGCAGGACTGGTATTAAGCATCACAAGCTCACCATTACCCTGGCTTGCACTGACTGGTACAAATATATGAAGAATTTAGCCTCTGTATAAACAATTTGTGTAAGCATATAGAATGATGATCATGTGATATATTTATTGATATAGACAAATTAATGGATGAATCGAGAATATACAGCACTGTTTTCTCTATCCGACAATGAAACTAGGGTTTTTAGTTATAACATAACCGTCAATTTCTAAAAATTAATCATCGAGACTCAAACATCCAATACAAAAGTCGTTAATTTTTAGAAAAATCTCCACCTCGAGCTGATTCAATTGCTCAGCATTACTATTCACAAAATATAACAATTTCATTTATCTAAACAATTATCATGCTTGGAAATATGAAAGTTGTCTCATATCAAATGAGAAGATTATTATTGTAAGAACAAACATGGATTTTAATATCCAAGTAAACATGAATTCAAATTATTTTTTAAATTTTTATATCCATAATGAAAATAATAAAATTAAGTAAAGCAAATATATAAATAATAATAGTAAATACAAAAAGGATTTGAAAGTGAAATAATTTGGTGAGTACGCAAATGACTACCATAGATAGTGAAAAAAGTAAGAGACTGAAATGAAGGGGAGGGGCTATCCATATTGCTAGAAAAAGTGATATTGAAGTCTTAAGCAGACTGTAGAAGTTATAGAAAGAGACCATATGTAAGATGGATATATGAAGTAAGCAAGTTTGGTGATATAATTTGAAGAAGGAACTATATTAAAATTGGAAAGACCATCCTGTGGTGGACTGATAAAGGTTGAAAATGTCATGATCAGGAACAAGAATTTTAAAAATGGAGAATCATGTAAAGTATATAAAATGTCATAGGGAGGTTTAACCAATTACTTTTCCAATTGTATTAAATAACCAAAAAATATTTTTAACTATTTTGGGACTAGATTCAATCAATCAATAGTGTTGGGCCAATCCAGAGAGTAGTAAGGCAGCTAATTCATCCATTTCTCCATTTTGCTCTCTCTATTGTCCAGATCTTCAAATATCTCTTTTCATCTCTTGTAGCATCCAGCAAGATCAATCTTCTTCATCCTGTGTTTTTGTTCCATTCATCATTCTCTTTAAAATACCCTAAATTAAACTATTCTTTCTTCTTAGTATGATGTATCCAATCCAGTTTGTTTCTCTGTCTCTAATTTTCCCAATCTTTCCATTTACTCCTTTCAAAACTTGGTCCTTTTATTCATCCAACTCAAGTTTCCATTTTTTCTAAGACCACCCCCCCCCAAGGCTTTCATAGTGTTATCTATTTTTCTTTTGCCCATTAGCCATGTTTTACACTTATACCATTATATACACAGAGTACTATTCCACAATATTTTCTTTTAAAAAATGATTTCTTTGCCAATTCCTTTTTTTCTTTCGACTTCATTCTTACTTGTTCCATCCACATTCAATCAACTGCCCAAATATCTAAATCCATTCAGCTGTCAAACTATATTATCATGAATATCAACTTCTATTTTTGTATTCATTCCTATCCATGAATATTTGGTCTTCTCAATATTAATTTTCATTCCATATTCCATACATCCTTCCTCCAATTTATTCAACATATTCTGGTGATTTTTTTTTATCTGCAACCATTCTGAAAGCTTTATACATTTTATTATTCTATCTCCAATATTAACTCCTCCACAGTTTAAATTTTTTTCTAACATGTTTTCTAAATAAATAATAAGAAACTCAGATGACTTCCAGCATCTTTGTCTAACTCTTTTCTTTATAGTCACTTCTTCAATTTCATTATTCTCCAATCTAATTCTTATTTATTTTTTTTTTTTGCTCATTCTATATATTCCAAATCAATCTCCTCGCTTTCCAAAATACTCCTTTGTATTTCAAGATAGTTATAAATTTATTCCACATTATTCTATCAAATTCTATTTCTAAATTCTCTCTCTCCTCCCTCTCTTTCTCTCTCTCTCTCCCCCTCCCTCCAACCATTTTAATAATACCAATAACATTTCCCTTTCTGAAAACCAAACTATTTGTCCCCAATATACTGTTCTACCTTCCCATAAATTCTTTGAGTTAAAATTCTCAACAATATTTTTGGAAGCATGAGATAATAAACTTATTATCTTGTACCCTTCATGTCTAATGATTGTCTTCTTTTTAGCAATTGGAGTCATTATATTCCTTAAGAAATATTTAGGCTAAATTTCAATATTATATATCAAATTGTGCCATCCAATTATTTCCTTTACAATATTTTCTCTCATCCTTTTCAAAAATTGCCTAGATATTGTATCAAATGTATCAGCTTCTGCCAATATTACCATACCTTGTTTGTCTACTTTAACACCTTCATTTTCAAATTCATAATTAATTGCATCATTTTCTTTTCTAAACAAAATTGAAGATCTTTCCATTTTTTTACTATATTATTCCTATCAATCTTTTCATACTTAACTTTCATATTAACTACCCCCCCCCCCATGATATATTTTTAATTCTTTCAAATACAAGATTATATCTTTTTGCCTTCCCAACCATTTTTCTTTTTTCTTAGTTCATTATTAATTTTTTATATGCTCTTCCTCACTATCGTCATTCTTCTATCTTCTCCATATTTCTATCTTTTTTGCTGCTTTCCAAATTCATTTGTCTTTTTTTAATCAAATAGTTTCATTGCATTTTTTGCCATGTTTTAAAATTCTCTCTATCCTACACCAATGTTCATCAGAATCATTTATATATTTCTCATCTATATCAAACCTTTTTATAACTTTTTTGCATATGAAACCATACCTTCCTTTCTCCATTCCTCTCACTTTACCCAAGTCCCATCTTACATAACTTTTTTATTTTTTCACCCACTGCTAGATAAAAAGTATGTAAACTCGTAACACCCTACTTCTATCCTGTATAAATATGTCTGTCTATCTTTTATTATCACCTGGAGCTTTTCATGTATATAATCTTATTTGATTTTTAAACGTTTTCAATCACAAAATCTTTCTCTTTACAAAATTTCTAAGCTAATTAATTACCTTTTTCATTCCTTTTTCCAATACCATAAGGCCCCAAAAATTTTTTCTTGCTCATCCCACAACAATATTCCAATCACCCAATGACAATATAGGTGCATGTATACCCTCCTATTATTTTCTCCAGTTTTTCAGACCATTCCTCTACTTTTTCATGAGCAGCCATTGACACATAAATTTGTATGACTGCCAAATTCTTAGGACTTGCTGCTGTTCTCATTATCATAAGTCTTTCATTGTCACAATCTAATTTTTCCACACTATCCCAAATCTTTCCAACAATTCTATCACCATTAGGATACACTAACATCTCCACTATTTATTTCCCACTTTACTTAATAACAACATTAATATTATTTATTTTCATTTCCCTTTTTAATTTTTCCCAACACTTCTCAATGACTTTATATTCCAAGTACCAATTCTCAATGTCTCCTCTTCCAATGCACTATCTTTGTGAGGATTTCACAGATTTTTGCTCTGGTTAGTCTTGTATCTGTTCCTACCAGATAAAATACCACAGCCTTCCTTAGCTAAGGTCTAAATACCAATATAAATCAATCTTCTGTTCATGCTCATATTGAAAAACAATAAAGAATTAGTTTCCATTTTATTTTTTTCCTAGTTACATCTTCATAAATGCAGCAGCAGTTTCTCCTAAATTGCTTATTTATCTACCATTTTCTTCTTTCCTATTGTCACCTATAATGATCTCCCATCAACTTGGGAAAATGCTATTGTTGATCAAATATCCAGCAAAGTATTGATTTATTTAATGGTTCATCAACATTCATCATTACATATTAGTTGTACTTTTTTACAGTTCTAAGCTAATTAGTTTTTTTATAATTAAAAATATAGATAGTTTAGAATTGTTAAAACAAAAACAACTAATGTCTTCATATATGAGTGTATGAATAGGTATGTGAGTACAACTATTACATATTCATAATAAACCTCATATCTGAAGATATATATTAACTATTCTTTCTTATTGCATTATCAAATATATATATAATAAATCATTCATGCACTTTACTACTGTTACACAATGCTTTATTTACCATCCTCTTTCACAGTTGATTGTCCCAGCAATCTTCTTCAGAATGAAGATTGTAGGGGCAATCAAAACTGTAAAAGAGGGTGGTAAATAAAGCATTGTGCAACAGTAGTAAAGTGCATGGATGATTTAATATTATAAGATATATATTAATTACATGCTTGTACATATTAATTATCAATTCTTTTCAAGAATAAAATAAAGATTTTTCATTTACATGTATACAAACATACATTATATGTAGTTATGTACCAGTTTTTACTTATGGATCTGAGACTTGGACACTTAACAGAAGAGCAATACAGAGATATCATACCATTCAATGAAATATGGGGAGAGAGATATTAGGAGTAATAAGCAGAGAATGCAAACAAAATCCATGGCTGAGAGAACAAATAGATGTTACTGACATCATTGAAAGAATTAAGAGGCAAGTGAAATTGGGCTGGACATATTGCAAGAAGAAATGATAATAGTTGAGCAGTTAAAATCTTAAGCTGGATTCCAAGAAATTGTAAAAGACCTAGAAAGATGCCACATGTGAGGTGAATGGATAAAATTAGGCAGTGTGCTGGGATGATGTGGAAAATAGAGGCTAGTGATTGGAGAAGGTGGATTGAATTTGGAGAGACCATTCTGCAACTGATCAATAATGGTTGAAGATGATGATGATGTGCATAATAAATATACATATGCATACAAGTGTGTTTATAAATATTTTATTTTTGTGTGCCATGGAACTAAATAATAGCATGTAATGGTGCCTATTTTTAAATTCATTTTATATGGCTGAAGATAAAAAGACTTCAGAATTTTTTCCCCTCTTGTAGACGAAAAGTTGTTTGTAATATAATCATATCCTAATTGTGCAGATTAGTTTTGTGACAGAATGGCAAACTTTAGTGTTAAAGATTCCTAGATTAAAGTTCTATGTATTGATCTACTCGTGATATAGTTAATAAAACAATTTTGTTTATTTGATATAACTGGGTAAACATATTTTTTAATCCCCTAGCATAATCTTTTCAATCACTAAAAATTCACAAGACTTTATATTCGCCCACTCTAAAAAAAATTGACCTCTAAGCTGAAATATTAAATTGAAAAATTACACATTAAAATATGAAAATAGTCATTTTGAGGCTGGCTATTGGAAATATGGATTCTAATATATTTATTTCACAAGAGGGTGGCGCTGTATGTCTTAACCATGTTGGGTGATTTAAGATTTGACATTAAGATATGTATTTTTATATATATATTACATGGAACCTGTGATAAAAATTGCACAATTTTTTGTCCCTTTAAAATGTCTACTGTCAATTTTTTATATGTTTTTATTTAATAAATTTTTTAGTCTGTCTGTTTGTATAAAAACTTGTGAGTCGGTTTTCATTCTAGTTGAAACATTGCATACTTATATATTCCCTACGATAATACATTTTTTTAGAGTTTGCAAAAGACAACAACAAAAAAAAATTTACATTTGTAATTTCATATGGGTTTCACTTTGAATGTATTCAATTTTGTTAAACTTTTTTGAAAATTTAATTATGTAAAACTAAAAAGCAAAAAATAAAAAATTAAGATTTAACACCTTTATTCACATAAATGCACTAAAAAAAAGAATATTTAAAAAACAGCATTAAACAGTATTCTGGGTACTAATATTCTTGTAGTGTAATTTTCATTCCACAACTCTCTCAAGGTAGGGAATGATTTCTATCCACTTTTAACCTCTTGTGGAGGGGTATAATCATTAACATATGACCAAAGACATGTGAACAAGATATAGGATCCCCAAGATACTACAGAAATATTGATTAAGTGGATAATCTCTAGTTTAATGAGTGACTAAAAAAATTATTAATATACATCCATTAATTGATTTGTGTCAAAATTTTGAGGGCAGCAAATTTGACACATCAATTAAACTGTAGTAATTGGATATCTATCCATCTACATATACTGAACAATGCCAAAGATATATGTAAGAGAGTATGATCTGGGTCAACTGATGAGTGCTGATTCTGCATGAAATGTGCATTTTGGGGATTATACATCTTTTGGACATGTCTTTGGACATTTGCTTATGATTAGACTCCTGTATCAAAAGTGGATAGAAACCAGTCTCTGTCTTGTGTGAGAGTGGTACAGTAAAAATTATATTGCAGAAATATTATTCATTAAGTGGATAATCTCTAATCTAATGAATGATGAATAAAAATTATTAATATACTTCTATCAAGTGGTTTGTATCAAAGTTGTGAGAGTGATAAATTTGACACTTATCAATTAAACTGTAGTAATTGGATATTTATAAATACTGAAGAATGATAAAAAATAAGGGTAAGAGAATGTGATCTAGGCCAACTGATAAGTGCTGGTTCAGCATGAAATGAGCATCATACATTTTATTCACGTTATTGATCATATGTTTATGATCACATCCCTACACAAGATGTTAAAAGCAGATAGGAACCAGTCCCTCTCTTGCATGAGAGGGGTATAGAGAAAATTACACTACAGAAATATTCATTAAGGGGATAATCTCTAGTCCAATAAATGACTAATAAAAATTATTGATAATCTTGATGTTATATAGCAAAAAAATAAAAGCATGATGTGCTTGTATTAGAAATATTCTTAATTATAATTTACGTAAATAGAAATTAGATATATAAATAATTGCGAAACAATGAAGAATATTAATTTAAGAATGTTAAATTGCAATTCTTGTTTGATAAGCCCAAAAATTGATAGAAAATGAAACTAATATTATTTCTAAATATAACCGCCCCAAAGCTTTTATTTTTAATTGCGTAATATTAAAAACACTGTGGGAAGTGAAGAAATATTTTTTTTTACTTTTTAATATAAAAAAAGTATTGAATAATTTTTTTCTTTTTTTTTCTGCCTAGATAACATACAAATTTGTCAGTTACAAATTATTATTTCAAGTTGAGAAATAAATTTATATTAAAATAAATGTGAATGATCAGAACAAATTATACTTTAAATAAATTTAGGGAGATATATTCATCTGCAATGAAAAGAAGAAATAATTTGCAAATTATTACTAACATTAAATTAAGTCTCACTTATTTTTCGGCTTTTAAACAGGTCTTGAATCGGATTAAAGGCTTTTTGTCCTCATATATGTAGAAGACATTTTTTTTAGTGCGATTGGAAAGACCTAGAAAGAGACCAGGTGAGAGATAGATGTGTGAAATAAGGAAGCGTGCTGGGATGATATGCAGAAAAGAGGCTAAAGATCGGAAAAAAAATGGATGGAACTTGGAGAGACATTCATGCTCCAGATGATCGATGATGGTTGAAAATAATGATGACCCAAACGCAAACAGAGTTAAATAGGAAATGGAATAATAATACAAAATGATAAGATTTAATAGCTGTGATAATTTTAACATTTTCTCAACTTATTAATATAATATCTGTATATTAATACTTTTCATGCATTACAATAAATAATGGAATAATTGACTTCAAAAGATCAGATTAATTTATGGTTTTAAAAAATGTTACCCGTTGGAACTTTTTTAAATATTTTTGACAGTTATTGATTTTTAGAATCCTTTATTATGAAGTTGATTCATTCGCTTCATCAAAATTAAGATTTTTTTTAATGTACTTACGTGATGTTGAACGACAAGTTTTTTAAACGTCTGTTGATAAATACTACTGTTACTATAAGCATTAATAGCTTAAATCAGTGGTGCGCAACTACCCTCCATACTCGGACTGAAATTTTACGTGACCCATTATATGTTGCTACCATCCTATTATAAACATATAAAAATAATAATAATAAAAGTCATTTTATCACATACAAATATATATATTATATTTCTGTATATACGATTTAGTAATATCTTGGGAAAAACTGCTTATTAATAATAATAAAAATGTATAATAATACTTGGTTCTTAGTAGATCTGTTGATTTGCAGCAATTACAACTTTTTTAGCCTGTTTTAGAAAATGTGTACATTCATGAATGTAGTAACACGTATTAATGTTAGGAAGATACTAGCATGAAGAACAAAACTCTGAGAGTGAACAAGAAAATGAAAGCAATATAAACGAAGTGCCATTATAATGTGCTGTTTATACAAAGCGGATTGCAATATAAAGAAGGAAATGTTTAAACACAAAAATGGTCAGTCTCACAATAATGAGTTAAGCAGTCTTCTTGTAATTTTTAGCATGGTTAATTTTTTATTTTTTAATTAAAAATATATTAACCAGCATTAGAACTTCTCAAAATTTTCATGACCCCAATCATTTTTCTGCAACTGCTGGCTTAAATAACTAGAGGTGATTTATATCTATTGTATGTTTGTTTTTAAATGGAAAATATGATCATTCATATTTCGATAACATGGACGACTTGCTAATTAATAAAATGTTTAATGATTGGCTAATATTTTGTTGCTGATATTGATTTATACCCCAAAAGTATAATGATATCCGTACTCATAACTAATTAAATAAAGTAAGCAGTAGAAGATCGTAAATTATGGAGAGCTCTTATTAGAAGGTTTAACAAGACTTTCGACTAAATAACTTATTGTGCACTCAACCAAATTCAGAAGATGTTCACTCTCAAATAGGGGGTTTGTCCTTACTGCAACCTTATTAGGAATTGATTCAACTTACAATAAGACTGACTAATGTAAAAATAAATAGTCAATGGCATAAACAGGTCGATTGGGGAGCTATGACAGTGAATCCATTCATTTCCAATAGGGTAGGAATTTCACTATAAAGGAGAAAATAACCATTGGATAGACAGACAACTATCAGACACTGAACAGCAATATGTATGTTGTCCACAATATTATAGAATGTTAGTAAGGCATGCCCAATCCTGGAGCAAAAAGCTGCTAGCTACAATTGCCAATGTGAGATTAGCCCCCACCCACAGGCTGGAAGTGTAAGGGTTTTAAAGGGAGGTCACAGCATCCATTCCAAACATTAGCTATATCTTCAATAGTTATACTCAATTTGCCAACTGTAACAGAGGTGAATTGTAGCTAATGCCATATATAATCTGTATATAAAATACAATATATATATATATATATATATATATATATATATATATATGCATAATAAACATTGTTAATTTATTTTTAGAGTTGTATGTTATTCTTAAATGACAAGGAATATTACTCCCATTCTTACTACAGCATAAACCTAGCAGAGTTAATCATGTTTGATCCATCCAAAGAAAACCATTGCATTACGATAAGTGAATCACTGCTAACAGCAAAAATATTGGTATTATGTTATTATTCAATTTATAAATGATACATTTGTTTAGAAATCAGACACATTTATTAGACTAGTGTTGTTATTACTCTACATGTTTTAGTGCAGGGGTAGAGGGTAGATTCAAGCATAAGACCTATGGGTCATGGCTTCACACCTTCATTTCTGATGCTTAAACTTCTTATGTACTCCTGACCAATAATTCATTTGTTTATTTTACACTGCTACCAAAATTGTTTCTAAGATTATCCATATATTTTAATAAATCAATGTTGGATTTTTTAACATTTGAAATCATGTAATCAAGAAAGTTTTACTAACACAATGACGAGCTGTAATTCTAAGGAGAAATAATCAAATGTCTACATATGTGTCATACTACAATAGTCAGTTAGCAATGTTAAAGTGAATAAATTAAATACATTCACACTCCTAAATGAGAGTATATTCTTATCATGGGTGATAAAAGATTAATAGTTTTTTGTATTGTAAATACATGGATAGAATGTAATCCTAATCCATTTAGGTTGCTATGATACTACATTCGCCTGAGAGAGAGGGCCACTATTTTTCCCCATAAAAGGTTTATCTGTCATTGCAGGGGAAGATAGCATTGATTAACATCAAAATCATGATGAAGATAAGCTACTACCTCCCGATAATGACAGTCACTAAGACCTTCAATACAAAAATCAACAACTGTGCATGCAACTGTTGTGGAAAGGCAGATCTCCAATAAGTATTAGAAAGATACAATTCTGTCAAAAATGCAATGGCATGTCGCTCCACTCAACTGAAGCTCTATATTACCAAAAGGTACACTCATTAGTGTTCAACCACAACAAAAAATTTACTCAAAAAACAGTTGTATTACAAATAGATCCCACAGATACCCTCCATCTAAAATTACATGGCTTGACAAACTCATATCTCATTTGAAGCAGACCAATGGATCCTCTGTAGAGGCTTTCAGAAAAAAGCTATTCATATGGGAAGCACATAATATCCTTATTCCGGAATCCCACACTGCTTGCCCTAGTTTAGGATGTAGCAATTATAAAATACCAACTATATTTAAATTTTTAATGATGGAACCTAAGTTTTTGGATTTCCTCATTAAAATAAATCTAAACTCAATGCCGACTAATTGGTTTTTACACCACAAGAAATACTTCAGAAAAATCAATCCTCTATGTCACAACTGTGGTAGAAGTAATGAGACATTCAACCACTTTATACAAACTTATACAGCTTTCTGAAATATAAAAAACATAATTGCCTACAACTGCCCAATTGATCTATATAGACTTCTCAACATCAAAGATTGTATAATGTCAAGGGACTTCCCAATTATAAGATTATCTATTTTTCTCACTTATTTCATGTGGATTGCAAGATGCAAACAAAAGTTCACCTGCCCCTCCCCTAAGACAGAAGACATTTACATAGGGACTATGAAGAAAATCCAAAATTGGGATAAAGTCCTTGCCTCAAAAATTCTTATAAAAAACACCTGGAATTTTTTCAAGTTCCCAAACATACATATTTATAAAATAATATTCTTAATAATACAAAATATAATAGAATTAATATATCTAGCGAGGTTCATTACCTCATATTCATACTACTTGAGCTCAAAACTAAATAATGGAGCAGGAGAAGTGGTATGCAAATCATATGCAAATGGACTAATTAGACCAGCGTTTAGAAATGTCGAAGCAGGTGTCACGTCTATTGATGGAGTAGTTATTATTATTGATGTAGTAGCTTCTCTGATCTTCCGCTAATGTCGTTTTTCTCGATACATACGATTTTAGGGTGGGAAGGCTCAAATAAATGCCCAGTCTTTTGGAGTGTTCCAAAAATGCTGAAGAGTTATGTTGTTTTTTATAGCTCTATTGTATGTGTATCTGTGTTGTGCTGTCCGGATGGTTGTGCCAGCCTTGGTTTCTCCAAAATAAATGGCACGGCAACCGGGTTGTGGGCAAATTATGCTGTAGACGACATGGGGGGTCTGAGAAGGTTCGAATTTGTCTTTGGAGTTATTGATGAGACGGTTAGTGCAAGGGGGTGTATGAAAGCTGATTTTAAAGTTGTTGTCTAAAACCTTGATTAATTGGTGGGAGATTTTGGGTATGTGGGGAAGAGTGATATATGTCGAGTTTGATATTGTCTTTATTAGTGGTGATTTTAGTATGAAACTGTTTGATTTTGTTGTTGATAGTGTGGAGTTTATAGCCTGCCTGTAGCAGATCTTTAGTATAGAGATGTATGTTGTTCTTCCGATCTGCTTCGAATTTGCAAAGCTGCATGTTTCTATGTAGGAATGCTTGTAATCCAGCCAATTTGTGAGAGTTAGGAATGTTAGAAAGTGGATGTATGAAGCCTCTGATTTCAAAAGGCTTTATGATCATTGAATAATTTATACATGGTTCATCGCGCGTTAACTTAAGATCCAGATAATTTAGGCTTTGGGAAGCATCCTCAGATGTGGAATTAAAGGTAAGATTAGTGCTGTGCGTTAGCTCTTGTATAATATTGTTTGTGGTGTGCTGATTGGATAGAATAAGTATGTCATCTACATACCGCATGTATAAAGTGTGTGGGTTATCAGCTTGGTGCTTAGGCACTATTAGTTTTTCGTAATAATTAAGAAAAATGCTAGTTATGATTCCACTAAGGGGGAGGCCCATAGGCCATCCACTTTTCATATTATACCAAGCGTGCTCAAAAGTTGTGTATATATGCTTATCTATCCAAGTTAAAAATGCAATGATGAAATTAATGCGTTCAGGTGACATTGTATTGGCCAGTTCCTGTTGGATAATGTGAATAGATTGATTTCTGTCTACGGATCCATACAACTCTTTGACGTCAAAGGTGGTCATTCGGAAGTTGTTACAGATAGTGGCTTTTTTGATTTTCTCCACGACCTGGAAGGATGAATTAACAGAAAAATTCCCAAAGCCCAGGCTGTCGATTAATAGTTGGTTAACCATAGTTGCGGTATATCCAAGTGTGAAAAACTAATTGTTCCAGCAGGCTTACAGTAACTTTCATAACAGAACAAATTTGCCAAGGTTTCCTGGCTTTATCATTGTGTAACAAATTTAACAATAAATAATTTTTATTTAAAAAAAAAACCAATTAATTAAAATAGAAAACAAAAGAAATAAAGAACGTAATCTTGATTGTTTAACTAAAACTTGCTTTTTTAGAGATATATAAAATAAACTGTCAGAATTTTTTTTTGTATGTGATATATAATGCATGGCTTATAAAATATAGTTTATTTTAACTAGTGTTTGAAGGCAGATACAGTGATTAAATTTTAAAGTATAATTTACATCATTTTAAAATAATGAACAACTAAAAAAGATATTGTTTTGCCAAATTTTTCTTATAGTATTTCTGGATATATATTTTAGGGCAGGAGTGGGCAAATAGTGGCCTGAGGGCCACATGCAGACTGCTAAGAGTTTTCATGCAGCCTGCCAAGACAGTCAGAAAAATCCACCTTGAACTGAGATAGGATGGCCAAATCAATACACATGTGCAGTATAGATATGATGTGCAGTGATTTTCCAATTGATCTGGTTAATTTCAATTTTGTCTTTGCATTAGCAAATATATACATTTCCAAATTTAGTGAAACCATGAACCTTCCAAAAAAATGTAAAATCAGTAATGAATGTTGTGTGTTTAATGAAGAATGGATAAACAAATATTACTTTGGTAATACAGGGAATAAAGCAGTGTGTTTATTGTGTCTTGAAAAAAAGGTGTGGCCCTTCACTTCCACAAAATGGTTCCCGATGCAGCCCTTCACCAACTTCTGCAGCCCCCAATCCAAAACAATTGCCCACCCCTGTTTTATACCACTCTTTAAAATTATTTTTTTAGAACATTATATTTTTTTTGTCAAAAATTACAGAACAGCAAACAAGTCACATGGTTCTAACAGATAGTTAAGGCTTTACTTCATTAGCGTATGAAATCAATTAATATATATATATATATATGCTCTGCACACAGTTAATGAAGCTATTAAATGTAAGTAAAATTATCAAAATTACCGCCAAGTGCTTTCAGGACAGTTTATAGTCTATATTCAAGTAGCCATGAATATGGGGCTATAAACTGTCCCGTAAGCTCTTGGTGGTAATTTTGATAATTTTACTTACATTTAATAGCTTCATTAACTGTGTGCAGAGCATATATATATATATTAATTGGTTCTAATAGAGTGAATAATTACTATAGCTTTGTATGAATTAAAATTTTTGATATTTTTATCAAGCAGTTCTTTAAGAATAGTTATTTGCTTGTGGACTATAGACTGTCTTAAAGATGAGAAGTATGGACATGTTTCAAAAATATGTGTCATACCTTCTGAATGATTATTACATAAGGTACATGTGAGGTCCAGATTTAATTTAAAATGGTTAAGGAGGAAGCTTTTTGTAGGAATTGTGTTGAGTAAGAAGTTATGCAAAAATTTTAGCCATGATTGACAACACATATTTTGGAATCTGATTAAAGTTTTGGCAATTGGGAGAGTTAATCAGAAATATCTGACAGGATACAAACTTTTTTTCAGTTCTTTAAATGCAACACCAATTAAAGATTTGATATTATAATTGTCCAACAGATCTGCATTTTTCAATAGCGTGATCAATATAAAAAAACACTTGCATATGGAAGTTGAGTAAACAATATTATAAGTAGAGGAATGGCTTTGAGGATTGGATTAACCATAGTTGCAATGTACATCTTAGCTTTGATATAGAAAAAATATGATTGAGGACATATTAGATTAAGACCACCTTTGAAAATAGGGAAACAAGCAATTTTAATTGATAAATGTGATGTTGATCTCAAGACATATGATTTTACTGTGGTCATGATATTTTTAACAGTACTCTTTAAAAGATACATCCATAGACTATAGTAAACAAGTATACAATCCAGAATAGCATTAGCAATACAAACTTGTACTATAGGGTAAAGCAATTTTGGACAGTAGGCTTTTATTTTTATAGTGAACTTGTTTATGACCAGATAATTTAAATGCTGGTTTAATTGTGTTTTGGATAAGTTAATTGGAATTCTGAGAAATGATGGGTGTGAAGAATGAAGGTAGACTATGACCTGTAGCTATCTGCCACATGGCTGGCTTACAAATGTGTATTGTAGATCCTATTAGGGTTTCAAATTTGTTCAAAATAAGAAGAATGTGAGGAATATTTTATAGGTCTCTGGAATCTATCAGGACATCATCAAGAAAAGGTATCCCTTTAACAGTAGTACCAAAATGAGAAAAAAAGGTCTTCTGTGCACTGCTCAATCTCTTTACTCATGGGATATATATTGCAAATAATAGTGAAGCTAATAGTGAACCTTGTGGAATACCTTGACTTGGTTTGAAAAGAGAAGAGAGACGCATGTATTTTTTTAGTTTGATGGATGTGTTGGTGAGATAATTTTTATGGCAGTAATTAGACATGTAGACATGTATGGGTAGGGGGAAGCTTCCTTAATGTGTTAAATAAATATTTACAGTTTACCAGATCAAAAGCCACTTTAAAGTCAACTGGGCTGGCAACATAATTTGTTAATTTATTTTCTTTTGCATATAAGATTGACTGCTGTCAATAACTTGAGATGCTGAGCAGGGTTTAACAGCATAATGAGATGAGGAAAGTTTAGGGAGGATAACATCACTTAGTTGTTTAAGAACAATTCTTGCAAAGATTTTGTAATCAATATCTTCCAATGTAAAAAGACACAGGTCATTTACTGATGGCTGTAACACTTTTGAGTTTTTTCTAAAGCAAAAAATTACATTAGTGGATAGATTACTTATGTGACATTCATGTAAACAGTTATGTAGAAAGGAGGGGGGATAATATAATTTAGATGCTTATAAATATTAGCTGGAATAAGGTAATTTGCTAGTGAGGTATGTGAATGAAAGTGCATAATTTCATCAAGAATATGTTGCTTTGAGATATAATAATATAGAGAAAGATGCATGTTATAGTTAATAGAGAATAGATTGTAATCAACCGTGTTTAGAGTACTTTTTAAGTGATTAAGAAGTTTGATATTAATGTTGGTGCCAGACATGAGTCTATTTCTCTCAACGGAATTGGAATGCATAAGCATGAAGGTAGGTAGGTTTTGCATAATTTACTGTAGTTTATGTTAGTGCTGAAAGATTATGGATTACTTTTCTAAGCCTAAATACCATGGTATTTTGGTTATAAAGAGCAGTTAGATGTTTATCTTCACTTTGCAGCTTATGGATAAAGAATTTTGCATCATTGAATTTTGTTATAGGTTGAAGAGTTGAATTGATGTCATCCATACATTGTTTTATAAGATTATTTGAATGATACATTAGTTGATCAGAGCAACAATTATTTAGGTAATATCCATATTTCAATCGAAGATAGATTCTGCAGCTGATATAGATAATTACTGGTAGTTAATATATTAGAGATATCATCAATAGTTAATTTAAATTCACTAGGAATTTGACACTTGATTGTAAATTTATACATTGTTAGTTTATTTTGAAGGGTACTTTGTGTGAGAGTTACACAAATATGGTCAGAGAATGAAACATTAGACAGGTGAATTGAAATTTTGAGGTCAGTATGAAAGATAAAAAAAGAGATCAATGAAAGAAGATCCTTGACCTCCAATAAATGACACAGCATTTGGAGGATAGAGTAGTAGTAGTGGTAGTAAAGCCAGTTGATTGAGCTTTGTTTCAAAATGGATGGGAGATTGTTGTAGGAGCAATTAAAATCACCACACATGATAGTAAAAACAGGCTTATATAGGATTTTACTTTGGGCAACAAGGACCATATTTACAATGTCTTTTGCTTTTTGGCATGGATATATTGCTATAAGATAATATAACTGTCATTGAAAAATAAAGGAAATAATGATTGCATTAATCTTATCAATGGAAGTTGTGTACTAATTAGAACACCTCTTCCATGTGCTGGTCTGATGTTGGGCTTATGTACAAATATGTGTTTCCTGTTTAGAGTGTTAACAATGATTGGTTTGGTTGATAAAGTATTTTTTTGTTTCTATAATGATGAAAATATCAGCATGGTGATTATTTAGAAATTGACGTAGCTGTGGGATTCGATTGTATGAGTTAAAACCTCACATATTTATTATGGCTATTTTTATGCTTGACATATCTTGTTTTTGAAGAGTTGGAATGATGCTTTTTGCAGGTATGTTTGTTATAGGAATCAGGTATTGTAGCTCTTTTGCTATTTTCATTGGCAGAGGAGGTAATTTTATTAGGTGCTTCACAATTTGTTTGTACTTTTTGTTCTGGATAATTTTTAGAGTATGTATTACTTTGATTATGACCCAGAACCGAACTTTGGTATGACTTTTGTTCAGATCCATGGATTGTTGTAAATGATTATCAATAAGTCAATTTTGAGGTTAATTCTCATAACAGTAATATTCTGGTGTATATCTGTTAAAATGTTACTGTATCCATAATTGGAATGCTTGTTTTTAATGTTTTCTTCTAAACAAAAAAATTTGTAAACAACTTTTAATGCATCTGAATTTAATTTTAAATATTACAAATACGGCAAAATATTCCAGTACTAAAAAATAATATATATATATAACATTCTACAAAACACTTTTATTAATGAATAAATTAATGTATTTATCGGCACACCATACTTTTATTTCAAGTTAAACATAGTAATCGAGAGTGTGGTTGCAAAAAATATATATTAATAAGACAACATTATTTTTAGATTTAAGGTAAGAACAAGGTTCTACATTTTATAGTATATCTAACCTTTGTGTTTGCTGTAACCATTTTTTTTTTTTTAAGAATATCTTTGGTGTGAATTTAGAAGCTAAAATCTCTTATCGATTTAAATAGAAATGAAGACTGTTGCTACCAGAAAATTAGTGGTAGATTCTTTGTAAATATTTTATGCATATTTTTCATACATCAAGATTTCATTTAAAAGTAAAAGCATAAAAAATGTAATTCCTGACTGTTTTCAACTTACAAATTAGTAATCTAGGCTGATGTGCTAAAATGTGTTAATATTTTATGTGTAAATCTATATATCATGTATGATGTATTGAATAACTTAACACATTTTCTTTGAGACGGCAATTTTTTCTTCGCTAGATGGCAGTCACTGCTGCGAGTGGTTTCTGACTGACAGGCATGCTTGCATGGTATTTATTTAATTGCTTTATTCTTGATATCTAAGCTAAGGTCTTACTCCTGCATGGTTTGGTGCAGAGGAGTATGAAGTCCTCAAATCCATTTCACTTTTGGCACCCAAACTTGTGAATTCTGAGTATTAAAATCATTTGCTTATTTATTTAGCTAACGACTTAAATGTTTCATCTGGTATATTTGAGCACTTTGGAAGATTAGAACCGATAGGGAACATTACCAATGTGGTATTTTAACCGTGTTACTAAGCAAACAAGATCCTGAGAGTGCAGATCTCTTCTACTATTTACATATCAAAAAATGATTGTTTTGAAAGTTACGTATATATAGTATATATCTTAGATAACTTTCTGTTATAGAGTTTAGTACATTTACCAATCATGATCTAGGATTAAATCTGGGTTACTGAGGTTGATTTTTTCTGCCAACTACTACATAAACAACCATCGGTATTATTAGTCGAGTATCTGCTACTTTTGGATTGGAATAACTATAAAAAAATTTACAATGGAAAATTAGCATAATAAATGTTTTTTTCTTTTTCAATGTCTTTTGTGGAGAGAACTTTATATTACGGCGGAGTATTTTTAGTTATATGTATGTGCAAGTAAGAACTAAGGTTTCTTTTGCCTTTAAGAACTATTTTGAACTTTTCTTTAAATGTTAGAAAAAAGGTTTAATTCAATTATTACTATTTAATTAATTAATATCCGTCATATTTTCAATCATTTTAAATAATATTTCGTGAGTCAATTTTAGAAATGCATTTTAATAATTAAAAAGACGCTGGTATTTCTTAATATTTTATCTTCCGCTTGCTTAATTCTCTTTGAAATTTAGTTGAAGATAATAAATTTTATTTTTAATTTCCCTTTTCATTTAAATATAAGAGAAACAACAAAAACTCTGTAATAAATACTTATAATAAAAGTACCAAGAAAATGAATTAGATATTGATAAACGTATATATATATGCACTGAATAGTTTAGAGCAATAGTTGTGTGTCATGCTTAAGAGCATAAAGTCAAGCGTTGGTGGGCGAGTGGTTAGCACAGCCACCTTACAAGCAGTTGTCCTGAGGTTCGCTTCCCGGCTGACGCTTTGACTCATAAAAAAAAAAAAGAGCATAAAGTCCTTAGATCGATTCTATTTCTTTCGCTTGAAACTTCTTATGAACTCACAAGCGATAAAACCACTCGATTATTAATTTATTTTTAATATATATATATTAAAAAACATCCAGTAAAATATGATGACCATATGCCTCTTAAAACTAGGACCAGTACAATAAATTCTTTACTACTGGATGCCATAATTTAAATGGCAAATAATAGCAAATGCCCATTGGCGAGGAAAAGATTCAGATATCGTAAACAGTGGTTTAAAGTGAGTAGTATATCCTCACACTTTCACTTACATTACTTAAGATTTGCCCATATATAAGCATTTGGGTTGGATTGAATAAGTGGATTCATTTTATTCTTTCCTAAATACTATAACTTGTGTTGTAAGCGGAAGTACTCATTTATTATTATTTAACACTCGTGAAAAAGCGCACAATAGCTTAAATGGCTGATTAAATTTATTACAATTAGAAACAGCGCTAAAAATAAATGTTTATTTACATATGTTTAAAGTTTCATTTGTGAGTGATGTCTAGTAAATTCTAGATAATTTCGTCGGCGTCATTCATCCAGATATCGTAAACAGTGGTTTAAAGTGAGTAGTATATCCTCACACTTTCACTTACAGTACTTAAGATTTGCCCATATATAAGCATTTGGGTTGGATTGAATAAGTGGATTCATTTTATTCTTTCCTAAATACTATATCTTGTGTTGTAAGCGGAAGTACTCATTTATTATTATTTAACACTAGTGAAAAAGCGCAAAATAGCTTAAATGGCTGATTAAATTTATTACTGATTAAAGTAATTTTTTCTAAACTTCTTAGAATTTAAAAAATATAAAGATACAGGTTATATGCAAGCATTTAAAGTTGTTAAGTTTTAAAATTAACAGTAATTAAATTTTAGTGTTTCTCATATGCAAATCGATATAAAATTAATATTTAAAAAAATCAGGTCGAATTAATTACTTAAATTACTTTTTTTTTTTTTTTTTTCTCATATGTCATAGCATCGGCCGGGACGCGAACCTACAACCGTCTGCAACCAACTACTTGTGTATTTCATTTATTATGTTATATATATATTGTGGATATTGCAGCTTTGAAGAAGACTGGTGAATAGTCAAAAATGTCAGCTATTTTCAGAAGTATAGAAAATAATGTATTGTGTTTGGATGGTATAAAATGAATAGAAAAATGCATTATTATTATTATTATTATTTATATCAGTAATCACAAAACTTGCATTTTGGCATTAAAAGATTTGATAAATAGCCTTTAATTAGTCTATTATAGAGCAAAGTTTTCTCAAGCAGTTCCTCCTTAGAGGATCAGCAAAGGAGGAAACTATTATTCACCATGCTTTCTGATTGCTGAGTGATGAAAGTTTGACCAGTTTTTTTTCTTTGCTTTACCTTCTATGAAAAATAAAATAAATTCCCATTTTCTGACCAGTAATGAATGGTTGGTTAGGTTGGTTACAGATCAGCTAGCTGCCATGAAGAAAAATCCTAAGGATGAATGGAATCAGAAATTTGTTTTAACTTTTAGCTATCTTGGATTCAAACCTAGGTAGCAGATGTATTACCATCGCACATGGGGTTATTTATATTTAAGATATTACTAAATAATTATCACTTTATTTTCTCTGTAAAGTTAAACTATAGCCCTAGTAATGGCTAAGACAACAGCATATTATGATCATGTTTCAATTAGCCCAAACTGTGCGATACTTTTAGTCTTCTGTTAAGAGTAGGCAGATATCAATTTAACTAACCATGGTTGAGTAGCTAGGTAGTTTTCTTGCAAGTTTCAATAAAAACATTATTTATACTATTTTTTCCTTTTAATTCATTATAAACTTCTTTATTCACAAGATCATATGGAATTTTCTGTTTTCACTCTTTTTTTTTTTTCTCAAAGTATATATAACGTAGTTAATTTTAACCATTTTAAAATAGTAGCAATTAAACTAAAACGAACTAAATAAGTCAGCGTTTGGAGTTTTCATATTTTATAACGAAATATCTAATATATTTATTTTGATAAATCTTTGTGTCTGCATTAGTATAGTAAAATATATTTTATCGATTTTCTTTTTATGTAAAGGAGTTCGTATCAACCCAGTCATTTTAATCTTTAAATTGATGTTTCATTACTATTAATATTTCATTCAATAAAGAAAATGGCAAATTCCAAATATCTTGAAATCAAAAATTATAATTGCTCTATTCATTTTAGATAGATTTATATGAAATTTTTTTTGAGCTTTATGAAAAGAGAAACTCAATTTAAATTTATGCGTTTCAATATACAGCGTGTATTAAAATCTATTGATTTTTAAAATGCTAAAATAGAAAGGATATTTACTTTTGATGCGTAAGAGTTTATTCTAAACGGAAAGCTAATCGTAAAAGATTTTATAGAACGAAATAAAATATATTGTTTGTTAAACGTAATCTCCATCTCAAGTTTAAATCACGTGGGAGATTTATCTTAATATTTCATAAAGTTAAAATTAATAACTATTTCTCGATTATTCAGTTTTATTTCTGTTCTATATTATATTCAATAAGAATCTTGGATTATTTCATCTTTTTTATTATCATTATTGTGCAGGTATATGTAAGCCTGTACAGTGTATTAAATTACATATTGAAACCTAGTACGTTAAAGGTCTGTCCTTACCTCGCATATATATGTAAATGGATTATTCTCCAGTACATGAGGGGTCAGAATGACTAACGTCAACATGGGTAGGATGACAACCTTGGCACTAATGTGGGCTTTGAACGTTCTATCATCAGATTTTCAATGAAATGGATGGCTGAAGATTTGTGGGTAGGAGTAGTTTGAAGCCTATCCATTAAAGTATGAAGATTGGCCATCTTAATATAAAGCTGAGCACTGATTGTATATATGTATGGAGATAATAATCTGGACCAACTGATGATTGCAAGTTTAGCATGAAATAATTATATTGGTGATTATTTATCTTTTCAACATGTGTGTGATCAGGTGGGTCAGCAATATGAGATGGCATGGAGAATTGAGTGTCATCTAAAAGTCTGAGTTTGAATCCCTTATATTACATTATATATGTGCAGGTGTATGTAAACCTGCAAAGTGTATTAAATTACATATTATTATTAATAACAAGTAAAAAAAAAAGTAATAAGAATAATAATAAATGTATTGATAATAAATGATGAAAAAAACAAGAATTAGATTTATAGTTTTAGCCAACAGACATAATAATTGAATGGATTTATTACTCAGGAGTTCATAAGAAATTCTAGCCGGAAGTCTCAGCAAAATGGCAAATAACAAATACAATGAAGTCCATATTCTGCATCCATTATGTATTTGATCCAAGTCCCCTTGCAGATGATGTGAATTAGTAGATATCAGCTCATGTTTTGTTTACAATATTTTCATTGCATTGCATATTTTCTACTGAATGAACATGTACAGTACTTTTTGTTAGATACATCTACATTACAATTTAATTTTATAAAAATGGAATACACATTTATAGTAATGTGTGAGTGTATAGTTTATTAATATATCACCTCAAAAAAAATAATAAAACGTATTGCATTTTTTATTGTTATAAAAATGGATTTATTTTCTTTATAAAAAGACAATTCACTTTTTATAAACAAATGGACATTTTTTTCTGTATTGAAATTACAAAGAAAAATAATCTAATGGCTTTATTATATAGAAGCTTAAAGAAACCACTAAACACCACATGGTTACCATTTTTTATGCTTACACAAGCTGTTTACACAGAGGCTAAACTCTCCATACATTATCACCATCAGTGCAAACCATCCATTGATTACTCCGGCTTGCACTGGTGGTGCTACTGTATGGAGAATTTAGCCTCTGTGTAAGTTTAAAAGAAGTTTGTGCACTTAAAGGAACACAATTAAGTGTAATAAGTGGGCTCTAAGCTCCTGGATCTGCCATTCTACTACTGCCCCCCAAAAGACAGGACAGTATTACAATTGAATTAATAGTTATCAACTATGGAGTGCCCCATAAATTCTTTTATGATTGATAGATTTGCTATGAACCCTAAATTTATGATTTAATGTGATTTTAATTGGTTGGTTTTAAGATTTGTTGTATTATGGGGATATTTGTGTTGGAAATGGCAATGGTAGTTCTTCAGATTTAAATTACTCACCTACACAACCTTTAACATTATTTTTCTGGTTTTCACACTCATTTGAAACTGCAAAGTTAATATAATACTGATGATATGAATTTTAAAAAAGTCTGAAAAGATCAGAACTTTCCAATAATCTGTAATGACAAAATAATTTAGTCCAGCATCCATGTGCTTGGCAGATCCAGTTGATTGTTCTCTAGTTTCAGTGAGATTAGTTCAAGAAAATTTTGGGAATAACAAAAAATATGATTTTCTTGCATAGTTTATTAAATATTTCTAATTATTTTTATAAAATAATTATATAATAATTATTTAAACCAAGAGAATACACATATACACTTTCATTTTATTTATATATGTTTTATTTTTAAAAGTAGAAGTTAATAAATTTGATTGTAATGCTAACAAAAAATACAATCAGTAAACATTGTAGCCTTTTGAAACAGATCGGTAATATCTTTTACTAACAGGTGCTAGGAGATTTTGACATATAATAAAAATTGTAAATTCATTTTTATATTTTAGAAAAGAATTTGATACATTTATTCAGGTTTCAAATTTATTTGGTCCCATTTTAAAAATAAATTTCAATCAATAAAGATTTCATTAATTTTCTAAAGTCACTATGCTTTCATGCATATCGTTAAATAAGTAAAAAATTCTTTGTTCTTGTTAAATTTAGTTTTTTTATTACTTGTTCAATATTTGAAACCTTCAAATACGATTTTTTAAAATGTATTCTATTTGTAAACTTATATTTCTAATAAATCAATCCCAATTTATTGAATTCTAATATGGAATAAAAATGTAATATTGAATTGTTGAACATTTCCAAAAATTGCCACCAGTCTAATAATAAAAAATGTCAGTCTAAATTAAATTTTTAATATTCAAATAAATAAATAAATCTAGCGGTATTAGGTTTGATTTATGGGAAAAAATGATAAAAATCACAACTTTAATGTTATAATTATTTAATGCATGTTTGGTTAAAAAGTGCAAAGGTCATTCACAAAATTTAAATAAAATTAAGAGAAAAAAAGATACATTTAATTCTAATATATTGATGAAAGATGAAGTTTAATAATTCCATGCTTAATTTGGCTTTAAGATTTTGTCATTTGAAAAAGAAATTGCTTGTTGATTATAATGGGGTAAAATATACATCTAAGGAGTTAACATAATGTGAAATTTAGGCAAGACATTACAGAATTTTTTTGTTTATCTTTCTTAAACAGTATATAACTGGAGTAACGTAAGTTAATGTGGCAAATGTTGTGTTTGTATTCTGATGCACTATTAGTCACATGTTTTATGCAGTTTTCATTTTATTTATATTTTACATACCTAAGTCTAAGCTCACATGTGTTAATTCTTACTAAGTAAAATTTATAAACTAACACATGATAATGTTTATGGAAAAGTTTACAGTGACAGTATTTTACTTGTGGTTATTTATTGAACTAACTCCATCATCTAGTTTAATTGTTAAATGCTTTTAGAAAAGTTCAAATTTTATTTAAACATTTGAAATACATTCAACCATTAGTAATAAAACACAGTTTGGTATATAACAATGTTTTGAATGACTGCATTCTCTTCTTCAGGTGTTATTAGCAATCGATGGTCATCCTAACATGGGAATGAAACTGGTGTCATTAAAATTTGTGATTACTGGATTTAAGCTGGGGCTCTAAGGTAATATAGTTAATGGAATTTTTCCTTACTTATCTATGAGGGACTGCTTTGTCTCCACTTTACTTAAGGGCAAGGTTAATTAGTAACCTCCAAATATTATTGATTATTATACTAAGTTGGCTTATGGGGTTATTTGACATTATCACGAGCTGCTTTGTAAAATTTTCATTTTTTTTTCTCTTTGCTCGTTTTTTTTTTTTGTCATTTCCAATTGAACATATTTACATTCTTATATGCATTACCTAATGCTTTAACACATTTATTTTTAATTTCTAATTATTACCTTGTATTCTTTTAATTGTTTTTCATTAACAGTTCACTACTATATAACCTTCACGTTGCTAATTTGTTTCAAATAGTCTAATATTTTCAGATCAGGAATGCAAAATTTTGCTGACAATCCATATATAGTGTGAATGTATTTTACAGATTTCAGCTCATCACTGTCCATCTTGGTCTTAGATTATCCATGTGACTCATTTTCATATATAAATCACCAGAATGGAACTTATCAAACTATAGATGGCACTGTGTGTTTGTTAGCCATATTCTTTGTAAATATTTCATTTATATTTTGAGAAGTTTGCATTGTATTTATTTCATCATGGAATTCATATTTAAAATAACACAAATGACTTATCTATCCATAGTTTCACTAAAATTGCCTGAAAAAAAAATTGGTTAATTGATCACAGATTCAAAACCTGTGTTTGGTAGAATTTAGAGTACATTCAAAATAAAAAACAAAACAAGAAGTAATATTGAAATATAAGTATAATGTATATACTTAACCTAGATATAATTAAAGGGAATTTGAACCCAGACTTTCAAGATTCCTATAGTCATCCACTCTATCCAATATAACACATACACGTGGCCACATACATATGCAAAAGATAAATGACTACATTATTCCATTGTATGCATTTCATGCTGAACCAACTGATGAGTGCTGGTTCAGTATGAAATATATATATTGGAGATCATTTATCTTTCACATGATCATGTATATCTGTTATTTCGGATAGAGTGGATGACAGCAGGGAGCTTGAAAGTCTGAGATCAAACCCCCTTTAATGATTACTGGCTCAGCATGAAATATATATATGTATATATGGAGATCATTTATCTTTTTCACATGCATGTGGTCAATATATATCTGTTATAGTGGATTGAGGGAATGACTGTAGAGAGATTGAAAGTCTGGGTTCAAATACCTTTAATGAGTGCTGGTTCAGCATGAAATATGTATATTGGAGATCATTTATCTTTTTCAAATGTATGTGGTCATGTGTATCCGTTATATTGGATAGAGTGGATGACTATAGGGAGCTTGAAAGTCGGGGTTCAAACCCCTTTTAAAGTGAAATATTACACATATCAACTGAATAACATTTAAATAAACAGCCTACATCAACTTCTTGTCTTTAGTATAAATATTTAAAAGTAAAGGCCACTTACAACAAGCGTTAACTGAAAAATAACCATTTTATCATTTTCATGTAAATAGTATATCTAATGCAATTTTTTTTTTGCTAATCTTCAAAAAAAAAATCATAGAAACAATGCGAAGAATGATTTCATTTCTGGATCATAATGCTTCTAAAAAAAAGTGTATTTTTAATTCTTTCGGAAAAATATTATTTTAACAGAATATCTAATTACTTTTATAATATATATATTAAAACTAGTATAAATTTATTATCTTTCCAAACACACAATGTTCAGATGTCAAATATAAAAATTTTTATAAATTAGACATGGCTCGATGAATGTGGATTATAAAAGACCTGCTCTTATTTATTTGTGATAACTTCAGTGCGTAGTAAACACGGAACTAATCAAAAAAGAAAAATAGTAACATTTGTTTTTTTCTTTTCTTATGAGACTTCAATTAATATAAAACTGTTTTAGGGACTATATAATAATTGTATTGTTAAATATATATATTAATACTTAGATTTGTCATTTTTTTATGTGGTTTGTGCTAGCCTGGGTAATAAAAGATGCGTGTATGTGTTCATACTTAGTTATAAACAATGTGGAGGATATCTGATAATATTAGAGAGAACATACTATTATTTGAGACAACATACTATTATTTGAGACAAAAATAAAAACTTTGAATATCAATGAAAAAACTCAGAAAATAAAATCAGAATTTGGCCTGTTGGTGCAGTTTATTTGGAGTTGGAAAGGAGAATGTAGAACCTTCATTATTGGAATATAGAAAGATGCTATATGTAGAGATGATAATCTGGACCAACTGATGAGTGCTGGTTTAGCACGAAATATGTATATTGGTAATTATTTATCTTTTAGATATATATCTGGTCAAGTGCATCAGTGGTATGAGATAGTGTGGAGAGTTGAGGGTCGTGCGAAAGTCTGAGCTCAAAATACTCTGTATATTACATTGTTTGTACCGGTATATATATAGCCTGTATGTTAGATACTAAATAGCTTGAAGGTATGCCCAGCCCTCATATATGTACTTAAATGGATTATGTCCTGTACAGTGACTTATGGTCAACCTGGGTGTGATGAGAATGTTGACATCAGTGTGGGCTTTGAGCATTCCATCATCAGATTTTCAATAGGATGGATGGCTGAAGAATTGGAAGATGGAGTAGATTGAAACCTGTCCATAAAAGTATGAAGATTGGCTATCTTAATATAAATCTGAGCACTTATTGCACATATGTGTAGAGATGATAATCTGGACCAACTGATGAGTGTTAGTTTAGCACGAAATACATATATTGGTGATTATTTATCTTTTAGACATATATGTGGTCAAGGGTATCAGTGATATGAGATAATGTGGAGAGTTGAGGGTAGTGTGAAAGTCTGAGTTCAAAATACTCTATACATTACATTGTTTGTACAGGTATATATGTAGCCTGTTTGTTAAATATTAAGTAGGCTGCAGGTAAACTAATACAAATCTATCAATAAATGAAAAAGTACAAAATAAGTCCATTTATACTTTAACTTGGTTAGTGTATAAACATTCAAGTTATTGAGATTGTTATACAATGCAGAGCATGGAATCTATATATTAATGGAATCTCAGTATTACCATAAGCTATTCTGCATTCTAACACATCAATAAATTGAATCCTTATGTATGATCCTACGATCTAAAATTTTCATTTATTGAATGGATTTATATCCATTTATATATAGCTCACTGGATGCTTATAATAACTTCCACTTTAATTTCATCAACATTTGAGCTATAATATTTACATCTACTAACCGTTGTTTCATTTAATATTTAGGATTTGTTAAAAATGACACATGACCTTTCTCTCCATTGTTTATAATGATTTTAGAATAATTTATGGTTGTCTTTAGATGATGTTAATTTGTAGCATAGCATTCTCTCAATTGTAACACATCATTGAATTAAATGCATATGTATGCTCCAAACTAAAGTACAGATGGACTCATTCTATACTTTTTTGTTTATGGATGGATTTGTATTGGTTTTATATAGCTTGCTAACAGTTTAGGTAATCTGTTTAATTTCAATTGCATACATTGCAATAATTTTATACATAAAAACAGAATTGGGAAGGCAATTAATGTGAATATAAAAAAATTTTAAAATGATAAGCCCATGTTGTAAATCTAATTCTTAAAAATTGCCAATTTAGTTAGCCTTTTTTCAATCTAGCAAATATATATATATTTCTTTAAAAAGTATTCTACTAAGTGTATATATTGTAACAATTTAAGCCATGTGCCATAAAAGCAGATTTTGAAAGTTTATATAATGTTGATGATAAAAAAAAAATCAAAAGTCTAACAAAAATGTCAGAAATCTAAGTGCTAAAAGTTATCAATTTTTTCACTTAGTTCTTTCTAATTTTAGAATATCCAATAATATGAGGGGTTAAATTGATGTGAGGGGTTAGATTGATGTGATGTCTACGTGGACATGACTATAATATCAAATCCAACAAGAGCTTTGAGCATTCCATCGTTAGTTTTTCAATGAAATGGATGGTTGAATAGTTGGAAGGGTGAGAAGATTGAAGCCTGTCCATTAAAATTTGAGCAATTACTATCTTAATATAAACTAAGCACTGATTGTATATATGTGTGGGAGATTATGATTTGGCCCACATGATGAGTGCTAATTCTGCATGAAATATGTATATTGGACATCACATATCTTTTTCACATGTGTGTAGCCATGTGCATCAGGTGATTGAGATAGAGTAGAGGATAAATAGACTGAAAATCCTGAGTTTAAATCCTTCTTTTTACAATGTAGGAAGCATTCAGTATATGACATACTGACTTTAAATTGTATATTGTTGGAATATATATTACATCTTAATATAAGTTCAGCCCATCCCTAATATCTGTTAATATGAGGGGTTAGATTGACATAATGTCTGTATGGATATGACTATAATATCAAATCCAACAAGAGCTTTTAAGTTTCATCAACAGATTTTCAATGAAATGAACAATTGAATAGTTAGAAGAGTGAGAAGATTATAGTCTGTATATTAAAATTTAAGGAGTTGCTATTTTAATATGAACTGGGCACTCATTGTATATATGTGTGGGAGATTATGATCTGGCCTAACTGATGAGGGCTGATTCTGCACAAAATACATATATTGGGAATCATGTATCTTTTATAAAGCATGTAAGTGGTAATGTGTATCGATTGCTTGAGATAGTGGGGAGGATGAATCGTCTGAAAAATTTTGAGTTCAAATTCCTCTATTTACATATAAAGCAAAAATATTGTATATATATTTTTTTACAAAGTAATATTCTAAGCAGCCACAACCCATAAAAGCAGCATTTGACAGCTGCTTAATGCAGACATCAAAAAGAAAAATTCAAAATCAAAGTCTGTTGAAAATAGCATGTCTAAATTTTAAAAGTTATTGGTTTATTTCACTTGCCTTTTTCTATCTATAGCAGTAAAAATAATACACATATTTTAAAGTATTCTTCTAGGTGTGTATTGTAATAATTTTAACCATGTGTCATAAAATCAGGGTTTGAATGCAGATCAATGTTGATGTGAGAAAAAAATATTTTGAAATAAAAATCCAGTAAAATAATGGTGGGGACTCTTAAGTGCTGAAGGCGGCATTGCTAAATGGAAGAATACCATTAGTTGAAATAGAAAATATTTCAAATTATAATATCTAGGTTGCATTTTAAGCTAACAATTTAAGTTACACCTCACATGTACAGTATTTGAGTGAATAGTCATTAAATTGTTGTTTTTTTTGTACATTTTTAATAGCCGTCCAATCTATTGTTTTGCTGCATCTGTTATTTATTTTTTTCAATCCTTTGATAATGATAGCTTAATAGATTGCTGTAAATATACAATATGTGACTGTGTGTGAAGTGTTTACATCTGTTTGTAATCCTTCTATATAAAGAAAATGTCTATTTTTTTCCAATTAATGGTAAAAACAAAAGCCAAAGTAAAACAAAATAAAAGATAATAATCAAACGAAAATGATATTCATTTTCCAATCCTTATTCAGTTTCCATAATATTTGTGATCATTTTTTTTATATTTATCAGTTGTTTTCTAATAAAAATCGCTTAGTTGCCTTCAAATTTTGAAGACTGGATTTCTGCTAATATATTAAAACCAATTTATGGTTTCATTAAATAAATAAATGTAAAATAATAGTTTCATCTTAACTTCCATAGTGACCCCCTCCCCCATAAAAAATATGAACTAGGAAGATTTTATTCACTTTTAATATCTCTTTTGTTTAACAAATTGTCTAAAATTACATTAAAACAAATAAAATTATTTTAAAATAAATTATTAAATATAATTACATTAATATATGATGTTATTTTTTAAAATCTAAAAACAGGTTGGAAATATTCAATGGTGGTATCATGTCACTGGATTTCATCCACTTAATAATCTTGTGTGATTTGGTGTAGCCACTTGAATTTCTTATGAACACCCAAGCAAAAAAAACATGATTTTTTTTATTCACTTAACAATTACTTTTATATTTCGTATTTTGAACCATCTCATGTTTTAGTGTTTCATCAAAAAAATAATTAGATCATTAAGATAGCTAAAGCTGTATGTGTGTATATATAGTATATACCAGGGGAAAGGTGGCCAGTTTTCTCTCCAAGCTTCTTACAAAACCATTTCTAAATCAATGCATGTATCATGTAATGACATAGTTTATATATTCACCACAAAATGTTTAAGTTATTAGGATGTCTACAAACAGGTGTTACTGACCTCATTGAAAAAATTAAATGATGTGGAGTTGGGCTGGACATTTTGCTAGAAGAGATGATAATTGATGGACAATCAAAATTTTAAACTGAATTCCAAGTAATTGTACCCAGAAAGAAACCACATGTGTGATGGATGGATGAAATAAGAAAGTGTGCAGGGGTGATGTGGAGAAGAGAAGTTAAAGATCAGAGAAGATGGATTGAACTTGGAGAGATCTTCATTCTGCAGTGGATTGATAATAGTTGTTGATGATGACATCATGAGGTATGACATGAAATACAATGTTTCATGTCTTTGTAGATCTTTTCAATGCTTTCTCTGCCATCACAAATCTTGTAAACAGCATGAAAAATTCAGAAATGTTACCCAATTCACAATTTCCTTTATTTCGCTCTTCTATAAATGCAATTTATCTACAACTTTGAGCACTTTTTAGAAAAACATTTTGTTGTACCTATATGCATACACAATACATTTAGACTGTTCTGCAGTCTTCTTCAGAGCCAATTCCATTTTAATTTTTTTAAAGTAAAAAATTGGCTCTGAAGAAGACTGCAGGATAGTCGAAATGTATTGTGTATGCATATAGGTACAATAAAAGGTTTTTGCTAAAAAGTATTCAAAGTGGTGAATAAATTGCAATTGTATAACATGAAAAATTATTATGATTCACAGCTTTACTGTAACACACAGTTTGAATCATTTTAAGTATTTCAGAAGCCATTTTACCCAATTTAAAATAAAGTTTAATGCATTGTTTAATCATGGTTTAAGTTACAAAACACATCAGATTTCATGTCATTAACTCATAATACTGACATATTAGAATTTTGAACATTTTTTGATTAATTGCTTAATCATGTCATTACATAACACATACATTGATTTAGGGATGAACTGCAGGCCAATTCAAGAGAGAGTGTATCACCTTTCCACATGAACTTTCTATATATAAACTATAAGTTATGTTATTCAAAAGATTATGTGCACTAAATACCTATACAGTATATTGTTTACAGCAGTTCTAATTAATTTTCCAAACTGAGATTTTCTTTTATTTTACTCTGCTGGAAATTGAACCAGAAACCTCTAGCTCTTGAGAGCATTACAAAGCAAGGCACACAATTTATATATATAGTAGCAAATTTATTTAAATATATACATATATAGAATATATGCATATACAATATTTATATATACATACAAAAAACTATATATTTGAATACAAGTATAATTTATATACAAAATATAGGGGATTTGAACATACAGCTGAGGGGAGCTTGAAAATCTGTGTTTAAATCCCTATTATTACATAAAAAACTATATATTAATATATTAAATTCAATATATTGCTATGATATATACTGACATATATCTTATTTGTAAAATTACGTATTTTTTTATAGGGAGCATTTTCTAATATTAAGTTCTATTTCACTTGTAATAATGCTCACAGTTTCTTCATAATTTAAATCAGGAAATATATTGCGTATATAAATCTTTAAAAAATCAGATAATATGAAATACAACATATATATAAGCAAAACCATATGGTTATCTTTAATCATTTTTTAAAATCTGTTGAGCATATTTATTTCAGAAGATACATCATTGTTAATTATAAAATAATTTATTTTCAAAATAATACACTTTCAGTCATTCCATTGTGTGGACTTCGACTTTTATGCCCACACACATATAAATAATTTTAAATTGCCAAAAACTTCCAGGATATAAATTTAATGTGAGAAGTGTGTGCAAGTTAAGATCAAATCTATAAAATTTAAAAACAGTATTGAAAGTAAAACATCATGGCTTAGGATAAATCTTCATACTCAATTAACATTTATAGTTCCAGTTGCTAACCTGACCTTAAACGATACCAGTAGTTCATGATAGTTCATCACAGTTTAGAATGCCACTGATTCTAAATTGAAAATTGTAGGCATTCTTCCTCATTATTTTATTTTATCATAATTTAATGTTACTTAATTCTTGCTTATGGATTTGAGACATGGACACTTAACAGAAGAGCAGTACAGAGACTAGATTACTCAATGAAGGATGGAGAGCTGCACATTAGGAATATCAGGAAGAGATTGAAAATGAAATACATTGGTGTGAGAATAAACAGGTGAAAGAATTAAGAAATTAAAGTGGAGTTAAGCTGGACACATTGTTAAAAGAGATGATAATAGATGAGCAGTTGAAATATTAAAGTGGATTCCAAGAAGTTGTAAAAGACCTAGAAAGAGAATGCATGTGAGATGGATGGATAAAATAAGGAAGTGTGCTGGAATGATGTGGAGACAGATTGCAGAAATTGGATTGAACTTAGAGATTCTTCATCCTGTAGTGGATTGATCATGGTTAAAAATGATTATGGTGGCACTTCACATACTTTATGTGGCATCTTAAAGAGCAGTTATACCCACTTCCACTGTTTTATTCTCCCTATTCTTTCACATCAGGTGCAAGCTTAGTGATCAACAGGGAAAATGGTAATGCCTATCAAATTTTTATCCAGCATCATCCCATCAGTTACATTTATCTTACTTTAAGCTATTTTTCTGGGCAAAGGGTAAAAAAATCTACAATTGTTATGTAACTGAGATCTCAAACATATACAAGAACTGCGCTGGTGTCAGATCTGGGGTCCTTTTACAAAGGAGTTAGTATGTGTTTGAATCCTAAGGTTTTTTTATTCCCTGTTATTGGTGAATATATAAATAAGTAAAAGCTGTTTTCTAGATGCATAAGTGCTTTAGTTCCAGCCCTGAATCCTAGTTCTCACAACTGAAGGCAAAAACCAAAACTTGGTTAGTCTGGAGATCGGGATTTTGTAACACTGCATCATCTGATGGCTGATTGATTACTCAAACTCAGCAGGTCTTTAAGATCAGTCAATGAGACATATGCTCAGGGGCTAGTGCCTTGAAAAAATTTACCAAACAGGAAATGCATTTCCCAATTTAAGTACAATCTTAAGAAATTTTATTAACAATTCCGATAACCGCTGCAGAGTCTGAACATAATTTGTCAAAGCTTAAAATTAAATAAACTATTCAAGATCCACTAGTGTTCAATCTAACATTTACGCAAAGGCTTAAATTTAAGTGAGGTAATAGATAAATTTTCTAAAATTAAAGCAAGGAAAATAGTTATATCGACTTTATTTTTCTTTTATATTAATATTAATGTGTTATAAGTTAAGCATTACTATTTAAATAAGAATAAATGTTGTATGTGTTGCTTTTTTGAATTAAAAATTAAAGATTTTATTTATTCATTCATTTTTTTATTTACTGGGGATCCCACTCCATATTTGTGCCCGGAGCCTCAAAATCCAAAAGGTGATGCTGCTCAAACTTGCAGTAGATGATCCTAGATGTGAGTGAATTTAATTGCCCTTGAGGAGTCAAATGATATCTATCGTTATTGATGTTTGACCTTTTAATGAGAATATGTTGACACAAAATTGATGAAGATGAGAGAAGGAAATAGCTTAAAAACGCTCATAAATGTGAATAATTTTCAGAGATAATTGTAATGTTACTAATCAGTAAACAATTTCAATAGACTTAAAAAAAATTTTAAATCTACAAAATATAATTAAAATTATATTGTGGGATTACAGGAATCAAAGCAATTGGTATAAAAAATTGGTAGTGAAGTTTGTTCTTAATTAATCTCTATTTGCTATCTGTAAATTTCTTGCAATATACCTGGGTCTCGTTTTATGCGATAGATATGTTCCTCAGAAAATGCGCATAAAAGAAATCGCACAGAAATAGACTTAACTTACCTTGAAAAATGGGGGATAGGTTACTGTAATTTTCAAAAATTGCATAAAAGCAAAGCAACAACATAAAATTACTTTAAAATTCGCACAAAAAAAAATAAAGAAATAAAATTTGACTAATAAAAAATTTCAAATTTGAAAAAAATTGATACCAGACAAACTTTTTTTACTTATTTATTAACTACAGTATTTAATTTTATTCAAAACAATATATTTTTATGCATAATTTACAATATTTTTCATATGTGTACAGTATTGATGATAAGTAAGTTCGTTTTTAAACTAGTAAGACATCAGATTCGTCATGATGTAATGTGATATGATGTACTGTAGCTTCTCCTTAAATGAAGTCAAGACTCTCTCAGCAATTATGCCCAGAGAAACCTGTTAGCTACTTCACAAGAGGAAATACAACTAGCACCAACTTCATTTTTTTAATTGCTCTTATCGTGGACTCACCCAAACTAAATGTTTTCCAATTGCTGTTGATCCTTCCAATTTCGCTAAGTGATCTAAAATTGAAATTTTTGTTTCCAAAGAAATTCATTTTCTTGGGTGTTTTTTTTCTTCTCCATTAGAGTAAACTAAAAGTTTAAAATAAAAATAAGAACTTAGACTTATGATAATAAAAAGACACCGACTCACCACTGTTGGACAAAATTTAATTAAAACAATTAAAAATTAAATTCTTATTTTTGTCTTTAATTTTTTAATTTTCAATTCCGTTTAAAATCAAATTTCATTGTTTCGAGTCACATCAATTTCAGATCAAGTTACATAATTTTTAAATTGCCGACTCACCACTGTTGGACAAAATTTAATTAAAACAATTAAAAATTAAATTTTTATTTTTGTCTTTAATTTTTTAATTTTCAATTCCGTTTAAAATCAAATTTCATTGTTTCGAGTCACATCAATTTCAGATCAAGTTACATAATTTTTAAATTGCTGATTCACCACTGTTGGACAAAATTTAATTAAAACAATTAAAAGTTAAATTCTTATTTTTGTCTTTAATTTTTTAATTTTCAATTCCGTTTAAAATCAAATTTCATTGTTTCGAGTCACATCAATTTCAGATCAAGTTACATAATTTTTAAATTGTTAATTATAATTAAAAATCAGATTTTAATTGTCAAATTTAATTGTGACCACCACTATAACTCACCTTTTAAAAATATACTTGCAGACACTAAATGATTAATTGATAACATACTCTTTTTAAAAAAAGCAAAAATAGAATGATTTAAAATGCAAAAACAATAACTTGCATAATAAAGGTATCTATAACGTTTGAACAGATTTACATTATAATCTTGTAAAATTTAATGTGTATATATAAAATGGGGAAATCCTGATTTAAAGTGAATTATGAACTTCTTTATTGCATAAAATCTATTACAGTACTATTATAAAGTGCTGAAAATATTAAAATTATTACAGAGAAGTCAAACTCCGACAATGCGCGTTACTTTAAATATGACGTGTGAGTGCGCAAAATTTATAATATTTAAAGTAATAGCGCATTATCAGATCTCGACTTCTAATAATTTTTATCACATAAAAGAAAATCGCATACAAAGATATTAAGAAGAAACATTAACCGCATAACTTCAAAATCACATTAAATAAATCTGCATAAAACGAGACCCGGGTGTATTTGCTAAAATTTTCCCATCATATAGTACATATAATAAAAAGTGTTATTTGTAGGAAAGCAATCCCCTTCCCCTTTCCAGTTGATAATGAATAAGTATTTTTTTTCCGTATGTCAAATGCATTGACGGGAAGCGAACCCAGGCCAGCTGCTTGGAAGGTAGCTATGCTAACCACTAGGCCATCAACGCTTGACATCAGTAAGTATTTCTGTAGTGTAATTTTCACTATAGCACTCTTTCACAAGGCAGGGACTGTTTCTATCTGCTTTTAATACTTAGCAGAGGGGTGTAAGCATAAACATATGACCTAAGTGAAAATGATGTATAATTCCCAAGATGCACATTTCGTGCTGAACAGCACTTATTATCAGTTAGCCCCACAATGTCTTGCACATATCTTTATCATTGCTCATTATATGTATATGGATAGGGAATTACTATAGTTTAATTGACGTGTCGAGCTAACTGTCCTCACAACTTTGACACAAATTGTTTGTTGGAAGTATATTTTTTTTTGTTTTAGAAGAAACTTTATTCAAGGAAAAATATATCTACAGACATTTCAGTTTAAAAGAAGAAAAAAAATTAATGCAAAACTAATCAAAGAATATCACAATAAATATTTTCAATAGCATTCAGTGAATTATACTATTATTAAAAACATTTACAATAAAATAGAAAGCAAAAAAAATATATCTCACTAAATGTTAGAGTGCTGATGGACAAGTGACCAAGTGTCTGCGAAAATGTCTGATAGAGTGATTTTTTTTATCTCTTTGTTTTATTGTCTCTAATTTGTTTTTAAATAATTGTTTTTAGTCATTTATTAGACGAGAGATTATCCACTTAATAGATAATATTTATGTAGTATAATTTTTATTACACCACTCTCAAGCAAAGTAGGAACTGGTTTCTATTTTTTTTTAACACTTTGTGGAGGAGTGTGTTGACCAAATACGTGTGAAGGAAATGTATGATCCCCAAGGTATACATTTCGTGCTGAAGCAGGGGATCGTATATCTTTTTCATAAGTCTTAGGTCATATATTTATGGTTACACCCTTCCACAATTTGTTTAAAAGCGTCCTTGATCATATGTTTATGATTACACACATTCATAAGGTATTAAAAGCGAATAGAAACCAGTCCCTAACTTGAGGGAGAGTGGTGTAGTGAAAATTACACTACAAAAATATTATTCAATCAAGCGTTGATGGCCTTGTAGTTAGCATAGCTGCCTTCCAAGCAGCTAGCCCGGGTTCGCTTCCGGTCAACGCATTTGACGTATGGAAAATATATATATATTAAGTGAATAATTTTTAGTCTAATGAATGATTAATAAAAATTATTAATATACTCCCAGATGGTAATATTAGGATGTCGTTGGTTATTTATAGAGTATATTGATGCGATGATTTAACCTTTATTCCCATACAAACAAATATGTACACTTATACAAAATACAAGAAAATATACATTTAACAGTTAAAATTAAATTTCATTTAAAAAACAAAAATAGTTAATTTCGAAACAATAAAAGCTAATTAGTTTGTGCCCCTTTTTATTTTAATTATTTATTAACTCAAGTTTGTTTTCTGTATGCCTTTAAGCAAATAGAGTTTAAGATGTTTTTATTTATCTGGCATGGATTCAATAACTAGGTGAAAATACACATTATTTTAAAATGAAATTTATTAATAAAAAAGGAAAAATAGTTTTAATTGACCTACAAGTCAACCATAAAATTCTTCATTTAATAATTTTGAAAATAAATATTTTTAATCGTACATAATGATTTTTTATAGAATTATGGGTAATATTTCAAATAATCTATTTTTATATCCTACTTATTTAAAATCTTTTTTTGTAAGATAGATTGAAAAATAAAACTTAAAAATAATTGCTTTTTTTCGTTTTTCATTTATGTGTGTTTGTTATATCTTATGGTAAAATTCTATAAACAAAATACCATTTTTTTGCTTCAAGTTTGTGCACGGGAATTTCAAGATGTCCACAATTTTTTTTTAATGTGTATGTGCGCGCACACGAATTTCTCAAATAAAAAAAAATAAACAAAGGAAATATTTTACATTTAAATGTAATTTGCATCTGTGTTTAATATAATTGACAGAGTTTTTATTATATGATTTAACGTTTTTAATATCGGAAATTATAATGTGTATATTGAACTAGCTGTAATACAGAACTTCGGATAACATCTGTGACAGATTTTTGTATAAGGAAAAAAATATAAGGAGAGATATTTCTAAATTTTATACATCTATATATATCAATGACTTGTATATATATGATGTAGTATATATTTACGATCATTATCAATAATGGGCAAGATAATTGTTTTGGTACCTTACGTAATAAGTCTTAAGCCCCGTATGTACATTTTTCTAAATCGTGACAATTTTATTTATTTATAGCAGCTTTAGAAAAAATATTTCGAGAATTGAGAAAAGAAGTTAAAAAATGATGTGGTTGTTTTTACAATAATGTTTCAGAGATTCAGGAATGTTGCAAAGTTATCCGATAGAAATGCAGATAAATACTTAAAAGATTAAATGTTTAAAACCATTGAACATCACATGATCACCATTCTTTATGCTTACACAAGCTGTTTACACAGAGGCTAAACTCTCCATACAGTAGTGCCACTCAGTGCAAGCCAGAGTAATCAATGGATGCAAGAAGATTTGTGCATAAAATCACTGCCTAGTACCTACTCATCCAATATCCCCAGATTAGTTTCTAGCTTGTGGCCTTTATCAGTGAAGAACCTTCAATCTGAGAGCACTGCACCTAGATTTTAGGAGCTAATGCAACCCTTCAGCAGCCACCTTTTACTTAGATTCTAAGATCTAGGTACTGAAAGATATCAGTGAAGAGCCTTTAATCTGAGAGCACTGCACCTAAATTTTAGGAGCTAATGCAATCCTTCAGCAGCCACCTTTTACTTATTAGCTAACTAGATCCTAAGATCTAGGTGCTGAAAGCTACATGCCAGAAACTAATCTGGGTATATTGGATGAGTAGGCAGTAGATAGGGATTTTATGCACAAACCTTCTTGCATCAATTGATTACTCTGTCTTGCACTGAGTGGGGCTACTGTATGGAGAGTTTAGTTCCTGTGTAAGATTAAATGTTCAATGAATTTTTTCAGAAGAGCTATATACAGATCGATCATGATACATTTGAAGAAGTTAATGACTCAAATACCTTGGTCAGATTGCTAATACAGATGGAATCATCATGAATGAAATAAAACATGAATTAAACAAGGGTGAAATACTTTTGATAGAAATAGTTTAATATTGAAAGGAAAGATGCTTATAAGTTTGAAAATGAAGGCTTTTAATAGATGTGATTTCAGACCATTCAATAAAGTATGGAGAGATCGATTGTGGGGAATAATAAGGATTTGAAAGCAAAATACTCCAGTGAAAAAAGAAAACATACAGATATCATTGACATCATTGAAAGAATTGCGATTTTAAAGGAGTGGGAGTGGGCAAAACTTTCCATAAAGAATGGTGATCATGTGATGTTCTAGAAGAGATGATAATAGATAGACAGTTGAAGCCTTAAACCAGATCCCAAGAGATTATACAAAATATAGAAAGAGACTGCATGTAAAATGAAGGAATGAACTAAGAAATTTATCAATGTGATGTAAAAAAAACACATACAGATTTATGATTTGGGAGTTCGTAAGAAGTTCGAGTGCCAGAACTGTGAGTACCAGAATCCAAAGGACTCCCGATCCCCAAATCTGATGCTCTACCAACTGTGCTAAACTGCGCAAGATAGGACCTCCTAAACAACTAACAATCCTTTTTAATAAATTAGACCACTAAACATCACATGACCACAATTCCTTATGCTTACACAAGCTGTTTACACAGAGGCAAACCTCTCCATACAGTAGCACCACTCAGTGCAAGCCAGAGTAATCAATGGATGCAGGAAGGTTGTGCATAAAATCCCCTATCTAGTACCTCCTTATCCAATTTCCATAGACTAGTTTCTGATTTGTGGTTCTCATCAGTGAGAAGTCTTGGATCTGAGGGCACTGCAGATAGATCTTAGGTTCTAATGAAAGCCAGAAGCTAGTGTGGGGATATTGGATGAGTAGGCACCAGATAGGGATTTTATGCACAAACTTTCCTGCATTCATTGATTACACTGTTTATCCTGCATTCATTGATTACTCTGTTTAATCAATTGGATGTATAATTTTGCATCTATACAGATCAAATTAAAGCAGAGATCTCTTGACAATATAAACTAATTCATTTTGTGAATAATTAATTTTTTATAAGAATTTCACAATAGGATAATCATATAGCATATAAAGATATTAGTAGCATTATAAAATTTTCTATATCAATATATCTTCTCTGCCTGGCTCAAATGAAAACTATTAACAGAAATATATATACAAATGCATTCTAACTATCCATAGTTCAATGCAAATTGCTAACCATCTTTAACTTTAAAATATATTTTTATAATATTGATGAACTCTGATTCAAAATAATTGATCAAACAAACCTGTATGACCCTCATTTATGTTTCATTGCATTTATAAAAGATAATTTTGCATGATCAAATATTTTATGACCAGTATTATGTTTGTGAAGGTATAAGACAGAGCTAGGATGCCTATTTAAACTCTGTTTTTATGAACTTGGAAGTTTTGCATAAATTTCATAAATTATGGTAATTTAAACTAGCACCACAAAGATATTATTGGTGGCCTAGTGGTTAGCATAGCTGCCTTCCAAGCAGCTGGCCCAGGTTCGCTTCCCAGTCAACACTCTGACATATAAAAAAAATATCAAAACATAGAAATCTGATGGCACAATTATGATATGAAATGCTGGAATAAGTAGCTATTAAGTCTGTGGCTAACAATCACAAACAGCCAATGTTTCTATTGCACTGTCGTAATATCTACTTACTAGTAAAAAGAGAATTTATCTTACATGCATATATCACTTCTGTTATATATGGTTATAAGTCGATATATATATATAAAATGGGACTATATTTCATCTCATGTTTAAAGAATCCTGACTTGTATTCGGAGTTCATTTTAGTGTGGTTATATAAATACCTGTGGTGTGCCACTCTAGCTGCAATGTTTGCATGCAACTCCCCAAAGTACACTGCACTGCATAATGAATTACTATGGTTGATCTTATATAAAATTTGTGGGATGAGATCTTTTGTGTTGTTTACTCATTTATTTAGTGATCGATGTGTCTGAAAGCTAATATTATAAATAGATTTTATTCAATCTTTGAATTAGACCTAGTATATAGGGGAGACTTTATTTTGAGAGTATATTTTTTATTATTAGAGTAAAATAATTTGAGTGTTCATTAGAATGTTATGTTTATATCCTATTTCACAATGTGGGCTTTGAGCATTCCATCATTAGATTTTCAATGAAATGGGTGGCTGAAGAGTTGTGGGGTGGAGTGGATTGAAGCCTGTCTATTAAAGTATGAAGATTGGCTATCTTAATATAAGCTGAACATTTATTGTATATATGTGTAGAGATGATAATCTGGATCATCTGATGAGTGTTGGTTTAGCACAAAATACATTTATCTTTTTGACATGGGTCTAATCAAGTGTGTCCACAGTATGAGATAGGGAGAATAGTTGAGGGTCATGTGAAGGTCTGAGTTCAAACCCCCTATATATTACATATTGGAGTGCAGGTATGAAAAAGCCTGTACTATAGAAAAAATTCATTTATTAAAATATAATGCTTTAAGGTCTGCCCATGTCCTGTACATGAGGGGTCAGAGTGACTTATGGTCAACATGAGTAAGATGAGAAGGTTGGCACCAATGAGGGCTTTGAGCATTACATCATCAGATTTTCAATGAAATGGGCGGCTAAAGAGTTATGGGGTAGAGTGGATTGAAGCCTGTCCATTAAAATATGAAAATTGGCTATTTTAATATAAGCTGAGCATTGGTTGTATATATATGTGGAGATGATAATCTGGACCACCTGACAAGTGCTGTTTTAGCACAAAATATGTATTGGTGATTATTTATCTTTTCAACATGTGTGTGATCAAGTGTGTCAGTGGCATGAGATAGCGTGGATAGTTGAAAATCATGTGAAAGTCTTAGTTCAAACCCCTATATATTGCATATTGGAGTGCAGGTATGAAAAAGCCTGTACTATAGAAAAAAAATCATATATTAAAATAAATCTGTAATGTAGCTTTGTAGTCAGCTTCGATATTTGTGTAATTTAAAGTTTCAGAATGAAAAAGCCTTTGAGACTTGCTAATTTGCGCAAGGTGATTAATGATTGAGGGTGAATTGCTCCATTAATTTGTAATGATTTACAATTCTTTTATAATCCAGATGCATATTGTATCTTTGAATGAATAAGTTCAGGAACTTAATCCCATTTGCAGCATCTTTCTGTTCAACTGTCCATTTTAAGGGTCTTAATTGTGCAAGCTACTGGTAAATATTCATAATGTGATTCTTAGGAGTGCAAATAAAAATGTCATCTGTGTAACTTGTGCAGATGAGCCAACTCTTCAAATTTTGTTAAGGTGACATTACAAATAATTTGGCCAATACCCATCAGCCCTCTGTTTATCCAGTTCAAACAATAGATAATAAATTTGATTTTTTTAAAATTGTAATCTGAGTCTTGTAGGAATTCTATAGGAAAAATCTTTTCTTGCTAAACACGCAAAACGTTGTTTAAACACATAATAACATTGATTTAAAAAATATCATCTTGTCCTTTAAATATATGAAAAAATAGTTTACTATTAATTAAAAGTGACCCATTAGAACCTTAACAAAAACTCATACTTATGACAGCTTTTATTTAAAATATGACAGTTTCAACTGATTAGCTATTTTCTTCAGTTCAGAACCAAGTGCATTACGATAATCTATTACATAAATACACAATAATTTTATTTAATATATATATATACACAAATAGTTATATGTTCATATGAATGTTTTCACAGGTTACAGATATTAAAGATAATTTTGCAGGTTCATCCATGTAAGATTTTAATTAGATATTCCAAAGTTTTGACTTGATCACACAAGCCCCCACCTGGAAAATTAATACTATATAAACATAGAAGTATTGAAAAATATGATCTATAAAGATTGTTGTAGAGGTGCCATAAACAGTGTATATATATACATTACTTTCATAATATTATTTCCAGGAGCTTCTATGTAATAAAAATATAATAGCTAAATATTTGATGTTTCAGTACAATAACAAGTACTTTTCTCAGAGTTTTCTCAAATCATAAAAAGGTGCGAGGTGAGATTTTCCTTTGTGATTTTCTCCTCATTCTCAAATTCTATTGGTTGAGAAGTTTTAAAAAATTTTTATGATTCAATAGCTTCTTTTTTCAAATATTATTAATTTTCTTTCTTTAATTCACATTTTTCATGTATCTTTTTAGGCCTTTTAAAATCTCCAAAGCTTCTCTGGTCATATTGTTCAATTTTTGCCAGAATATGTGTTTTATTAAAATTGATGTCATGGTTTATTAATTTAATGTGTGAATAAATGGCTGATGAATTAGATTTTTCTCTAACTGCCAAAATGTGTTCTTCTCTCTTATGTTTATTCTATGATTTAGGAAAAAAATAATTTATCAGCCATTTATTCACACATTAAATTAACAAACCATGACATCAATTTTAATAAAACACATATTCTGGCAAAAATTGAACAATATGACAACAGACTGCTAAGGGTGAGATTTTTAAAAGGTCTACAAGCATAATAAAAAGCATGAATTAAAGAAAATTAACAATATTTGGAAAAAGTTATTGGAGGATAAAATAGTTTTTAAAAGTTCTCAACCAATAGAATTTAAGAATGAGGAGAAAATAACAAAAGAAAAAAAATGATTTTAAATCTCACCACCCATCATTTTTATGATTTGAGAAAGAAGATACTCTGAGGAAAGTACTTGTTATTGTACTGAACTGTCAGTTTTTTAGCTATTATATTTTTTGTTACCTGGTAGCTCCAGAAATAATATTATGAATTCATTTATCCATGAGAATATTAGAATTGATGTATTACTTTATATATACCATATATCAGTAAACAACATTCAATATTATGTATTTTTTTTTGTAAAAGTGTTAGGTTTATCATCAATATCTTCAACAATGGTTTCCTCACATATATAAAAAAGCATGGAGGGCATATAAAATTGATTTTAAAAAGGCTGATAGGTCTGTAATTTCTAATATCTTCTTTATCACCTTTTTTAAATATTAATATTATTACTGCATTCTTCCAATCATCTGGTACATCTTTATCATTTAGACATTTGGTATATAACTTTGCTAAAAAAAATTATATTTCTTCACCTGCTTCTTTTAATATATCAATTATAATTCCATCATTACCTGGAGCCTTTCCTTTCTTCATACATTTAATTGCATGTTTCACTTCTTCATTTAAAATTCTGGGCAATTCAGATGATGTAGAGATTGTAAAAGATCCAGAAAGAGACCACATGTGAGATGGATGGATGAAATAAGAAAGTATGCAGGGGTGATGTGGAGAAGAGAAGCTAAAGATCGGAGAAGATGGATTAAACTTGGAGAGACCTTCATCCTGCAGTGGATTGATAATGTTTGATGATGATGATGATAGAGCGCATATTATACACACACGATAACATATATATATATTTATATTGAAAACATTACGCTACACCCACACACATTTCTATAATTTTGACTAATATTTTTTTGTGTTTCATTAGATTGATTTAAATTTTTTTAAAAAACCATCATTTTAAATAATGCGATTAATTTAAAGAAAAATATTATTTTTGTGATCGGATAACTATATTAAAGAGATTTTTAAAAAAAATAGAAAATAGATTTTATAAATACAATATAAATTGTAATTTTAAGTACACCTAAAAGCTTAATTTTAATTACTTTTAGAAGAAAAAGTCTAGGCTTTATGAAAGTAATTAAAATTGAAAATTGACCGCAGGGAGGAGAAAAATTAAGTTAGAAATTTTTGTGAATGAAATTGTAATATCAATAATTATTAAAATCAATTCTAATACGATTTATTTTAAAATAGGCAAATTTATATTTAAATTTTTCTTTTGTTTTAGATCATACATATTTTTATATATGCTCTTCATTTTATATGGTGCATTTTGTTATTAAAAACTACATATAATGTTTTACCAATTCTTTCTTGAATCTGAGACTTGCGTCACAAGCACCGAGATTTCAGATCATTCAGTGAAATATGGAGAGATATATTGGGAATAACAAGACGGGATCGAAAATGTAGACCTTGAGTGAGAAAATAATGAAGTAACATTGGTGTCATGAAAGAATTAAGAGACTGAAATGGAGTTGGGGTAAATGAGATGATAATACGTGGGCGGTTAAAATTTTAAACTGGATTTCAAGAGTTTGTAAAAGATCTAAAAAGCGACCACATGTGAGATGAATGACTGAAATAAGAAATTTTGTTGGTGTTATGTGATGGAGAGAGCTATACATCAGAGAAATGGATTTAAACGTGGGTAGACATTTATCCTGAGGTGGATCAATAATGGTTTAAATTGATGATGATGATTTTTATTTTAACACATTTATATATATATATACATTTTGAAAAATCAGTTAATTTTTATTTATTATAATGTAAGGATACATATGTCAAATTCTATGTCTAAAAGCTGATAGAGTAACAAGGCAGTGACAAGACCTTAATCATCATCATTGTAGTTTGCGATTGTGTGCTGACGTCGAAGACAATTTATTTAGGCATCTCAATATTCGTTGTAGTATTACAGACATTAATGAATTTTTTGCATCATTAATACTTTATACTTGATATAATGCTTTATTAATAATTATTATTAACATTTCATATTTTGAACCTAGAATACGTATTAATAGTAAAATAATATTAAATCACCCACTATAGAGAAAAGTTTTCTAGCACTCTATATAGAGGAATAATACAAAAGAAAATTTCTCCCCAAAAAAATCAACTTATGATAATACATAAAAGTTCTTTTTTATTTTAACCTCAAGCTGAAAATAATTCAATGCCCATTTTCCCACCAATAATTGACTGTTCTTTCTTAAGTGAAACATTTGTGTGAGAGAGAACAAATATTGATCATTTATATCATCAAAAAAATTGACAGAAATGGAACTGGCTGTAATAATTTTATAAGAGGTGATAATAGATGGATAAAAATATTATAAAAGATCTAGAAAGATACCACATATGAGATAAATGGATGAAATAAGTGTTTGGTTTGGTACGAGAAGAGAGATCATGGATTAGGTGAACTGGTTAAAGGAGAGAGAGCTCCATTTTGCAGACAATTAATAATGATATTGAAAATGATGGTGGTAAATTGATTATCTAACTTGGTTGGCTATAGACCAGTTAATTGGGAGGGGAGGGGAGAAACCTGAAAAAAAATCCATGTCCTATTCAAATTTTATTTCAAGTTATAGACATGGCAGGAGGAACCATTAACTATCCTATCACTTTATTTGTATATCATATTTTTTTCCAGATTTCCACATGCTTGAACAGACACAAAACCATTTGTGTGACTAAATATCAGACAGAGGACTAATTTAATCATTATTATTATCATCATACACTGTGTAATGTTTCAGCGGCAGCTCAGTTATTTGTTTTAGGGCAGTTGTGATTGGATTTTAAAAGAAATATGGCAGTGTTATTACTGTTCTAAAGAAATAAAATAAATTGTTGTTGAACATCAGCAAATGGTATCACAATTGTTCATTTATTGATATCATGCTACATGAACGATCCTTGTCTGTTTTTACACACTGAAAAGGTGATCAGTGATCGGTTTTCTCTCCTAGCTATCTGCAAGGTCATATCTGAATCAATGTATAATATCAACACAAAGTTTTTAAGGTGCTAGTATATTTGGATCATGGGTTATGACATAAAATGAGACAATGTGTGTGGAAGACTTAAAATAGAGGGAAATAATAATGAAAGAGATGAGTTACTCTATGTAGTGTCTGAAAGATCTTTCATATCAATGTGGTAATTATGAATGTAGATGAAGCAACCAATTGATCTTATAATCTTGCTGCCACATCTTCAGAATATTCCAAAGCCTTTTTAAGTTAATTTTTTTCAATGTCTTTATGTAATATTTTTTTAAAAAAATACTACTAGGCTGATTTATATAATGAGCATGCCAATAGCTTTTAACAAGCTTTTCAGAATATCCCTATCCTCAGACCAGTTTCTAGCCCTGGCTTTCATCATTGAGGCACTAAAATATTCAAGCCTTGGATTTAAAATACCAGGTTAAGCCCAGCACTTTATCTTAGTATTTGAAATCTAATGCTTGAATATTCTAGCACTTCAATGATGAAAGCCAGAGCTAGAAACCAGTCTGAGGATAGGGATATTCTGAAAAGCTTGTTAAAAGCTATTGGCATGCTCATTATATAATATTTGTAGTATAAGTTTATTAAATTAAGTCATGTATTTTCTAAATTCATTTTATTCTTTCACCGGTCACAATGCTAGTCTTGACTTCTGGTAAATAATCTTTTCCTTACTTATATTGTTATTGAAGATCTACAATAGTGCTATGAAACTAATAGAAGAAAAAATAAATAAATAATCGAATGGCTTTCTTGTTTGGGAGTTCATAAGAAGTTCAAGTGACTAAAAAGCAAACTGGGATTGATTCAAGAATTGCAACCTCCAGGGTCTGACACTCTATCTGAGCACTAAATCATGCAGGGCAAAAAATAATTGGATAAATTATTGTTCAGGAGTTCTTAAGAAATTTGTGCATTGGAAGTGATGGAGCTGGAGTGATCCGTACATTTTGGACTCCAGAATCTGGAGTGATCCGTAGATTTTGGACTCCAGAATCTTTTATTTTGCTATTGCATTAAATGATGCAGGGCTATTTAGTGTTTTCCTGTAGGTTTGTGATTATGGTGTTCTAGTTGTATTTTTATATTGGACTATTTCCATCATCTAATATGCGTATTGAATGTCTTTAGACAAATTTAATAATGTTTTAAATATATTTAACTGTTAGTAAATGAACATCAAACAGGCTAGTATATGCACAACGTTTCGAGAGGTATTATTATTCTCCCCTCTTCCTCGGGTGTTGCTGGCCTGACCAGTGACAGTACTAGCATAGGATTCGAACCTGGACCCTTAGATTCTTGAGTATTGAATTTTAAGGTAACGCTCTAACTAACTGAGTCATATAATTATCTACGAGGTTTCTCCTGATTTCTCCACTTTTTCCATAGTCCAATATAAAAATACAAACACGGCTATTTGGTTTGCATATTTCCGATGTTATATATGTATATATTACATTTATTTCTGTTATGTACAAGAGTTTGTAAAATCTTTTGAAATTAATTAAAGTATATATATTCTAAAAAGCATTACTGTATTATATTGTAATTAAAAGTAAACAATGACATATAAATCGATGAAGAAGAAAATAATATTCCACATGCTGTGGTTGCGTTAGAAAATGCTTCGAATGATACTCAGAATTTATTAACTGAATTTAGTTGATCTTTTTTCTTGTGGAAAAAAAAATGTCTCGGCTCAATTTACCAAATAACTTTAGTTAAAGACAAATAGAGCATTTCTTTTCTGGCGATGAAAGAATCTTGAATTATTCATCCTCATAGTTCTGAATTAATGAACAGAGAATTTGCAACGATAAAGGCTTTGATAAAAAATAAAAAAAAGTCCATTAATGAATGATAATTTAAAAAATTTAGCTAGCTCATGCAATTATTTGAAAAATCTCAATTCGAAACTTTTTAAAATATTTTTATTAATAAGAAACCCTTCTAACACACATAAAACTGTGCATATATATATATACACACACTACCCCCAACAAAAAGACTGTGAAATAAAACCCGATGTTATTTCTGTTTTGTTTTTTTGTTATTGATTATTCAAAATAGTCTCCTTGGGAGTAATAGCTGAATTGCATCGCTGCGTAACACATGCGTTGATTCAGAGATAGCGCTGTAAGTAGCTTAGGTAGAGAACCGGTCACCTTTTCACCGAACACAATATGTATGCATCCTGATGATATAAACACATTGCACTCTTTATTTTTTTAATAATCTTGAGAATTATAATCGAATCCTTTTATTTAACAATTTTATTTTCTATTTATTTAAATCCATGTATTATTTATGAAAGTGATTTTTTTTTTTAAAAAAAAAGGATAATTCAAATCATAATTAAGAGGTTAACATTTACTATGTAATTAACTATAACCAATTCACGATCCTCACACCAAATATTCTAATTATGGTATCGTTCTATAATTTTTTTAAATAAATCCTACAACACATTTATTTAAATTAGATGACGTTTCATAAACTAGTATTAATAGCCTGAGAGAGGACTCCTTGCTTCCAATAAAGCTTTTCAGGGTTAAATTATCACCTGAACGTAAAATTTATCATCAATCATATTTGGTACCGATTTGGACTGCACTCTCCACCATTTTAGTTTCTAAGGAAAACTCCTAAACCAGCTGACACAATCAAGCAATAAAAAATGTCAAATAATACCCCCTTCCTGTCGTTGATATAAAGAATTCCAATTATTTTCTTCAATACAATTAAAAAATTCGTAATTTTTTATTATCAAAAATTAAAAAATAAACATGCTGCATTTCATACAACTAAGCGCAATCATATTAGCAAATACATCAATCAATGGAAAATAAATAAATTCGCAGGTGCAACCACATAACCAAAATATCAAATTTCTACGGCAATCATATATGGCAAAAACAAATTTAGCAGCTATTACTAGTAAATATAACTTTAACAAGTATAAACTATGTACAAAATACTGTGGTCATAAAAGGGCAACTTAACAATTTATTCTATATATAATTTAATAGTACACATTTCTTCTATCTTGATATCCAGTTTGTCAATTTAAGTCTTCTTGTTAATAAATGCTATTGATTCTGGTTTTAGGTAACATTAAAAAAGATTGCTTCCAACCATCATTACTACTACATCGTTATACGAGCCACGAGTTAAATTGCAAGATAAATTGTGATAAGATTGTCAGCAGTTTTATACATACATATATACTGATAAATTAGAATAAATTGTACTATGGAAAATGACTTTAATTGATAAACTGTCACTAATGTTAATTAAGGGTTATTTCTTATTCATGGCACCCACCGCCTAACTAACATTACGTGTCTTTAGGAACATAAAGTAATGTTTGTACAAACAAGTAGTGTATGTACTGAAAATGTTTTTTTTAATACACAATAGATAAAATTTAGACAAAAATGTGAAAAAATGATATAGACATACAATCGCTAGGATAATTTTATCTTTAATATATATATATATCAGGGGTGGCCAACAAGTTGATCGTGATCCACTGGTCGATCGCAAAGCCAATCTGCAAGAGCTGTTGGGTTACAAGTGAAATAAATTAAGTCAAGATTTTCAAGTTTTTTTTGTTATTTTTGTTTTTGTTCTAAATTTTTTTTTCAATTCTAGATAGGTGAAGTCCACTAAGCCATGCCATTATTGAAAATAATATTTTTAATCTTGACTTAACGTAGCTAATTTAAATATTGTTAATAATTTACTCATGTTGCTTTAATTCCCCCTGGACATGAGTTTTTTGGCCTGTTAAATAATTATTTTTTTACTAGGTAGATATATAAAAATAGTGTGTATTTCACACCTCCCTCCACTTAGACTATGCCTATGACAACAAGTCGATCGCAGCATATTTTAAAAATAAAAAGTAGATCTTATGAACACAAAAGTTGGCCACTCCTGATATATACGATTCCTACAGCATCTATCAAATCCATGTCTAGAAGTTTGACTTTGATCAAATAACACATTGAATTTATTTCAGATTTAAGCATGTATATGATATTTTTTATGTAGCCAGCCTATAATTAACCCAAGTGACCATCCAATTATTGGTCAGTAAATGGATATTTAATAGTTTAGCAAAGATCTTCTCAATACCCATTAGCTGGCTGTATCTAGTAAGTATTGATTTGTTTTCACTGTTTCTTTATGAAAACCTTTGTCCAATATATACAAAATGCTGATCATAAAAGGGCAACATAATAATTTATTCTATATATAACGAGTATCTAAAGACTATTTTCCATTTTATCTTCTAATTGGAAGTCAGTTTAGCTATCTTTTGTAAATCAGCAGATAGTTGAATTTGTAAACAAAGTAATTATGGAAAAAAGGTTTCTATGTCGAAAAGTAAATCACCAGGTTACAATATTCAAACTTCTGTTTTTATTATCTTGTTCTACTAAATCTTATTTTAAAACCATATTTCTCATAATGCACTTTTTATAATGCTTTATTAACAGTTTTAACTGAATTAGCAGTCTTCTTCAGATATGTGAAAATATTCTTCCTTCGAATATCTGAGAAAGGCTGTTAGTCAATCAAAATTTCACAATAAAATGTGAAAAATGCATTATAAGAAGTGTTTTTTTATAATTTTATTTGAATAACATTTTTTCCTCACATATTTAAAATCTATTTTTTTTTTTTAATTATTTAAAAAAGAGGTGTTGATCAAAACCCCATTAAAAAAAGAAGGAATTATTAAAGGAAGGTATTTTTTTTTTTTAACACTTTTTATTGAATACATTCTTCCTTGGAAATATCTTTCATCTAGTTCCTTCAAATATTTTTAGAAGAAATATTAGGGTCAGTCAAAACTCTCAATAAAGTATTGTGAAAATTCCTTATCAGAAGTGTGAGGGTTGATATTAATAGTTTCAACTGGATAGCAGTCTTCCTCAGGTATTTGAAATATTTTTCACTTACTTCTTTCCAATATCTGAGGAAGACTGTTACTCGGTCAAACTCTGATATAAATAATGAGCTAAGAAAGAAAAATTACACTGAGAAGCATGTTAAGTTCATAACAGAATTTCTGTCATCACTCGATGGCAACATCATGGCAATATTCGAAGGGAAATGGTATAGAATGGGGTGATGGTTGGCCAATGGATCTCTCCATGAGTGGAATTATGTCAGGAATCTTTCTCAATCACTTTGAACAGCAAGTAACATGTAAATACTTAGCAATAGTCCCAAAACAATATACACAAGATATGTGATGATTTATTTATTGCAGCACCTGAAAACATAACTGAGAGTATCCAAAATGACTTTCAAGAACTCACAGAACTGGAATTAAATAACACATGGGAAAATGAGGCAAAGGAAGTGAGATATCTGGATTTACAAATACAAAAGGGATGGAGAAAGACTCGATTACAGAATGATCATTAAGCTATTGGAAATGAGAGGCTATACACATTACACCTAAGGCATATAAATTAGCAGGACTGTCAGCATTCTTATTTAGAAATCACCACTTGTGTAAGTTTGAAGCAGATAGGAAAATTAACATCATATGCTATGTCAAAGACTTAATAAGCATGGGATTTAAATACATAACAATAGTAGAGAGAATCAAGCAGTTTCATAGAAAATTAACAAATAATCAGTGTGAAGATGATAAGCCACACATGGTATTACTGTATATCCCTAAAGTGGCCAAAAACCTAGTTAAAAACCTATCCAAGTAATTTAAAGTAAGTTTTTGAACCCCCTAGCTAATAACAGACTCATTAATGTCTCCAAGATAAAATCAATTCAGACCAACCCCCCCAGGTGATATATAAAATAACATGCCCACAAGCCAGCTGTGGGGGCACATATTATGGGGAAAATCAGCCTACAGTCACTACTAGAATATCTCAATACATGTAAATATATAACATCACAGTTCAATATGCTTAAAACACCAAAAAACATATAATCACAATTTTGAACCCACCAATTGCTGAAATTATGGGTTTGGAAAGAAGTGATGCCAAATGCAAAATAAAAGAGGCATATTGCATTGCTAATGACCCAAAAGCCACCAATAAACAAGATTCATGCTTCTCAGTTTCCAAGAAATGGACTGGTTGATTAATTTGCATATATTTGCATACACTAACAATAACACAAAATTGAGAATGACAGGCTATGAATATGGGAACAAATATGCCCCAGAAGCACTAAGATAGAATAAAACATAATTAAAATATAGCTTCACTAGTGTGTGTTTGAATCACAGTATAATAATTATGAATATTATAAAAAGTGCATTGTGAGATTTGTGATTTTTTTTGTAAAGATGTAAATTATCAGAACTATTATAAATAAATAAAGACAGACGTGGAAAATTGTAGTGTATCTAAAACATTTTATTGTCATTAAAAATGCATCTAATAAATATGATAAAAGTAGAATCAAACCATGGATTCAGGACTTACTTGCTTTATGGTATCTTCTTCACTACTATGTTATGCTAGTTTTATGGACCACATAATATTTTATTTTTGACATTGTATGTAGTAAAGTTATTGTAAAAATTACAACTTCAATCAGATGTATAAATAATCATTGTGGCGCATATGGCTGTAAACTAATTATAGTATGTTTAAGATGGTGTTATCACTATTTATGTGATTTGTGACTAAAGCAATTTAAAGTATGTTTAAAAAAACAGAAACCTCAAGCATCATAGCCCTGAGTAACAACATGGTTGCATAATATTATAATCATGTTGTATAATCCTTTTAATACAGCTGCATATTCTAAAAGTATACTGATTAATTTGCAGCTAAAAAATATTGAAAAAATGTTTAATTTGGTCAATCATGTGGAATTGTTGTTCTCATCCCATCATTTTGATATTCAAAAGTCACTATCCATATCTGGTAATTGTGGATTACATATAAATCTTTATCCTATTAAAAATAGCAAGAGACCTATTGATCAGTCTATAAATGGATCGGTAATGGTATGGCAATTCAAAATTTACTTGGAAAATTCTTATTTAACTGAAAAAATTTCAAAAGCATAACTGAATTTAAACCCAAGTTAAGATGGTTATTAACTAGTATAATATGTAATATATGATAGACAATAGTTATTACTATAGAAAGTCATTAAAAATATACACATGGTATTTTCTAGTAAAAAGGTGATTGGTTGGTTTTCTCTCCAAGCTGCCTGTAATGTTTGTTCATTTCTGGATTAATACATTGGTTACATAGCAACATAGTTAAGCTATTCACCACAAAAATTGTATGGCGCTAGTGTGTCTGGATTATGAGTAAGAAATGTGACAGTGAAGAAATAATATGCTAAAATTAAAACGTGCTTTAAAGTGAGCAAAACTGCTGCTGAAACATATGAAATAACACAAAATATGTATTGCAATAAAACTATGGGTTGCAAGAACTTTTTAAAGTTATTTTTCAAGATTTAGCTATGGTAAGGATAACAATGAAGATGATCTACAAGGATATGAAACAACACTATTACATTCCATGGAATGACTTTTGATTCAAACACACTAGCATCTTAAAATTATATAATGAACAGCTATATTATCTTGCTACATAACACACACATTGATTTAGAGATATCACTGCAGGCAGTTTGAATACAGAACCAGTCATATTTTCATTGGAACAGTGAGTAATTTTTAAACTAAAGATAAATTTTTGTAACTGTTCTCTTTTATTTTATTCTTAAAAAAAAACATGAATAAAGAATACTTACATGCCTTTAAAAATTTAATAATTTCTATTTATGTAATAGGTATTTTGAAAAGAAAATAATAAGTTCATTTAATTATAATAAGAAGTCTGTGTTACTGCAGAAGTATTTATCACCTTTGAATATGAAGCCTTGACTCAATACTCATAGGTTGTGGTGATTTCTGTATCAGTAATAAAATTATGTCATGATCAGCCATGTTTCTTTAGGATCAATGAATCAATACTCATCATTATTGCCCCATGTTAGTACCCTAAACTCTTTAGATAAGAAAAAAATTAAGTGATAGATTATTCTAGGGAGCAATTTTTTTCTCATACAGCTGATCCCTAGCCACTCTAGCTAACTATCCAGATATAGGTTGGTAAATGAATATCTAGCTATTATTTAGCTGAGGCCTGAAAAAAGGAAGCTAATAACCTCATCCAATAACAATTAGTTATTTTGGAACACAGTACTGTTGTGTTGTACAGATTTGTGGGTGCAAAGGCACTTCACTACTGGTGCAACAAGACACCAAGATAATAAATAACACTTATATGTAAAATAAAATTGTTTACATTTTCAAATCATTTCATCCTTAGAAATATGTTCTGAGTGTAAATTTTTTTATTTAATATGAGGAATACTCCTTTACTTAAGGTTACTTATGACAATACCCAGGCTTCAAATTTCTAGGCACGAGCTTGCAATATGCTACATATATACTCATTATCATTATGCTAAACTGAATAGACTGATGCCATTTTGTTGTGAGAATTAATAAAGTTTATATGTAAATGTTTAGATTTCCGAATCACTTTATTCGTTAAAACATATTCTGATTGTAAATATTTATTATTTAAACATAAGAAAAATATTTCTTTATTTAAACTTATTGTGGCAGTCAATCCAGCCTCAAGATATATTTAAAATATACTCCACCATTACACAAAACCAAACAGGCTGATGTCATTTCATCACTATAATAAATAAAATTTATATATAAAATAAAAATGTTTAGATTTCTCAATCAAAATAATATATTATTATTAATAATTTACTTCAAAATAAAACATATTTTTAAAATATTGTCCCATAATTACAATAATTCTGCATATGATGAAATTATCTTTATTAATATTTTACACATTTTAAATGTGTTGTTTATTTGGGGGTACAGGTAGAAGATCCACCTCTAAAATATCAGGTATGGGTTCGATGATGTGTTGTGCTAACATTTTTAATGGTGTTATCTTTCCCTCTTTTTTCATATGTCAAAGCATCAGCCAGGAAGTGAACCCGCAACAACTGTCTGCCCTTGCAAGACAGCTGCGCTGAACTCTCAGCTACCAACATTTGACATCTTTCCCTTTTTTGTTATTATTATCCCATATTTCTTTTTACGTTTTACTAAATAGCTTTTTCTATTTTTAATAACAATATTATCTGTTTTTTTAGGTGGTGTATTATCTTTTTACATGTTTTACTAAACAGCTTTTTCTTGGATATGTTCTTTAGCTAAAAACTCACAATTGATCCTTAATCCACACTATGGTTCAAATCTAAGAAAAACAGAATGAGTAAAAGACAATTTTTAAAAAGATATTGTAGCATGCTAAATTATTTAATTCACAAATTTCATGGGAAATGTTTATTATTGAATAAAAACAAGTGAAAGTATTTTTACTGTAATAATCTATTTATATATTTATAAACCGGAAGTTTATTCTTTTCTTAATAGAAAATGTAAATAAGTTTTGTGTCAGGGAGATTCTGATTTAAAAATAACAAATGGATTTGGAAAACAAAGAACTTTCTTTGTAACAAGAAAGTGTTAATGGAATGTAAGAGTTATATTAGCAGTATGATTCAAAAGTGACTTAGTTTGATAGTCCTAATAAAATATAAACAATGTATGTATGAAAATTAAAATATTGGACTATATATTTAATAAATTATGGTTTTCGATAGTGGAATAATATCAGATAAAAAATTATATAGTAGTGTTTGTGTAAATATATATTATCAAGGAATATAATTTTGTTATAGATACATGAGAGATTTTCAATGGCTTTTCAAACAAACAACTATTTTTAATGAATTATTGACCTGCTGGTTAAAGTTGATCTAAATATTGATTTTAAAAAAATGGAGATAAGCTAGGTGACAAGCTCTCTTTGCTTCTTGCTATGGAGACTGGGGCATTCAAAGAATCATATTCTGAATGTACATAATATTTTTAATAACCAGGGTAAGTAACTTATATATTATATAATTGGTTGTATAATATCAGAGTTTGCCTGAGAAGAGGAGGGGGGCAGGGCAATGTTTTCATTATTATTATTTTAATTTTATATGTAAATTGATTTATTTAAAAAGATTTTAATGGGAAGATTTTTAATCAAAATGATATGGTAAGTCTAATTAATATGTTTTATTTTAGCACTTTATTTTCCATGTTTATTTTATAGAAATAAATGAATAAAACATGTAAGGTATTTATCAAACATGTTAAATGACTAAAGCTAAACTTTTAAATTTTGCTTGCAAAAGTGGTGAGAAAAAATGTCTTTTAATTTACAAATTTTATTTCACATAATGGAGGGGGGGCTAAAATTTCAAAGGCACTTCTTAGTCATGTGGCAGGCTTGTTGGAGCATAATGCTTTCTTATCTACTATTAAATAAGAAACATTTGTCTTATAGAGATTATTTAGAGCTATTTTTTTACTTACCGATTAACCAACCAATATTGGCTGGTCTCTTAGTTATGAAGTGTCAATGGAAAAAATAAGTGTAGTTTTTTTTTTTTTACCAAAATCCTCAACTATCTTAAAACTATTAGTTCTCTATGAGCTTGAATTTCAGTTTATTTATATATATATTGTGACCAACTGAATGGGCACAAGGGTTTAAGATACTTTGTATCTTAATTAAATAGTTATTATATTAAAAAAATGAAATAGCCTTAGAATTTTAAATTTTTTTGTTGGAGATTGTTTAAAGCATAAATATGGGTTGCTTATGCAGTTTATTGACCACTTGATCGGTATTCATTATTATTAGTGTGGTTAATGAGGTATTTAATGTAAGGAAGAGGGTTGTTTATTAATGGAATTGATACATTTTGTCAGAAAGATGCAAAGTTGTTTTAAATTATTGTATTAGTTGAATGGTTTCAAAATCCTTTATTCATTAATACTTATCCTTTTGCAACAATTAATAGCTATTTCAATTATGTTTAGTTAAGATAGTTTAATATTTAGGTTGTAGTACATGTGTATGCATGTATGACTCTGCATTATGTTTCATTTCATTTTCATCTTTAATAACAGCAAACAATAGTATATTCACAATAAAAACATTTAAATAACAGTAGTTATCTTAAATAATTAACAAATATATATTTCTTTCCAATGATTAATAGATAGTCAAATCAATGGATTATTTTACAAATTAAATAAATTATTAATCATTTTTATTTAGTAGTTAATTTAATATTCATTTTTCTTTCAAGTTGGTAAAAGCTATTTATTTTATTATTATTTTATCTTGATTTTAATTCTAAAAAATCAAAGTGATTTTTGTTTGAAAAGATTTTTTTTTGAATATGTAATTAGCTGAGATAGAAGAAGCGTGGGAGTAAGTGGGTGGAAGGAAATGAACTTTGCAAAAGAGAGCTATTTAACAAAAATCTCTAGCGAAAAATTGGCATATTATGTAATGTAACTGTAGACAATAAACAGTGGTTCATTTATTGTGAAAATTAAAGCCAGTTGCTGAAATCAAATTGATTTTAAAAAGCACTTTGGAGTAAAACTTCGAAAGGATATTAAGAAATACATTATGGAAAAAGTTAATTTCAAAATGCAGTTCTAAGTTTTAAGAAAAAAGGTACTCAGTTCACTTTATTCTCCTTAATTTAAAGATTTTAAACTAATCTCTTCGTAACTATTGCTCTTTTAAAAATGCGTGTTAATAACATCCAGTCTACATTACTTCACTTAATTATCATTTTAAATAGGAATAACTTGCATGAATATTATTGTTGTATCATTGTCCAACGTGTGTTCTTTAATATATCTGGAAAATGCATGCAGAACTATTTTACAGAATATATTTTTATTCTTCACTATATTCCGTGCTATGTTTTTGTGAGGATTAAACATAAAATTAAGGACATGCATATTTTAATAAATCATGCCATGTTTAAATTCACCATAAACAGATAGCAGTATTTGTTTATCTGATATTTCTGGAAATGAAGGAAATAAAATGTGAACTACTTCTAATTAAATATCTGTTTAAGTCGAATAGAAGGATAGAAATGCAGGTAATTTTTGTTCTCTTCGATGAAGATGGAAAATAAAACAAAGTATTATTAAATGTTATTCAATGAACTACTAAAAATAATTACATATTCAATTTAGAACTACAATGGAATAAGTGAAATAATTCCTGTCCAACAATAGTTAAGAATTTATTATATTCTCATCATAATAGAAGATAAATTGATTGCTTATGTATGGTACAGTAACTTAAATAACTTTGTTATGAACATTGAAGATGCTGAGTTCTATTTAATCATGACTAAATTTGTGTGGTTATCCTACAGCAGTTTATTTTAGTTTAAAATTCGGTTTGGAATATGTCCCATATTATTTCATCAACCTGGAACCGAGCTTTGCAAGTGAACTTTTATTTTAAGTTATAAAACTAATAACCTTTGTGTCTTTATTTTTTTTTTATTGCTTGTCATAATTAATGTATATGATAGGTAGATAGGCTTTATTTATTATTATGTTATTTATAATTTGGGTATGTTGACCATCAAGGACGTTTCTGAAGCGTATTTAAATGAGGAGTACATCGGTAAAAAGTGATTGTTTTCAAATAAGTTTTATTGTTGTTTTACGAAGGTAAAAGAAACAAGTATTTTTTTAAATATATTATTAGAGAGGTTTATATTTATTTTGCATACTTTATTATCTCAAAGTGAGAATTTTTTTTTTTTTGAATCAACGAACGTATAATAGAAATAGTTTGTTAGATATGAAAGAAAGTTCGTTCGTAATAATTAGAACCATTAAATTTTAAAAAGTAACCTAAAGTTTATTAAATTAAAAGTTATACCTTAATGCAATATTTAATTATCATGTTACCTGCTTAGTATGTAATTTAGAGTTAATATTATCTATAATTTTATTCGTGTGTGTGTGTTTGTTTTGCACAATTATGATATTTGCTTGATAAAGTTCAGTTTGTGAATATTTTATGCATAAATTTCGTACACTGTCGTATTCTATTGAGTTGAATGAATTTGTATATTATCTGTATGTATTTATCTGCCAGCGTGTATTTATTTATAATGTTCGATATTTAGAGAAGCTATGAGAATAGAAAGAAATCTTTGTGTTGTAATGTTTGTAGGAATAAAAGATCTTGCTTATTTAGTATATGTTAATAATTTTCCATGAGTAGAGCCTACTTTATTTTATATGCATATGATTAATAATATTTTTTGACGTGATGTTCTTAGGGCCCTGGTGATGAGGAATTAAATCCCCACCAATAATGTATTTAGAAGTAAATGAGTTATTGTTGAAATATGATTAAATGATGTTTAGGAAGTTATGTGACGTTTTTCTTAGATTCTTGGTAATGAGGAATTGTAAAAGTGTTCGGTAAGAGTTATCTGCTCCTCATGTAGATTCCCCTTATAACGTATAGTATATATAATCATGAAAATATAGCTTTGTGTTAATTAATATGTGGCTAGATAAATTGTTAGATTAACTCTTGATGTAATATTAGTGTCATATTTTATTGATTAATTACGACATTGTTCGAAATAAAATAATTGTATGATATTTTCTTAATGAATAGAGAGTTTATAGAAAAGATTGTTTTACATTATTGCTGCTTGAACATGCACACGCTAATATAAATAATATCGCGTATATAAAGTATAGAATTATTGAAATTAAAATGAAGAATAAATGTTTCTTTGAAATACATTACATTCATTTAATAGAAGTATAAGGTATTAAGATTAAAATGGGAAGTAAATATTTTAAAATACAGTGTATTTATTTAAATAAATGTTACAAATCATCAAATCATCAGAATAAACATGATTTTGTTGCTATAAATGAAAGGTATACTAATAGAAAGTGATTATTAGTCAATTAGAGAAAGTTGCTTTGTTGAAAGCCAAATATAAGTAATTTGATTTATTTTATCAATCAACAGTAATATCCTCTTGAAAGTATTTTTTTTTTTGTTCTAATAATATAACATGTTACTTATTTATTGTCATATAAATGAAACATGTAGGCAAAGTATGTGTTCGAAGTCAGGATATTTAAGTTTTGTTATTAATTTGCTTTGATAGAAGGGATAATCCCAAACTGATGCTAAAAATAAAAAATTTTTATTTGATAATCTAAATATATGTAAAACAAATAGTTCATTTGTAAATATTATGTTAAACCAAGTTTATTTGTTATAATAAATGATTTGTTTGGTTATTTAAAATCTTAAGAACTGTGTCTTGAGTTATTCTTGTATACATTCGTATTTCCATTTCCACAACTCCACATTTCATAAATCTATTATAAAACAGATATATTATTTTAGAGTTATAATATTAAATTTGCTAGTGTCTGACAATATTGTATTTCTTAATCCAAACATTATAAAGAGTATTTGCCACTTGATAAACGTATTAGAAAGGTTGCCAGGTCAGTATATTTGTGAGATGATGATATGAGATTAAAATACCCTATCTCTGTCATTATCTTATTATTGAAACACAGTAAAATATTTAGTCAATTTGTTTCATTATATTTTTCTCATACTTTAGAATTATAACTTATGGGCAATATAGTTTATTTAATTCAACTGTGTTTGTTCAATTCCCTGAAATCTTATCTTATTGTTTATTTTTTGATTGGCATTAAAGTAGATGTTTAGATTATAATATGCCAAGTCATAGAATTGTTAAGAGTATAATTATAGCAAGCTGATATATGTTATACTTGGATGAAGGAAGAAATTAGATTTAAAGTATATTTTAATAGACTGTACCAAATAAACATTGTGATTCTTTATTATACAATTAATTAACAAAGGAATTTACATTATGTTAAATGTTTTATAATATTTCTTCTTTTATTTATTTATTATCATATATCTTATGAACTGCCTATAACCTCCCACTGAGCTGATCTGAACATAAACTTAAATATATCTGAACATAAACTTAAATATAGAGTCTCAGTAATAATTTTGTATCATATATCTTGTTAAATTGTTCTATTCATTAATAGAACTGGCGCCTGGGCATTTCGTTCATGTAATGTATATGAGCAGTGTTGGGAGTGTAGGTTATAATATATATAGCTGGGGATTACTTTTGACACATGAAAGAAAAAAAAAAACACTTAGACAATCGTCACTGTTGTTATATATATAATTTTATGTGCTATATATTTTTAATTATTATTATACTTTGATTAATAAGTGTCAAACTTACTAAACACAATTTTAAAACCAACCTCTTCAGTTAAAGATATTAGTGCCTATTTTTAATCATTTATTAGACTAGAGATTATTTTCAGTTTAATAAATAATAATCAATAAGCATTGATATCTTTACACTTCTAAATCAAAATGTGTTAATTTGATATTAATAAGTGCTGAAATAAATCATAAATACATTTATAATGGATTGTGACTTAGATCATCGCTGATTAAGTGGGAAATGCATCTTGGGAGTCATTTGTCTTTTTTCAGGTGTCTCTATCCATATAAGGATGTATGGTGGAATGCATGTTTTCATATGTCAGGTGAATGAATGTTTTATATGTTGTGGATATATGATAGAGTGAATGTTGTCATTGATAATACATGGACAGTTGAAATCTTAAACTGGATTCCAAAAGATTTAAAAGATCTAGAAAGAGACCACAGATGAAATGAATGGATGAAATAAGAAAGTGTGCCGGTGTGATGTGAAGAAGAAAGACTAGAGATCAGAGAAGGTGGATTGAATTTGGAGAGACTTTCATCCTGTAGTGGATCGATACTAAAAATGATGACGATGAATGTTTTCATATATTAGGATGTGTGATGGAGCGGACGTTCTAAGTATATCTAATAAAAATGTTTCTTTTAAATAGTGTCAAAAACATCATATTGGGAAATGATTTAGGTCTCATTCGCATAAGGAATCTTATTTAAATCCCGACCTAAATTAGTAATATATATATTTTTAACAGAAAACAGTTTTTTCATTATATAGATGTATAAAGCTGAGCACTGATTATATATATGTGTGGAGATGGTAATCTGGACCAACTGATGAGTGCTGGTTTAGCACGATATATATATATATATTGGTGATTATTTATTTTTTCAACATGTGTGTGATCAGGTGGGTCAGCAATATGAGATGGCTTGGAGAGTTGAGGGTTGTGTGAAAGTCTGAGTTCGAATCCTTTATATATTACATATATTTGTATGTGCAGGTGTAAGCCTGTACAGTATATTAATTATATGGATGCAGTATATTTAGATTAATATAAGATTTTGTTTATTATTTAAACTTAATGTTTTTAATTAAATATAAATATGTGCGTATGGGAATATATATATGTGCGTGTGTAGATTTTTTTTTCTAAGAAGCTTTTTATTTTAAAATGTGGATTAAAGCCAAAATTATTACGTAGCGTAATTTTAATTAGTCATCAGGGAATTTTTCTTACAATCTGATTTGACACGATGATGAGGAAAATAAAATCAACCTTCTGTTTCCTTTCTCAAATTATCTTTCTTAATTAAATATATCCTGCAGTAATAATATATGCATTAGATTGATTACGCTATTTACTAAAGTTAATTAATTAACAGATATATGTTCATCTTATTAAGTTAAGTAATTTATCGTTTATTATTCGGACATATTCATTATAATAATAGAAGTTAAAGAACGCTTCATAAATTAATAATAATTGGCGTATGCAGACAGACGTTCGCGCCTCTTGCTTCAAATTCTTTATCCGCGAATTATTTCATTTGTTGATTCGTATTTTTATAAATAAATAAAAAATCAGTATATATATAAGTACTTATGATTCTCAATGGTCGTAGTGCCTGCGTAATTTAGTGCAGTAATATGGTTAGTGCACGCACTTCCGGCACTCGAATTTTTTGTGAATTTTCGAACAATAAAACCATTCGATCATTTTTATTCTTAGTGGTTGTAAAAATCGGCAGCTATAGAACACAGAATTAGCCAGTAAGGAGAGTAATAAAACATAAATACAAAAAATATCCTGTGTAGTTTGTGAAGCAATAGAGCAGTGTTTCCCAACCTGTGGTACGCGTACCACTGGTGGTACGCGAGTTGCTGGTTGGTGGTACACGAAAAATAATCAATAATGGCGGACATAAAAAAAAAATTAAATCATAAAAATATAGAAACGTTTTTTCCTATAATTCATAAAAATTATTTTAATTAATAATATTATACAGTAAAGTTGTTAATATGTACAGTCGATAACGATCTTTAATGTTAATGATAAAATTGAAAGTATGATTAAGAAATTAGATTTTTGGAAACAGTAATATATATAAGTATCGAAAACAATCAACTGGAAGTATTCGAAACTCTACATATTTTTTTGTTTGAAAATAAGGTTAGTCTGTCTCAAGATATACGAGAAAATATAATAGCACATTTAACAGGATTAAAATTCTTTATGGAATATTTTCCAAAACCCGAAAACACAAATGATAATTGGATTTCAAACCCCTTCTATGCAGAAAATTTAGAAAAAGCTACATCATTATCAATAAAGGATAAAGAAAATTTAATAGAATTATCATGTGACAGAACTTTACAAGTAGAATTCAAACGACACAATCTAATTAATTTTTGGTTAAACATTAAAGAATATGAACAACTTTCTGAGAAAGCTCTTAAATTATTATTACCGTTTACTACGGAATTAGTAGGAAGAGCTTTTTCTTCATATATTTTTTAAAAAATAAGTATCGAAACAGATTGAACGCAGCTGTAGAACCAAATTTCAAAAAATTATGTTGTTCGAAACAAGCACAAAGAACTCATTAAATTTATTTTATAAAAATATTTGATTATGATAAGAAAATATACTAATTGTTTTTTTTTTTATAATTTTGTGTTTTTATTAAAACCATTTATTAGTAAACGAAATATGACAAAATAGTAGATAAATAATGAGTCGGATCAAGGCAAATCAATCTAAATTATTTAATTTGAAAGAATGTATCAGAAAAGGATCATACCCAGAAATTAGAATCTCATTAATTCTTGATCATCTATTGTGGATTACTAGATGTAAGCTAGTATTTAATCATCAAAATTTTAATCCTATTAACTTCATGCTGAACAATATAAAGAAAACAAGAACAAGAGATAGCCTGATAACCCCTGAGGTTATTTTTACCATGACTTGGGACATGCTGGATTTATCCTCTCCATGGCCCAACCATTAGCAAGATGCTCCAAAAAAGAGAAAACAGACTCAAATTCAGGAAAACCAAATGAAGGAATGAGAAAACACTTTGAACAAAATATGTACCAAATAACCTTTAATGTAATAATGTAATCTTTAATAAATTATTTTAGAAAAAATATAAAACCTTGAACAAACACATACATATAAATATGTTACAGTGAGTTTATAATTTCAGTGAGTTTATAATCTGGTGTGACGTTTAGGCGTGTTTCAATGTAATTTGTCTCATTATGAGATGTGAATACATACATGGTCACCCTATAATATATATAATGCAAATAAAATAACACACAATAACAAATTTCACAAAATACAATCACTTTTATGAAGTGGTACAATTTAGCGTGATGTACTACCAAGTGGTACATGAGCCAAAAAAGGTTGGGAAACGCTGCTGAATAGAGGACAGATTCTGGTGCTTACGGCGCATGAATCAAGCCCAGCTTGATCACTTCCGGTGCTTGAACTTTTAACGAAAGCTCGATCAATAAAACCAGTCGACTTTTTTTTAAAATGCAAAATATTAATAAATTATGCATTATTTATAATATGAAAGATCGCTGCATCTGACAATTTTCTTACAGCTGATTATAAAATATAGATAACAATAAATGTACCTGCTGTGAAAAACAACTTACGTTAATGTGGAAGATGAACTTTCATATTATTCTACAATCTCTTTTATACACACACATTTATATATTCAGAAAGTAATAGTGTACTTTATTTAACCTTTAAGCCACCTTTTGAAGGTTTGGGCCACATCCAAATCTCCAGACTAAATTTTGGCCATTGTGTTCATAAATGAGGAGCATCGAATTTATACCTACAACTTCCTGCGATTATTTCTTACACTTTCATATTATTCACGCTAATGGCACATTGAAATTCAAATACTTTTAAGATTATCTATATAATTAAGCAGCACACTTGCTTGAGTTCAAAATTTTATAGGTTTGACTATCAGATTATTAAAAAAAAAAAAGTTTAATGTTAAATGTTTTAAATTTAACGTGCCTCATTGATGAAAATAAACAAATATTCTGAATTGTTGAAGCACTATCAATAAATGATTGACAATTAAGTTTAACTTTTATTCTACAAGTATTTCATATAGAAATTATACAGGTAATCTTTTGTCTTTCCTTCATTCCCCTGCAGCTATCTGTAGTGATATTTTGCTGATTTTATGCTCACTTAGAGATAGAAACTCGAACTAAAATATATATTGATTTTTTTTTTTTTTTTGGTTTAAAAAAATTTGGAGGATATCTGTATTCTATAAAGACAGGACTACAAATGAAACAACAATGCCACTGATTGGCAGATTCTTCAAGAACACTTTTGAGACTACTTGGAATTGGCTTCTTTGTTGTTATTAGCAATGGAGGTGGGGGGGGGATATATTTTCATAGTTTATTAAAACATTTATGATTATTTTTATAACATATTTGTATAGTAATTATTAAAACAGAAATATTTTTTGGATCAGTCTAAAAATAAGAAATATTTTCAAGATTATTTTAGGTGGATGTTTTATTCTTAAAAATACAAGTTAATATATTTCTAATAACAATGAAAAGAAAGTTGCAATCATTAATGCTTTGTTAAAGACTATAGTACAGAATTTTTATTATAAATGCAATTTTAAATTTTAGAACAGAATTTTTATAGTTTATGATGATTTAACAATAATTTGTCCAAATTACAGAAATAAAGTTCAGTCAACAAAAATTTTAATTTATTTTTTTACAGGCTTTGCTACTGTTTTTATTACATATTTCACTTTATTTATTTTTCTATGTTTTCAAAGTTCAAATATGATTTTTAGGATGTTTTTTTATTTGTAAACTTATATTTCTAACAAATCAATTCAATTTGTTGAATTTTAATATAGAATAAAAATTTAATACTAAAATCAAACATTGAATCATTACTCAAATTACCACTAGGTGAGACAATGAAAATGCCAACTAGTTAAAGGGTTAATGCAACAAATCATTACTTTTTTCCTATATGTCAAAGCATCGGCCGGGAAACGAACTCACGACAACTGTCTGCAAGCAAGGTAGCTATGCTGACATCTCGGCTACCAATGCTTGACATAAATCATTACTTTTAATGCAAATATTTTTAAAAAATCAAAAAAAAAATCATGTGATATTACTAACAATTGAATAAATTAGAAAATTTAAATAAACTTAAATTTTTCTAAAGATGTTCAATACTTAATATTAGATAACGAAACTAGTCCAATATATAAATATGATGATTCCCTGTTGTTTAAGTAAAAAAATTGAAAATATTATCTTTATTAGATAACATCACAGGCTTTCAAAACCATTTCCTTTTTTATATATTCTTATTGAGAAACTTTTCCATTCCAGAAAAGGATCTCTTTTGAGAAGCCAAAGCAATATCACCAGGACAGATAAATTTCCTGTCTTCTGTATCTGTAAGATTACTGATGAATATGTTAAATAAAGGGATTTATCACTAAACTAAATGTGTAAGACAAATGATGATGAGTTTAAATTAATAATGCCATATATTACATCTAGTTTGGGTTTGTATTTGACCTTGAATTTCATCATTATCAGCCATAAGAACAAATCGCTGCTTTATTCTTGCAAGTTTTCTTGACAAAAAGAAAAACATGATTCATTTAGGTAGATAACAGCAAAATAGTAATGTATTAAGTTATTTTATTTTTTAAATTATTTCTATTTTTTATTGTTGTTTATGAAAATAAGTAATGTTCATTAAAGTCTTTGTGATTCAATATATTCTTCCTTTTGGTTTTCATAACTTGTCAGCTTTCTCTTTAAGATACTGTCTATACATTCATACTACAAAACCTTTTCTCTTATTTTTAATGTCACTTGCAAACTGATGTCACATATTACTTACTCTCTTTAGCTTTTTATTTATTCTTGTTACTGATCTTTTGTCTCAGATATACTTTTATTTTTTAGCAACAGCTCACCATCTACCTTTAATATCATTTTAAAAAAATATTACCTACTTACTTCATAAACAAAATTTATATTAACTTTTATTTCACCTGCAAATGTTGATATTTATACAAAATAATATATTTCATTTTGCTATGTAGCTGTTTAAACTTTTCAATTAAACATTAATATCTTTTTACATTCTAAATATTGTATTACTTGAGAGTGCATAAGAAGTTTCAATACTGGATGTGTCAGAACTGGAATGGATTTGAGAACCTTAGACTCCAGAGTCAGATATTTTGCCACCACAATAAGCCATACAGAGCATAACCAAATGGCTTTATTAGCTCAAAAGTTCATAAATTCAAAACTATATTTTGCAGTGCTGAAATACATATTTTCTTAGTCTGTTAAAAACATCTTCAGTACAAACCTTACTCTGACCTCATCTGTATCTTCAATTGGTGTTGGGTTGTGTTAGAAATTTTTCTTACATAAATTTTAATATTAATATGGATTTTTAAAGTTACATGTTTTTCTTTTATAAATGACCTTTAATATTTTTCCAATAGTTCAAGAACCATTGAGTAAATAAGAATTAACCATTAACTGTTTGAAAAACACCTTTACTTTTATAAGACTGCAAGATTTGAAAGGTAAAACCAGATATTATTTACACTATATTCTATTTCATATCTTAGTGATTTTCCAAATGGGATTATCCCTTATTAGCATGCTTCACATGATCACCATTTTTTACTCTTACACAATCTGTTACCACTTAGTGCAAGCTATAGTAATAAATGAATGCTAGAAGGTTAGTGCATATAATCCCTATCTAGTGCCTACTCATCACAATATTCTTAGACCAGTTTCTAGCTTATGGCTTTCATCAGTGAGGAACCTTGAATCCAAGAGCATTGCACCTCGATCTAGGTTCCTCACCAATGAAAGCCATAAGTTAGAAACTAGTCTGGAGATGTTGAATGAGTAGGTAATAGACAGGGATTTGTTGCTATTGTGGTAGTCTGTAATAGAAATATGGGTGTTGCAATGTCCTTGTAAGGAAAACTCCATTTAAAGTAGAAAAAAAAAATCAAAGAGAGATAAATCATTTTTCTTATTTACATAAAACTTGGCTTTTCCAATCTTAATTAAAAGGAAATAGAAGTAAAAATCAGTTACAGAAATAAATGTCTGGTAGCAAAAATTTACTCAGCATTTGAGGATTTTGGTTCCCTTTCATTTAGGTATCTTTGGGGTATGGATCCACTAACACATAATGTTACAGTAATCCTGAAAGCATGCTGAATTTATTTTTAAAACATACTAAATTTCATATTGCCAAATCACAAAAGTGATATAATGGAAAGAGGATTACATCATGAAATAGAAATGAGAAATGCTATTTTTGGCATTATTAAATCCTTCATTTGCATTTTGCCGTAAATAGGAATACTAGAAAGATTTCACAGAGATATCTTGTAGATATTCTTTATCTTTAATCCTAATCTTCATGTTGATCTATTTCTCTTAAGCAGTTCACCAAAAAGCACTTGTTAAGAAATGTCACTAAATTATTTTACATCCCATCAAAGACTTCTATTATAGAAAACTTATGTAAAAGATGGTATGCTATTATATTATAAACTTCTCTCGATATTTATACAGTGTACAAGATATTGTAATTTCAAATTTCAATTATATCAATCTCAAAACTTTTTACTTTAGTTATGACCTTTGTAATTTTTATTTTATGTACTGTTTTTTTAATAAAAAAAGGGGGAATATAGAATAAGAAACTGAAGTATTTTGAATATGGCTTTTTTGATTATTAAAACAGCCAAAATTTTTCATACAGTAGTGCCACTCAGTGCAAACCAGAGTAATCAATGGATGCCAGAAGGCTTGTGCATAAAATCCCCAACTAGTGCCTACTCATTCAATATCCCCAGACTAGTTTCTGGCTTTGGCCTTCATCAGTGAGGAGCCTTGGATCTGAGAGCACTGCACTTAGATCTTAGGATTTAATGCAACCCTCCAGCAGCCATCTTTTACCTCTACTTACCTATAAAACTACGAATCTTAAATTGAAAACACAATATTTTCAATCCAAGCTATTAGCCTATATAGCTATATGGGTCTGAACTCAGTTCAGTACTTATACATTTTGGTGTCTTTGGTTCCTTAATAACCATAGCCATCACTATACTATTAGGGATTGGTTTTAAGCCAATAAACATCACATGATCACCATTTCTTATGCTTTCTTATAACTGTTATTACAACAGGCAAAACTCTCCATTGAATACTCTAGCTTGCACTGAGTGGCAATACTGTATGGAGAATTTTTCCTATTTTAATAACAGTTATAAGCAAGCATAAGAAATGGTGATCATGTTATGTTTATTGGCTTAATTTTGATTATCTTAATTTTAAAACTAATTGTTTTTTTTCAACTTATGTGTTTTTTAAACTTTCATCACAGTAAATACCTTTTCCCAGTCAATATTAGATTTCTATTTAGCATTGCCAAAGTAGTCAGATTATATGAGGGTGTACCCAAAAGGGGTGTACCCAAAAGTAATTGGAATTTTTTATTGTTATTTTTAAGTGTTATAAATTTAATCGCTTTCAAATTACCGTCTACTTGATACAATACAATTGGTCTAAATGTGTTTTTCATTTTTCAAAGTAGTTCAGAAACACTTGCAAAGTGATGCCTTTTAACACCTGTGTTCTTTTTTTTTTTGTTCACTATTTCTAAGTCTGAAAAAAATTTTTTTAAAGCATTTCTTCATTTGAGAGAATAAAAAAAATTGCATGAACTGAGATCGAGTAAATATGGCTATAGATAAGCTAGGTTGTGCTGAATTTAATAAAAAAATTGTTTCACACTCAATGCTTTATGTGTTGACACTTTGTCTGTGAAGTCTGTACTCCTTACTTTGCCACAAAATGGGATCTTTACATTTTATTGCATCATGAAAATGTTTTGTAACTTGCAGATAAAATTTTTGATCATTACAAACCAATTCTGAGAGAAAAATGTTGTTTGCTTAAAAAAAACACCATGTTTTGATATTGGACTTTACTTACCACGCTTTTTAGAGCTTTGGTGAATTTGACACTTCCATTAAACCACTTATGATTTTCTGAAATCAGCTTGCTTGCAATCTGTTTCAAGCATTACAACTGTTTTCCTTGTGTTTCCCCTAAAAGAAAACAGAATTTCCTGTTGAAGCAACTTTTCAGCCATTACAAAAATCGATAAATATGTTAAATGCACTTTACAAAAAAAATGTACTATATTTCACATAGTGACATCATTTGGCAGATTGATGCAGAAGGGTCCCCACAAGAAGTACAATATGTAACAGCAAAAGCATGTACTACAACAGACATGAATATCAAATAAATATTCCAGTTATTTTTGAGTTTCCCCTTGTATACTCAAAAGTTTTTATCTTTGACTTATAGATTATTTGTTCCTTTTTTTCACATTCAAAAATTAGTCAATCTTTGCTTCAATGAGATCAATTTTTTTGATTTTTTATTTAAAATGAACATGTGGTTATTACCAATATTATATTTCATGACATGATCACCATTTCTTATGCTTGCTCATAACTGTTATTTAAACAGGCACTACTGTATGGAGAATTTTGCCTGTTTTAATAACAGTTATGAACAAGCATAAGAAATGATGATCATGTGATGTTTAGTGGTTTAATATCAATCCTGCCTAATAGGATAGTGGTGGCTATGGTTATTAAATAACCAAAGACACCAAAATGTATGGGTACTGAACTGAGTTCAGACCATATGACTATATAAGCTAATGAGCTTGGATTGAAAATAGTATTGGGTTTTCAATTTTTTCTCATAGTTTAGTAGTTAAGTAGAACTAAAAGATGGCTGCTGGAGGATTGCATTAGATCCTAAGATCTAGATGCAGTGCTCTCACATCCAAGGCTCCTCACTGATGAAAACTACAAGCTAGACCCTAGTTTGGGGATATTGGATGCGTAGGCACCAGATAGGGATTTTATACACAAGCCTTCTGGCATACATTGATTACTCTGGCTTGCACTGGGTGGCACTACTGTACGGAGAGTTATGTCTGTTTTAATTATATTCCATGAGATATAAGAGAAACATACTTAACATTGACACTATATGTGAGCTGTGCCACAGACCAGAAATGAACCAAAAACATATATTGTTTGAGTGTAGTAGCCTACAATACACTCAATCATATATTACAAACATTTATCAGGAAAAGAATGCCACTATAATTTCAATTGTAGTCTTTTTTAAATGCCTGCTTCACAGAAATAAGAAGTACAACATTCATGCTATATACATTATGGTGTATTTATCTTTACAATAATAATGCAAGAAATTTTAACACATTGAAAAACAAATCAGAAACAATAAAACAAAGAGATTTAAAAAATTACTCTGACATTTTTGCAGATAATTGGTCACTTGTCCATCAGTGCCCTAACCTCTAGTGAGTTATATATTTTCTGTTTCCTAATTTATTGTAAATGTTTTTAATAATAGTTTATTTAATTCACTGAATGCTATCGAAAGTATTTACTGTGATATTCTTCGATTAATTTGGTATTTTTTTTTTTCTTTTAAACTGAAATATATATAATCCCCTCCTCCTTTAAACCGAAATATCAGTAGATATATTTTTCCTTGAATAAAGTTCCTTCTAAAACCAAAAAGAGTTCATTTTACAACAAAATTAATCTCTTTCATATTTCAAATTAAATCCATTTTTCACATCAAATTAATTTGTTTTATTATATTTTTTTCTCAGATAATTTAGCCTATATTTATCAGTTGTTTTTCAAGATATTATTCTAATACATTGTACAGGCTTAAACCCGCATTTATATATGTAATATATTCGGGATTCGAACTCAGACTTTCACACGACCCACTACTCTCAGTGCCATCTCATATTGCTGACCCACCTGATCACACACATGTTGAAAAGATAAATAATCACCAATATACCTATTTCATGCTAAACCAGCAACCATCAGTTGGTCTAGATTACTATCCTCACACATATATACAATCAGTGCTTAGCTTTATATTAAGATAGCCAATCTCTATACTTTAATGGACAAGCTTCAAACTATTCCAACTCACAACTCTTCAGCCTTCCATTTCATTGAAAATCTGATGATGGAACGTTCAAAGCCTTTGTTAGTGCCAAGGTTGTCATCCTACCCATGTTGACATATTAGTCATTCTGACCCCTCATGTACAGGAGAATAATCCATTTATACGTACATATGCGAGAGATGGGCAGACCTTTTATTCTGTTATTTTTATTTACTATCGTGTTCAATTAGTTACTATAAGTGTGTTTTTCTTTTGCATTTTACGTATATATTTATTTATACTGTAATTCTTATATATTCGTTGGTAACATTTTTTATATAACATTTAAATTAGTTAGTTAAAAATAGAAACTATTACATTTAACGTTTTTTTTTTGTCCTTTGAAAAATGACCAAACAAATGAATTTAAATAATTAAAACAAAAAAAAAAAGAATGTAAATAATCTAAATTATTAAATACCAAATATAAAAAAAAAAGTGTAGTTGAAATTTTAATTATTTTAGAACTATTTTCAGATCACGTGATTTATTTATTATCTTTAGAACTTCAATTATTTAATTTATCAAATAAAGTATTTAAAAATAAATTCAGAATTGACCAGAAAATTAAAATCAATTAAAAAATAATAATCTCATTTGTCAAAAATGAAATATCAACATCAAATTAACATCAAAACAGAAAAAAAAATCACAAGGACTTTTTTCTCTTAACTAACTTTTTCCTGTCTTTACAGTAGACTCACCTATTTTTACCCACAGCTTTATGTAAGTATTGACTTATTAATGGACTGTAGATAATCTCTTATAATTTTATTGGATATTATTCAAAAAATATTACTACCCTATGCGATGCGATATGCTTCTTCTTTAGCGAAGTCCAGAATCTCTCAGTGACTATGCCCAGAGAAACCTGTTAGCCATTTTACCTTCCCTTTCCATTTCCCACCCTAAGTTTTTCCCATATTCTTCTCTACCCTGCTCCATCCCCTTTCCACATCATCATCTTTGTTCACTCTATGGTCTTTATGTCTAGATCCCCCTTATCTTTTTCCAAACCCAGTATAAAAACCCCAAGAACCCACTTTCTGTATAATCTCATTGATCATGTTTATTCACCTACAACTTCATTATTTGTACTCTTTCTGCATGTAAGCATTTACATTCAATTAAAGGTGCTTAATATTTTCTATGCCTTCCTTTCATAACTTGCAAACTTAATAAACCCACATTTCTTCATTTAGGTGTATATTCTCTTGTTACTAATGATCCTATTCACACCCAATATTCTGTTTACTTCTATATATATTTAAACTCCTTTTATTCTCCATACTAGTTCTCCATCTCTTCAACTCCTTATTTTTTATTAATGCATCCACTCTTCTAACATGCTTTCCCACTATTTTAACAATTCTCCTAACACAATCATCCCACCTTTTGTCCAAGTATACTGACAAAGTTTACATGTGATGTCTTGCATTGGTGGTCGAGAGGTCAGCGTGATTGCCTTGCACTTGCAGGCAGTTGCCCGGGTTGCGGGTTCGCGTCCCGGCCGATGCTATGACACTTAAAAAAAAGTTTATATGTGATGATGTGATGTAATGTATTATGGCTTCTCCTTAAACGAAGTCAAGAATATCTCAGCAATTGTGCCCAGATAAACCTGTTAGCCACTTTATTTTCCATTCTCCACTCTAAATTTCCCCATATTCTGCTCCATCCCATTTCCACAACATAATTTTTGTCAACTCTATAACCTTTATATCTAAATCCTCTTTATCTTTTCCCAAATCCAGCATAAAAACCAATAATTCACTTTCTGTATAATCACTCTTTTCATATTTATTCTTCCATAACTTCATTATATGTACCCTTTCTGTCTTCAAGCATTTACATTCAATTAACAAATGCCTAATATTTTCTATTCCTTCCTTACATAATTTACAAAATAAATCACCCATATTTTTCCATTTACATGTATATTCTCTTGTAGCTAAAGATCCCGTTCGAGCCTTAAACAGTAAACTACTTTCCTTACTATTATCATATATTAACTCACACCTAATATTCTGTTTATTTCTATATATATTTAAACTCTTTTTACTCTCCATACTATTTCTCCATCTCTCTAACTCCCTATTCTTTATTAATAAATCTATTCTTTTATCCCATTCCTTACTAGTATAACACTCAACAATCCTCTTAACACAATCATCCCATCTTTTGTACAAATATACTGATATAAATTCTTTATCCAAATCTTTCACATACCGCATTACCTTTCTCACCCATCTTGTTACCTTCCCTTTACTCATAACTCAATTAAATACTATTTTGGCTATTCTTTTATTATCCATAAACTGCAATCTACCAAACATTTTCATTTTACTTTTTGCATCTCTCATATGAAAACTTGACCAGCCCATTTCTCCTTAAATTGCCTCCCTTGCTGTCCATACATCTGCATCCAATGCATATCTTCCTACTTCCCTTTGAACTTTTTCTAAGTAATTTAATACCTCTTTACTAACACATAATGCATCATTACCATAGGTTAACCCTGCTACTGCAACTCCCTTCCATATAATTCTAGCTACATCATATTTATTATATGAAAACACTGTTAATTTCTTTATCAATCCCTTTCTTTGCTTAATTTATCATTTTTTTCTTATATAGTTACGCCCTCTATATTTCCCACAGTCAGTTATATTTGTATTGACTTAATCAATGAATATGTTATATACTTTAGTACAGTGGTAGAATGTCTTATTCAGAATATGGCATCCTAGAATTATATAGTCTTTATATATGTATAATATCTTATTATATAGTTACGCCCTCTATATTTCCCACAGTCAGTTATATTAGTATTGATTTAATCAGTGAATATATTGTGTACTTTAGTACAGTTATAGATTGTATAAGGTGGATTGGATAGCTGTAAACAATTTGAAAGTCCCTTATAATTACATTAAGTTTAGTATACAAATATAAATGTAAATACGGTGCACCTATAAATATTATATATATATTACATTTTTCTATTTTTTTTCTCTTTTCTTTGGCAATCAAGAAAGTCTGGTTTACAGAAACAATTTATACACTGACATCTATTCAAACATCCAATAGCATTTTCAAAACTTATATACTATTTCATAGTTCTAACTGAAGAGAATAAGAACTTTTTTCGACTCATAGGATCTTCATCCATTATTTGTTACTGTATATGCAGATTACAATAATCTTTCAAAGACCAGCAGTGGAAGTGAATTTTAAAAAGATAAAAAATAAAACATTTTTTAAATAGCCCATTACTTGCTGAAGGGCTCTCTAGTATTTCTCTGTAGAAAATCATTGGAGCAGACGGTAATTACTAGACCGACCAATTAATAAGATACTTAATTGATCCAAATTGAAATCCTAAGTTTATATAAAATCTTTAAAAAACAAGTTTCACTAGGATTCAAATTCCAATTTATAAACATAATTGATAGATCACAAGACCCTAAATAAAAATATTACTGAGAGACTGAACTCATTTTCTACCCTCCTATTAAATACTTTACGTGGTCATACAAAGCTTTAAAACTCTTCTCCTTCTGTATAATTTCACACAACCAGCAATAGTAATATTAATTCAAACAAACAAAATACAATGACGCACTTAAAGTGAAATGACGGCGAAGATTCATTCTGTTTTCTAAAATGGATAATGCCACTGATATTTTGCTTATGTGAAACAGTGAGATTTTTAAAAATATATTTAATGTGAGCCATATAACTGTTTGTAAGAAATTATATTAGTCACAGCATTTTTTTAAATTAAAATAAATAATAATTAAATGATTTTATTGCTAGGAAGTTTGTAAGTAGTTTGAGCACCGGAAATAACAGCTAGGTCGCATCTAATAATCTTAAGATTTAGAATGCGCATTCTATTTATAAAACTTACAATTTATTAATTATTTTCAAGTAAAATTAAAAAATTAATTTTATCATATAAATCCTCTCTTTTTCTTTTTTTTTCGCATTCAAATTTATAGTTTAATAAAAGACGTTACGAATGAATGGGTTTATCTACAAAACGTAATTAGATCCTGTATTGTTTTCTACAATAATTACATTGCTCAATGATAGAATGATTTGCTTTAAAGTTAAAAGTTGCAGGATCAAAATTTGACTGATGAGGGGAATGGTGGAAAACCCATTCTGACTGCTAATTGAAGCTTGCCACCCTGGAGCTTGCATATCCTGACCAACTGATATGTATGTCTGTTAAATTCATTTCTAAAAGGCAACTGAGGTAACTAGACAAGAGTCTCTGCAATCAAGCGAAACCACATAATCTGTCAAATTTCATTGCTTGTAATGCTCTTAATACAATTCAATCTTGCAACTGAATTTTAAAACTAGATTGTAATCATTAATAAGTCCTATGTAAGAAATAATCTCGGTCAAAACATATATAGCGCCATTTTTGTTCAGATTATTTGCTATTTTAAATTACTGCATCGAGTGGTTGAGCGCAGTGATAGACTGTCAGTCTTTGGAATATAAGATTCTCGGATCGATTTTATATCTGACACTTCTAGCTCGAACTTCCTATGTACCCCCAAACAATAGTCATACGGTCATTATGATTTTAAAGAAAAAAAAATTCAACATTGCATTTGAAAAGACTAAAAGATGTCAAACAAAATACTGTATATATCTTTGAGTGCCACAGATTTGAATTTATCCTACAAATATGCATAGCTTTGAACGATATTTATGGGTGTCTACGAGTGTATGTGTAAAAATGTGTTTATTTTTGTTATAAATGTAAACTGTAATACGTTTACTTAAAAAAATATTTTATTATTTAATTTCAAACCGTAATCCGTAAGTCACTTTCATTAAGTACTTTATGTTTACTTAAAAAAAAATATTTTCTTCTTTTAATATAAGGAATTAACAGTATATAACACTAACAAAGATTAATGAAAATTAAATTCTCTTTTTCCTGTTCACAGTATTTTAAAAGTCCATTTTTCCTAACAATTCTGTCACACTTCCCGGAATTACCCTCCCAGTTCTAGCTTATCAGTGGTCAAATTCCATCCTGCAATTTAATCTTTTTTTATTAAAGAAAAAAAAACGAATCTACACTTCTAAATGAATCAAAATGATTTTTTTGTTTGTCATTTTAATATTGATTGCATATTAACCTTTAACCTTTTTACATTGTAGGCTTGTCATTCCGGACATCTCAATTATCCATTTTAACTGCTTGTTTCTCCTTTTAAAGACTCTGTAAGTGGAATTTATTTCTACAAGATATTTCAATCCTTTTATCACATGGTTACTCAGACCAAAGTGTTGGTCTGACAAGAATTTGATTACACGACAGTAGTTGCAAAAAAACTAAAAAATATATATATAAGAATCAATTCTTTTAAAAATAACAGTATTGTATTTTAAAAATAATCTATTTTAATAAAACTTTTTTTTCCTCCACTTAAATAACTTTATTTAATAAAGTCTTTATAAATAATTACTTTTGATAGTTAACGTATATGTGCCTGCTTTAGTGCACATATTTGAATAGGAAAAGTATGTTGCACAATTTTCTGCATATATATAAATTTAAGCTAACGCTTCTTGGTTTTTGATATACTGAAATCAACATATGGAGCTGAAAAACGGTATCATTAATCTTATTAAATCCAGATATGGTGACAATGATATTTTCTACAGATGAAAGGTATATTTTGAATGTCTTTTGACTAATAATACAAGAAATGAGATTATGGCTTTTAATGATAGCGATTTTTTTTTAAAACTTATTTCGATTTGGGTAAAGATATCCAGCTTAGTGATAAAACCTGTTACTATTGAAGGATGTTTGCCATCATCCATGTCATCTGTCTACTAGAGGCTAATATACTATAAAAAAAAAGAGAGAGAGAAATATATAGAACAAAAGAAACCATATATTTATCATTGGATCTCTAACTATTTAAAAAAAGGGGGGGAAATGTACCAATCATACTGAATCCAGTCAACACAAATGTGAAGTCAAGAGTCCCAAAATAAGTAGTCAATTTTCAATTTAGAACTAAAACAAAATCAGGAAACTTACCAGACTGAATGGTTGCAGATTTAATAAATTTGAAGCTGTATGAAATCATGACCCAGATATACAAACTCCAGATAAAGATTCTAAAGAATGAAGTAAATGTGAACAGAAAACGAGTAATTAATAGGGTAGGCCTGGGGTTTTTTTTTTTTAAGTGTAGAAAGTGAAAATATTATATTTATCCAAATGTCAAATTGTATTACGTTCCTGTAATTTTTTTTTTTTTTAATAATTAGTTGATTATTCAATAGTATCGAATCTATACTTTATTTCTTATCGATGAGGTTTTTTTTTTTTTTTTTGCACTCTTATCAGACAGTCCATACTTTATATTAATACCAAATATTATGTGGTGTCGATAAACTGCTTTCTAGCAGATTGCGTGAATTAGTGGAATGGAAAAATCGATATATTCAAAAGTTAAAAGTTACCGGTTTGATTCATAAGGGGAAAATATTCAGTCGTTCACTTGCTATACCATATTATTTTAATTTTTTTCTTTAATATACAAACATTTTTATGAAAGAATTCAAATAAAAAATGAATATATATATAATGCGTTTTAAATGTATTGTTTTTTTTTTTGATCATTTATAATACCCAAGTACCATGTATTGTTATAATGGTTTTCCTCTGTCTTTTGTAACAGATAACTATCTTTGTTAATCAAAAAGATATTTATGTAAGACAAATTTATTATTATTTTTTAATATTATCTAATACTGTTTTATATAACAATTTTAACAAGGCGTTTCCTCCCACCCTCACTCAATTAGTAATATTTACAGTAAACTAGAAGCGAGCGCTTAATGAAACAGATCGTTAAGTGCATTAGAATAAAAAATGTTCATTACGTACATATAAACAGTGTGACCTGCTAGCCAATTTTCTAGCATTAATTGTGATAATAATATTTACTAATCAAAGTCCAAATTATATTTACTATTTGAACTTTTAATTATGTGAATATATTTCTCTTTTTGTTATTTTAAATCTATTTAATAAATTACTTAAAAAAATAATAATTATGAATCAGTGTTCACATTCAGTATGTCTAGTGGTTGCTATAGTAATGTCTGGAAAAGTGGAGAGATCGTTCTGACAAAGACTGAGACAATATTGATTTGTTGGAAGAAATACGAATATGAAAAATATAAACAGCTTTTGTGGAATAAATAAAATGAACCAAAATATTAATCATAATGCTTAATTGAATTATCTTTTTGCTGCCTTTTAAAATTAAGTACTTCAGAATGTATTTTTTTTTTTTCTGAAGGTTTTAGGAAATTATTATTTGAATATTAGGCTAAACTGTTTTAACATAAAATCCACTTTTAATTTTTATTTTTTTATGAATATTTAAGTGATTTTCTCTTTTTCACTTTACCACTTTTGTGAAGTGAAATTTAATTTTACATTAATTACGTAGCAACTTTTTTTATATTAGAATGTGAAAAATGATAATACAGATGAATGGTTATTGGCTGTCTGACAACCCCATCTTTTCTTTACCCTCCCTCCCCTTGAAAAAAAAGTGTTCCAAAAATTTTAATGTCTTTTTTCTGTAAAAGAACATATGCAACCTTATTTTATATATACTTCCCCCCTTTTTTTTAACTTAATGGTATAAAAATTCATTATTTTAACGTCGGGGGTTAGTAGCTTCATAATAATGTCTATTGAACGTTAGGTATAAACGATGTCAAGTTGGTATCATTAATCATACGTGAACATGCACACGCACACATATTTAAAAATTAATTAAATTTTTTTAAAAAAAAAAATGAAATAAAAATGTCATATCTTTTCTAATATTAGTTAGTATCGCTGATGTAGAAAAAATAAACAGTAAGATTTTATTTTCATTACAAGTTTATTTTATTACATATATAAAACAACAATGCCTATTTTAATATCTTAAAGCAAAAAAAAAAAAAAATAGCGCCGAATTTAAAAACAAATTTTACTTAATTAACGTACAGTTTTAAACGCTTTTAATAAAAATATGATATATTATCTACCATTGAATACATTTATCTAATTATCGAACGCATTTTCACGTAAAGGTAATATCATCATCATCATCAACCATTATCAATCCACTGGGTCTTTTACAATCTTTTGGAATCCAGTTTAACATTTCAACTGTCCATCTATTATCCCTTCTAACAATATGTCCACTTCAACTCCATTTCAGTTTTTTAATTTTTTGTGTATAAATACATATTTAAACATATAAACAAAATTGATTGAATAAAATCGTAATACATTTCTAATTTGAATATTACAAGTCACCATATCGATGAATGGGGTGAAATTGGTGTTATATCTTTTGGGTCATTTGATGCATTTCCAGTTATGAGATGAAATACTTATAGAGATGATGTTGTATTTGGTTTCTCTATAAGCATTGATATAGTGATTAGCTGTTAATTTATTTTAATCAATTTTGCTTAGTATGTATAATAAAATTCTTGGCTTTAGATAGGTATTAACGTTCAAAAGATATCAGGGCATTATCTTCAGTTAAGCAATAAATACATTTGACAATCGTGGAAAATAGATTGACATCATTTACCAATCCCTTATCAGCTACATCATAAAATAATAATCTTTTAATATTCTTATACATCTATATACAAAAGTATGCTAAAGTATACACGCAATAAATTTGATTTTTAGCTAATCAATTCGAATATCTTATTTTTACAATAAGCAACATTTAAAGAAGTCAATGTATTATGTAGAAATTAAAAAACAACAACTGCACTATGAGAGACCTATAGTCCCCAAATTAGTTAAATAATACAAATAAATTAACCAATTCATGGTATAAACAAGTCCAAATATGTTAAGATCATTCATAAGCTAGATTTCTGAAGAATCATTTTTTTAATGAACTTATAAATAACACTTGTTTATTATATCAATGCCAATCAGCGGCAGCTCATGCATAGGCATTGCGGAATTGCAGCACCCTCTATAATATTCATAATGTCCTTTTTTCTTTAATTCTTTCTTTATACTTATACATTATAGAATCCTTAAGCTTAGTATTAGTAGCCATCTTCTAGTTCATGAAAAACTACAAAAATCCTGTATGGAACTGTGCATTTCACCGTTCCAGTAACACAGTATTTGACTGTTGTGCACATAATGCCCAAGATAAGAAGCTGCACACTAGGCAGAGAGAGCACTATTCCTCAGTGCTGATCCTATCCTTATTTTCAATAATATTCAATACAATAACTTGATGAATCTTTTTTTCTTTCTTTATATTTGGACATTATATGATCCTTAAGCAGTAAAGTAAAATGAAGAATGGATTTCATTCATTAAATGAATGGATCAAGTAACAATTTAGGATATTAGTAAAAAGAAAGGACTTTGATAATGGTATCAGATCAGGTGTGAAATGTCACAACTGTATTCATCCGGTGGTAATTATTCTAACTTTATGATCTCATAAAATAACACCTGCGTGGAATCTTTGGACAAGTGGTGACATAAAAATTTATTGTCAAAAAAGAAAAACAAACATATTTTTCTTAAAATGATGACCACATTTATTCTAATCAAAATAATGAGCAATCATTGAGGCGGACTGAACTTTTTGATGACCGCTCTAAAATAGATATGAAAGCATCCATTTCTAATTTAAAATGTGAAATTAGCAGTGAAAGCAAGATTTTCAGTAAGAAATTTATCCCAATCAGAAGGTTATGTAATATTGAGTTAAAAAATAATTTATTTTTCTTTTTAAAAAATTGTAAATGTATTTAATTCAGAGTTTATTTACAGATTTGTTTTTTGAGATAGAAATTTAATCACAGTAGATCAAATACTTGTTTAGAGTTTTAGCAAGTTTATGTATACATTTTTTTATATGTTTGTTTCGTTTTACACAATATAAAAACAATGGATAAAAATTTTTTGAAGTTGCACCCCCACAAATTTTAGTTACAAACTGCCACTGATGCCAATCTATTTGTTTAGATATCTTTTATATGACGAATAGATTGGCATTTATATAACAAAAAAATGACCATTATTAAAAAGTTCATTTAAAAAATGATTCTTTAGGTATCTAGCTTGTGAATTACCTTAGCAACATATTTAGATATGTTTGTTCCGTGAATTTACACATTTGAAAAGCCATAAAATTATTTATGTGTTTGTTAAAATCATTACAAATTAATCAACAAATCAATAATGTTTTAATTACTTATTTAATTTGAAAATCTATATTAGGAATTATTTTTTTAGAAATTCTAAACTTGGAATATATCTGATTATATATCTGATTAACTGCATTCTTGACAGGCAGTCGAACCCTAATCTCCTATATGGCAAGCAGAAATACATATCACTATACTATCAAGAAAAAGAAGTTGTATTGATCATGAATTTGTAAGAAGTTCAAATGCTGGAATTGTTGAAGCATCAGAGTAGTAATGTGGGACCACGGCAGATTCCAGAACTCAAGATCCATATTATAGCTTGATTCCATCATTTCTGGATCATATTTCTAGAAACTCCCAGGTATTAAAGCCATTTGATTATTATTATTTATTTATTTATTTAATGCCCTGCATAATTTAGTACCGTTACTATGAAGTTCAAGTTCTGTGGATCGTAAACCAGCTATATCACTTCCTGTGCGGAACTCAAATAAACGATTAAATTACTATTATTTACTTCTGATTATGAAAAAAATGGCAAAGCAGTTAAAATAATAACATTTATAAAGGTAAAAAATTAAATAACCATTAATTTATTTACTGCAGGACAAAGATATGACAATCACTTTCTAACCTGAATGGTGAAAAGATTACAGGCTTGCCAACTGTCATCAGTTGATAGTTTATGATTTTTTTTAACATTCCTTATGTATATGTCCATTGACTAACCCATTGGATAACTATCTATTTTGGCTATGGTATGGTTGATAGCTATTGATTGACCATTGATTGATTACTTTATTAAACTATGGGGTGATTGGTAACTATTAAATAATTATCTAGTTTTGTCAATCATTAGATGACTACCTGATTTGGCTATGGTATGGATGATAGCTATTTATCGACCATTGATTGATTACTTCATTAGACTATGGGATGATTGATAGCCATTAGATAATTACCTAGTTTTGTCAATCATTAGATGACTACCTAATTTGGCTATGAAATTCTTGGTAGTCATGAACTAGCCATTGGTTGACTACCTCTTTTGGATATGGGATGGTTGATAGCTATTTACTAATCATTTGATGATTACATGGTTTATTAATGGAATTATTATCCTTCCCCCAATTCTAAGTTTGCTCAAAAAATGGAAAAAATTCTAAAATTCATCTGACTTAAATATATAATGCATCTATTTAATTTCAGTATAAAAATTAAACATATATTATGCTCTTAGCTGATTTATGAAATAATTGATATGAATTTTAAAAACTAAATTTCAATTTTACCACAAATATATTCAAAACAATTTGAAGAATTGTTTTCCACAAGTGTGATAAGTGATTGAGATATAAAGATTATGCATTGAACAAATAATAATTATACCTTTTAACTGTATATATAAAATATATACATTGATTTTATATATGGAAATAGAGAAATAAAATTTGAATTACTTCATGTTTATGTGTTTTATTAAAAACAGATATATTAATCTTTAACTGAGGTTTTAAATTTATATATAAGCTAAAGATAATCTCTAGGTTAATAAAAGATTGATGATAATCATTAATGTATTTATCTAGAGTGGATTGCATCAAAGTTGTGGGTGGAGTAAGATTGACACTTGTAAATGAACATGTAGCAATTTCATATAAAAATAAACTATTCACTACTGTCTCTTCTGTAGATTGCTTCAATTGAAGTTTACTCTTTGAAAATAGTAGACATGTCAAGCGTTGTTAGCCGAGAGGTCATCGCAGCTGCCTTGCAAGCAAGTAGCTGGTTGCAGACAGTTGTGGGTTCGCCTCCCGGCTGATGCTATGACATATAAATAAAATAAAAAAAGCAGTAGACCTAATCTTTTAACATCAGTGAAACAAACATAGAATTAAATAGTTCTTTGATATACTGATTTTATAATCACTTTGGATATGATGTTAATTATTATTTTTAAAATTAGATCACTATATAATGAAGTATATAATTTGATATATTAATGAGTTATAAAATATGTATAAATTGGAACACTAAGTAATGTTAACCTGCGGATTTCATCTGAAAGAAAGTAAATAACATCTACGTTATATATATATATTCTAACCTAATAAAATAGAGAGATTCCTAATTAATCTTAGGAATAAACATCTATTCGGAACTCCTCTTAAACTTCCGACTACGCCTCGTATAGTCCGGGTAATCATATTTTACCCAATAATAATAATAATAGCTCGACGTTAGGTTAGTTCTATAATAATTCAGCTACAGCGATATGCAGTTCAGACAGAGATAAAAAATATATATATATATATCATTAATAAAATAAATTTAAAAAGAAAATTATTAATAAACTACCATTCTTTCTCTGTCCAAAACACATTCTCTGGGCTGTAAGTACGTGCACTGTTCGACAATGATGATGATGATTTTTCATGTCATTGTTAATATTACTGACTAAGACAAAACATTTATTAATTTGCCAATATGATCCCAATATTTTTGTTATTATACAATTAGATGTTTCAATCTCTTAAGCCATGCCACGCTTGTAATATTGATCTGAATTTGATCAATTATTAATTTAAGAGCACTTATAATAATGACACTAATCTCAGGGTTCTCTGTTATATTTAAGAAAATTGCTCGGCAGTATTGTGTTGTCGCATGTGACTGACATTCTGGTCGGCTATAGGAAACATTTACCTTATTTAAATTCTAGGTGTCTGCATCCACACATTAACTATTATAATATTTAATGAGATGATAACCATATTCAATAACAACGCATAATTTTGAATAATAAAGCCTTTAAATCCAGAATCTCAGTCGGAATGATGAAAAGACAAGGGTGCTTTTGTGTCCTTCCATTATCCATGACAACACAATAATTTAACTAAGATTTATTACTTAGACACTTCCTTAAATGGGTATTCAACAAGGTGCAACCAAAGCTAATATTTTGGGGAATAAAGTGATTTTACACACACATAAAATAAAATAAAATGTCTTGGTCTGAAGTTTTCAATTCCACAAATAATTCTCATTAAAATATAATATAATGAAATATTTTGATCTGCCTATAATTGTCTATCTGGTGTTTTGGATTTAAGATTTCATAAATGATTTTGGACTCAAGAAAGTATTGCAAGTATTATGCCAATACTCTTTTATTTCGCACATAAGAAAAATGACTCAAAACAACTTGTAACAAAACGATAATTTATTATTAAATTATAACAAAATTCTAACTTATTATTATGATTTAACAGACATATCTTTTATGATTAACATAATAAACAAACATATACAATTTATTCGATCCCATATGGATAAAACAAAATATAACTAATATTAATTCGTCTATAATTTTAGACTTGGATTCGAACTACCTCTTCATCTACTTTTTACGTTTATGTAAATTGAATATACCAAAATAAATAGTATTATCGATACATCAACTCATTCGTTTAGTGTATCCTATATGAACGGTTACTTAAATTTATTGACTAACGATCTGTTTTAAAACAAAAATAATCTGATTCTAGGCAATGCGTACAAACGTTTTTTTTATTATCATATCTTTAATTAAATGATAATTTTTATTTAGATAACTTATTATAATTTATGGGTTACGTATCAGAAGTTACACTTATTATTTTAATGTTTACCTTAATAACAACTGAATTTGTTATACACACTGTTTTTTTTTTTTTTTAGTATAAGTTATATTGTGAGTGCTACTTAATCATTAACCTGAATTAAACTTAGTATTTGAATCCTCTATTGGCAAATAAAAATTTCTAAATTACACAATTTTAAAACTTACTCTCTCCATTGACTTACGTGTGGATTACCAGCACTATTCCGTCGCACAATTCAGACATTGATCATATATATACTAGCACGCTATTTATACTAAATGGAGCTTGAGGAATTAACCTCCAATATACCCGTTATCTTGCCATAACTTTCTAAACAAACACAATATTCAACACCTTCCGTGGTGGAATTATCTCTATTTTCTCATGAGGAATAAGGAATAACACCGAAGGGCAGTAGAGTTAACTACTATATTAAAATAGTTTGGTGGGTCCTTGCCTCCTAATTGGGCATAATAGGAGCACACACCAAATATAATCCTCTCCTGGGATTTTAACGAATGAAATACACTAAATACTATATAAAGTACTGATCGTCCTACTATGAGATGCGATCACTTGGGTTATAAACATACCCGAATACGAGATTTATCTATTCCCCTCATGGAAAATGAAGCTTTTGGGGAGATTATTTTCTATCCCACAAAATAGATACATTACAATTATTACTTAGGCGCATATTAAGCCTATACCGATGCTATATCGGGGCAAGACAAGCAAATACACTAATTACACTAAATTTATGTTCCGGGGTATACTTAGATCACCGTCTGATATCAATGGATATCACAGAATACAATAATAATTCTCACTTTTGCCAAAGAAATATTCAACAAATAATTGGAAGTATAGTATTTTGAACTAAACTAAGTGAATGCATTAATAAAGAATAATTGGGAATAATTCCTTAATTAACATAGTATAAATTTGTTTTATACTTTAAATAAGTAATATTTTGTATAGCACTTCTCTTTAATTACTTCTGATAATTTTAACTAGATATTTTATCTATTAAGTATCTAAATTTTTCCTCTTCCACGCATCTAACATCCAAATTGATACTCATGATTACATATCATAAGTAAACACATTTTATAAAAAAAAAATAATATTTTTTTTCATGTCAAATATAAATTTAACCTAGAATAATTACATAAAAACATACCTTTATGATTACAAGGTCATTTAAATATTGCTTGAATATATATCCTTTAACCTGCTGATATATAAAAAAAAATACACATAATTTTACAAATTAGTAAAAAAAATCATTACTTAACAAGTGCTTATAATATCACTAAAAAACAAATGTTTTCCGTTGGGCACTTTATCCAGATGAAGAATTTGATTCATTCGTAGTTCACGAAGCCAATTTAAAACAAGAAACACATTTTATTATTTCATTTATAAAAAGTTGCCTTCATTCTGGTGTACTTAATAGTAGGCAAAGAAAACATAGCAGCGTGGATTTTAATTCTTCCTTGAATTAACTGCTATAATTTTGGGATCCAAGAAAACAATATAGATTTTAACATTACAAATATTTGACGATAAACGATCACATATACAATTCTTTTCTTTTACGATTGGCGATACGTATCATTTTTAGCTAGCTGGCTTATGAATAAAAGAATGCGCGAATTTTCCAAAATATTATTTTTAGAAAGACTGCAGCTGACTTACGTGGATATAAAGTTTTATTGACTCCAATTCATGTATAATATAACATATTATTTTATGGTTATAATTAAGTCACTAATGTTTATAGTTTTTATTCCTACTCTAGGAATTATAATTTTTCTTTAATAATGAATTCTCCGTAAATGCACACATACAAATTTTCCGATATTTGCCTTGAGAAAATTTATATTTCTTTTTAAAAAATATGCAGGTGCTTAAGTAAATATCATTTATTATTTATATTATTTCTAGATAATTTTCAGTGAATACAACATATTTTAACGTGGGGAACTTGCATTATTTTCTACAGCAGACAATTTCTGTTAGAAAGAGCGCGAAACTTTTTGGTTAACTTTCCTTGGCTTTTATAATATGTCTTTTAATTATAATTTTTCTTTTATACCATGAAAAGATTATTAAATAAGGTAAAGTTAATAAATAATTAATTATTTGTTGGAAATTACTTATAGTGCTTAGTTTAACTATAATGATATTTTCCGTGATCGCTGTAGTCAATACGTTCACTTTGCACTTTAGCCGAAGATAGAACATTTTTGAGTATAAAAAGCTTTATAATAGGTAGATAGCAACAGAAGCTTATGGATGTCTTATCAAAATATTTTAGCTAGACATGATATTGTTAAAATGTTACTTGAATTATATTTATTTCTGCAATAAAAAAAATATAAAAATTTGTTACCGAATTTCAGCACTGCTTCCTCTTGTAAAACTTATGTCAGACTAGATTTTCTACAAAATTTAGCGGTCTTCTTTTAGCGACCTCTGACAGAAAAATCGTTATTTAATTATACATAAACAAAGGAAAGGAAAAAAAAAACTTATTACAGTTATATATTTTCATATGATTTAAATGGATTACAAAATAATTTGACAACTAATGAAAAATAATAAATATCTTTAACTAATAATGCTTATTAGTGCTGTATAATTCTGTATACATTATTATCTAAATAATTTTAAAAAAATTACCAGAAGTTATTGTGCTTTATGATAAGACATTCATCCACTCTCCCCTCTACCCATCCAAAATCAATTACTGTTTATGATAGGTGTTTTTATACTATATTAAAGTGCTCTTATGGTTAATATTTTAACTAAATTATTTATGCTCTTCTTCAAAATGACATGGGATTACCAAATTTATTAGTTATTTGCTTAAAACACGTTATAGTGAGTAAATAGCATACTTTATTAATCACTTAATATTATTATTATTTTACTTTTTATTTCCTAGAAAAGGATTGCATTGTTTTCCTGTGGAAATAATGCTAAACAAACCAAGTGTCAATAACACTAGGTTACAATATATATATTGTAACCTTTTGATTGGTTATCCATGGTAAGAATGATATATAAAATGTAAACTATAGCTCCAAAATTTTTAATTTAAAAATGAGATAACAGTAATACTATAAACTTGGGTATAACAGTAATAAATGACAATACATAAAGATTACAAAGAGAATTTTGTAGAGATTTAATAATCATCGCTATTTATAAATAGTTTATATTATAATCCGCTATATAATTTAATGTAATAAATTGTTTTTCTCTTCACTAATAAAAATTGTAATTATAAATATGCTACTTTTTTCGCATGCGTTAGTGAAGCTATAATATTATAATGTGTAATAGGTCTGCTTAGCGCTAAGCAGACCTATTACACATTATAATATAATTATAGCTTCAATAACACATGTGAAAAAAGCCACATATTTATAATTATATAATTTAATACAATATTTGTTCATTTAAATAAACATTGTTACTTATAAATTTGACTTAAATTTATTTTCATGCAATGTTTCTTCAAAAGCTAAAAGTCTAAAATTGGAGTTAACAAAAGAAGAAACAATTAAAGATCACAAGATAAGAATTTATTTTAAAATTATTGTAATTGTAATATCTTTTAAACAAAAATATTTATTATTAAACTTTAGGAATAAATTCAATTAATAATATCATTTATTAAAAAGATGATCAGAATTAAAACTTGCTTGTAAGAAATGATTTAAATTAATTTTGTTTGTAAATATTTATCGATTTTAATATTTCAAATAGAAACAGAAAAACCTTTTTCTTTAAAAAAATTGTACAAGTTTATTTGGGATGTTGACCAATGAGAGTTAAGTAAATAGTTTTCTGACATCAAGTTATCCCAGGATTTTTAAGGAAAAAAATCATGCAGACAATCAGACAAAAAAAAAAGATTTAAGAAAACTTAAAGCAGATAGCAATCTCAATTTATTTATTTATTTATTTTCATATGTCATAGCATCGGCTGGGAGGTGAACCCACAACAACTGTCTGCAACCAACTGCTTGCTTGCAAGGCGGCTGTGCTGACCTCTTGACTAACAATGCTTGACAGCAATCTCAATTTATTTCTCTGTAAAAACAATTATAAAATTTAAAAATATTTAAAGCCTTAAGTAATAAAAAAAATCATCTGTTTTTTTTAAAAAAAGTCTAAGAATATAAAATATTTTTAAAGGAATTATTAATACTATGGAGTAGATTAAATTATTCTTTATAATGACTAAAGTTCCAATCCTAATCATCCACTTATAGTCAAGATAATACCACAAAGAAGTTTTTAAAAAATCCAAGTTGTTATTTTAATTGTGCCTATGATAACCATAAAAAAGGAACACAACTGCATTGCTTCAGAGAGAAACATAATGATACATAAGAAAACATTCATTTGTCTATGCTAAGTTAAGTGTTATTAATCATAGATTAAATGTGAAAAACAGACTAAAAATTCCTAGAAATAAAATTTTATAGCTGATAGAAATATTCTATAGAATGTTAAAAATAGTTAATCAATCATGAATGGTGAATTCAAGAAAAGCTAATCTTCATTTGAATTAAACAGTTGATACATAGGAAATAATTTGCAAAATTTAAAAAAAATATTTATCCTATAGTTAATAACAAAAAAAGATAAATAAAACTTAAATTAAGATTTCTTATGTTTAAATAGAAGATGAACTTTTATGATAGCCTTTTAAGAACTGAATATTAAAATGGAAAAAAAAATCTGTGTAACTTTTGAAGGGTATATGATAGTCACAAAGAAGATATTACAAGCTAAAAAATTAAATAAATTTATCCAATATGTGTTTAAAATTTTTTACAAGATTAATGAATAACAGAAAAGGAAAGAAATCAGAAAAGTAAACTTATTGATGACTTATTTGAGCATGTTTAAAAGTTTGTGCAGTGTGGGAAAATAAAGTGGAGATTTATTTAGAATATGCATTAAACTTTTTATAGTGGACTTTGAATAGCAAGATTATATGCAATGCAACTTTAAAACTAGCTAGGAAAGAAGGATGCATCCAATTTAAGATTTTGTCCCATCATTTGTGCTTTTTGTTTAATGTTTTGTTTAACTATACATGTCTTAGCAATATGAAGAGAGGAAAAACCCAATGTGCAAATGAATGGAAAAGTCTGCAGAATAACCATGGTTATATTAACTAAAAATTTGTGAAATGGATTTTAAAAAAAAGAAGAAGAAAAGGGATTTCAGTTTTAAAATTAGTGTTAATAATTTTTTTTGTTTGATATGAAATATACATTCAAGGTATTTTACATAATCGTGATTTAAAGATTTGATATATGCAATTTAGTATATAATATTAAAAGTATAAAAGTTGTTTTTGTTAGCTTTCCATATTAGAAAAAAAAAGTATGCTTAAATATGGGAAAAGGCTTCTTATTATAATATAAAAGTGTGTGTGAGTAAAATATAGTGTAAATTTTGAGCCAGTATATATTTTTAGAAAAGTATATGATAAAATACGTTAATGAACATTTTTAATGATTTTATATAATTATAATGTTTTTTTTAAATTGTTTATAAGCATAATTAGATAAAACAATTGTATTTAGCTAATATTAATAATTAAATATATATGTAGTGTGCATAATTTCAAAACAATTCTAATTATCGATAGAATAACTTCTATAAGATATTTTAGAAAGGAGTAGATAAGAAAAGCTAAGTATTATAAATCCATTTTTTTAAAAATATGAATACATTTTTTACTTGTAGAAGTTGTCTTGGCAACAGACTGAAGATTCAAGACATAGATAAATTTGAGCTATGATCATGTGATAATAAATATCAGTGCTACAAGAATAAGTGATTTCATTCTATCCTTGATCCTTTGTTTAACATTTAGAGTGCTTTTAACTCATAGCCTAGGAAAATGTGTTTTACTCAGGTGTTTTGCATATGCAATGAGCTATATCTTAATTTAAAACATTAAATTAAACATAGCTCAGTGGGTATGTAAAGAAAATTAAATCACCCTCTTCCCAGGCACAAAGGATCAAGAATAGAATGAATTCATCTATTATTGGAGCTCTGATGTTTATTATAACATAATAGCTCAAGCTTATCTATGCCTGGAATCTTCAATCTATTGTCAAGACGAATGGATCCTGACCTTTTAATCTGATCTAAGATTTTAATATAGACATAAAAGTTGACATGTTAAACTGTAACAGATATATATATATATATATATATATATATATATATATATATATTTGTTTATCTATATATATATATATATATATATAAGAAAACAAAGTCATACATTATGCAACTTAATTAGCTTATACTTACAAATGTAATAGTTTGGCTTTTGGTTTTGGCAATATTATATTTCTAGGCTATTAATATATGGTGTATCTGAATTTAGTTCAGTCCCATATGGCTATTTAAATTAGATAACTGGATTTGAAGACATATAGATGTCTGCAAATTTCAAATTTTCTACTTAATAATTAAGTATTCGATAAATGTTGGGCTTGAGTTTGTATTTTGGATCTAGTGTTGGAATGTCCACCTCACTGATGAGAGCCATTAGCTCGAAACTGATTTGGGGATAGGGATAATTCTAGATAGAGATTTTAAATACTTTCATGGCATTTATCAAAAAGCTTGTTTAGATCTATTATCATGTCCATTATATTACATATATATATATTGTAACGTTTTTCGTTTTGCTAGGCCTCTACACGCTAATATAAACTCCGCGTGAGTTGATCAAGCTATGTCAAAAAAGAAGAAAGTTATATTTCTATTCTAAAAACATAGCTATATTTCCTGATCAACTCGGCCTATTAATTGTTGAGAATTGTGCTATTGACGAAATCAGCTTTTAATTTATTTAATCTGGGCACCAGAATTCCTAAGAATTCGCTGAAATCGTCATATAACATCTCACAAATAAAAAAAATACTTTTAAACTAATCGGTATTACATCATACCGTAATGAGAATTAATTTTTTCAAGATTATTATTCCTGGGCTTATTCAAACATATTGGCAAAGGTAAATTACATTTTTAAATCTTATTAAACTACTAATAGATTTAATAATAAGAAATAATAACTATTATTAATAACGCACAAATGAAAATTGGTATTAGAAATATATTTATTCTAATAGATAAAAAATGTTTGAAATAAATTATTTATCAAATAAATTGGAGAGAATACACTTAATTCTGACGTGAAACATTAATAATAAAAAAATAACTGCTGAATAATTAATTACAAAGTTCTTGGTTAAATAAGAGTCTCTATCGGGATCCTATTATAAGCTTATTTTTAAGAATTGTTTGCAAACGTTACTTTTGTCACAATCAGGATAATGAAGCATTACTTACCGGTAAGTTTTGGGAATTCAGTAGTAGATAACTATGCATAGTTTTTTGGGTAGAATGAGCTTGGCCTTTTGGTTATTATTTGATCTTGTGGTCCATTCTCCTAGTCGGTCACGAAAGCTTTTCTGGTATACATCTTCAGGCATGATGTCTTCAGAAGCTCCGGTTCACTCCGACAAGCCGAATTACTTCAGCGTAGAGCGATCTTGGATATATTATTGTTATCCAAGACCAACTAGAGAAACCAACGAACAAGATGTCCTTCAAACTGATCTCTGCCTTTTATACTCTCTAGAGGCCCAGTTTTCCGACTTCTGCGCATATCTTTTGTTTGTCAAAATATCCGTTGATAATCTTATATATTCTTTATAAAATTTATGTTACAAAGTCTCTATTTTTTTCAGCATAATTCTGCCATCTTTAATTAGTTGAAATATTTTTACTTTCTCTTATCTAGATTGGTAATTTGTGTCTTTTGTTCTCTCCAATTCTAACTTTTATTTCTAATTACATAAAAAAAAAACCGAAAGAATAATTTAACTTTCATTGTACGTTATTTTTTTAAAAAAAAATTAGTCAAAAAAAAATCTAAATTTACTTTTATTTTTTAGCTTCTACCAAATGCCAATATATTTGCAACATATATAAATAAATGTTACAATATATATATATAAATGTCTGTGTTTATGAAATTGCTGATCTGTATTTTTATACTGTGTTGGTAACATTACTGTCTATGGACAAATTTCATATTTGTAAATTTCATTAATGTTCATCAACTGCTATGTTAATACATTTCAAAATATGATAAAATTTATATTATTAAATTGTTTTCTTAGCTAGAATTATGATGGGGTTGATACAATTTGATTCAGAGTATATAATAAATATATAATTTTTTAGATATTCATGTTTATATTTATTGATGTATTGCTTAAACTTTATTGTTTTATTAAATATTAATTTAATTTTCATTTTGAGCTCTTTATTTTCTATTATATTTTCGGTGATTGTACTTGCATTTGATATACATGTTCATATTATCACAAAAATCTGGAGTCTTGTGACCGTCTTAAAAATCCAGGATTTTAAATGGGGAGTTGAGATAGAAATATTTAATTTAATAATAAAGATACTTCATTGATGAAACTAAATAATGGTGCCCTCTGGGGAGCAACTGATGATATACTCTGACTTATAAATAAAGATGGGATTTTAAGTTATATATCACTGTATAAAATGATGATTCAAGTATTCTACATAGATTAGAGCAGTGGCCGAGTGTCACACTCTGTAGCATACGCTCCTTGAATTGACTGCAGTTCTAATAACTTTCAGTGCTCAAACATGCCATGAACTCCTAAGCAATTGAAACCATTTGATTTTTTATTTTATGGGTCAAAATGTCCCAATATCAGATTATAAAGAATAGGTAAATTATATTACTTATACTAACTCATGGAGGAAATTTGTGGTACTTTATATTATATATACATAATCACATGATATTAGCCAAAAGTTTACCTAAACCATGAATCATCAATATGTTGCCAAGGCAACTTCCCCAAGTAAATATCTTTTACTCTGATGTAAGTTGTTCATATAGACAAGAAAGGTAACACTAGGACCATAGCAGATTGAGATGTTCACATTTCTAGAAATTTAAATAAACCCATTAAACAGTAAAATATATGCTGTTTTAAAAACAGACTAATAAATATAGCCACTTTTGAAATGGTATTATCCATCTATTATCCCATTTCACCTACTATGTATCATAATAGTCTTCTTTTCCTAATTCAAATGCATCCCAGTCCACATATATAATCCTATAATAAATTTTGATGAATAATATATTTAAGTGTACGCGTGGATATGTGTGCACATCTAAACGCGTGGATATGTGTGCACATCTAATACTAATGTCTGTATGTGTACTGTTTATATTATATTTTTTAAATGATTAAATTAAAGTAGGTTGTAAACATTGTTGTATGTGTAGAAGTATACCTATGCATATACGCGAAGGAAACTGTAATGTGATAGATTTTGTGAACATTACAACTTTTCTTTTAAGTTATTAAATTTATAAATTTGTTTGTATTCACATATAAATCTTAAATCCAGGGATGACCAGGTTATGTATATAGCAGAATGTTGACAACTTAAATCTCTTTAAAAAAAAGAGAGAATCAAAGTCATCGGTTTCTCGGAAATACCTCTCATTAAATTGTAAACTGAGAACCGAAGTTCCAAAGATTTAAAAATAAAGTTAAAAAAAGATAAAAGTATTGGACCGGTGGTACTTGTCAATAACTACAGCTGGATCTTTTGTATTTACTAAAATTTATTAGAGCTATAAAAACTTAAAATTAAAAGTTGTAAACTTAATGGCTTGTGAGGGAGGGTGAGGAAGAGTTAATATAAAAACCCCAGTTTTAAGTGACAATGCTCGCTCTCTCTCTCTTCATTTTTTTAAAATCAATTATATCCAGTCACATTTCCAGATTTGCAATGGAAGTCAGGGCTAGAAGCATCCACTTGCCACTTTCCTCATGGAGGAGACCAGTCTATGGAAATGGAAGGACTGTCACAATTCCAGTCCAGCAGAGAAGACCAGTGCCAGATACCATGAAGACACCTCAGCTAGAAGATTATTGGTAAACATATCTTCCTGCAGAGCTCCATAAAATTAAATCTAAAATTAAGCTAAATTTCATAACTCCCTAAAGCTAGCTGTAATGTTGAATGTTCATAAATAATAACTTATAATAAATCAACTTTGTAAAATAATTTTAAGGACTATAATGTACTGTAATTGAATAATATCTTTGTAAGAATCTTGCCTCTCCTAAACCACATAATTTTAATTTAATAATCTTTCTGAACTATAATGACTGTACCCAGTTATTGTTATATCTATCTTTCTAATCTACAGCCATGCCTATCTTATTTTATATTGTTAATTCATTAATTTATGTTATGCCTTAAGTCAGAGCAGAGATGATAAAATTAATAATTTGGGAGAGCTGATTAGAAACTCTCACATAGCTAATTTATGTTGCTTTTTAGCACACGTATAAATCTCCAGTGTGAAAACCTACTTTTATATATGTTAGTTAAGCTACTATGATTTAGCTTACTGGAATTCAGGTTTGTATAATAAATGACTATATTTAATTAAGTAAGAATGAGAATGACATTTTAAAGCATTATAAACAATTGGTTAATTAAGTCCCAAATATACTTTATTCCTCCTTAGTTTATTCTTATGTGGATTAATTAATAAACTAGATCATTTATACTTATCCCTTGTAGCATGACTTAAGTGTGTTAATTTATGAACCAGTGTAAGGTAGTTTTGCAGATCAAAACTATAGATTCACCACTTTAATAATTTTAATATTATTAATTTAGAAGGCCTTATGAATGTGTTCATATAGAGCACATATGTGCTATATGCCTTGCTATAGAGATATTTCTTAAAATGGGTTTTCTTTTAAGGACCACCCCATTCTTTTTTAGTTCAGGCAGCTCTTTTAGAACTGGAACACGATATTAAGCTGCTCCAATCACTCAATCTAAATGTTTTTATATTTTATGATAGCAAGTCATACGGCCATGGGAACTGAGTACTTGGTACCGAATCCCATGAATAATTACCCATTTGGGCCACAACTTGTGCTTAGTTTCATAGCATCATAGTCTCAAAATTGTTACAAATCAGCAGTTCACCCTCCATAATATTATTAGTTCAGAAATTGATTCGAACCCTGATCTAGTTATGTGAAGCAATCGGTATAAAGAGCATTTATTGCTCAGGATGTAATATTAATGTATTAGTTATACTTATCAGTTATCATTTTTGTAAGACTTAGCTATTAGCAAACCTTGTAGAGATGGCATATCATAATTAAGGCATGATGGGAAACCGTAGATGCCAATTTGTAATAAATGTTAAACCTAATTAAATTCAAGTGCATAAAAGGTGGAATTCATATTTAAATCCTCTCATCATTGTAAACACCTGTGTGTGTATAAATTCTAATGCACTTATGTTTTATATTATTTATCTTATATTTTAATAATTAAATATTTAAAACTCATAACTGTTTAGTGTGTTATTCGCAATTCATTACCAAATTCTATACAAATCTATTTTCTTTAGCATTGATTATTAATACATGGTAATTTTATTATTACTCCCTTAGTCTTTTGCTTCATCCTTTGATACTACCAGCTTGTGAACTAAAGAAGTCCAAGCATGGCCTCATATATGTCATTCATATGGTAGTAAATCTTGGAGCATTGGTAAAGGAGCTGAGGTATGGTCAGATTAGAGGTCTCAACCTCTCATCTGGATCAGCCTTGATACAATTTGCCAAAACTCTGGATTTTGTTGCATGAAGGTACAAATATGACCTTACATTTTTAACTTTCAACTATCAATTATTAATAAGCTTGATTTTTTTAAAAGTCAGGTGATTTTATAAGTTTCAATCTGTTGTCAAGACAACCTACATAAATAAAAGATGAAACCCCAACTTTCACTCTGGTCTAAGGTCTTTATACAAAGAAAGGAAGTTAAAACATGGACTGTAACAGATGGAAATTTTTATTTTCCTAGAAGTTTACATAAACCCCCATTAAAAGCAAATATAACCTGTTTTAAAAACGGACTAATAATCAGTCATTTTTAATTTTAAAATCCCACTACTATCAATTATTATTTAGATAATAAAACTGATTTTTCTCAAAGCCAGATGATTTTATGAATGTATTCACATGATAACTGATACAAGCTTGACTAAAACATGAATCTTCAATATGTTGTCATGGCAACTTCAATAAGTAAAAGATGGATTATATATATATACATAATCTTAACAATAAATTAAAAAATAAAATGGATAAAAATGAATTAATGTTAAAAGAAAGATGTAAAGATGTAGAAGAATTAAGAAAAAAAAAAACAGAAAGAAATTACAAAATGAAATTACAAAATAAAATGGTAAAATTGATTTAATATAAGGCAAAATAAAAAAAACATTTGATTTAAAATAATCATAGCAGTTAAGCAAGGAATAATAAGTTATTAATAAAAAAAATAAAGATGGATGAACTAAAAAGAATATGGGAAGTTTTGCACATATACATATTATAACAAAACCCTATTTACCTCTCACTAGACAGGTGTGTACTACCGAATATGTATATGATGTATCAGTATACGTGCCTGTGTATTTTTATTTAATTGATTTGACCTAAAATATTATTATTCAAACTTATGGGTTATTCTCGCAACTGTAATATGTCCCCAACGTGTATTTATGGTCATCCGAAGGACACCAAGCACCAATCCTATACGAATATAAGAATTACGTGAAGTGGATATATTACCAACAAGAATACTATTTATGTAATGTGAGAGAGGTTTTGGCCATCAGCTACCTCAGTCTCATGGTCGGGTGGCATCACAGCCGTGAGTAGCTACGAATGGGGTTATGAGTTCTCTTTTATTTTTAAACATAAAAATAAACAAAATAATCATAAACTAAATAAATGGATTTATAAACAATTAAACTAAGTCAATGTTCTACTTTCTTGATATATTTATTTAATATTATAAAAAAAATAATATTTAACACTCTGTCATTTCAAATCGCAACCATACGTCATTCTTTTAATAGATCTTGCATACATATATCAAGTAGTGAAGATCGATACTACGGAAAGTTTGTATTATGTGACTTCAACACTCGTTACTTTCTTACGTCCGTAATGGAACGAAGCTTTAAAAAAATCTTATAAAGTTAGTTCGCATGTCACCTTCACTGATTATTGAAAAATACAAAATTTCCTTTTTATAAAGAAGTTTTAAAAAGATCAATGATTAAAGTTCTTTACCTGGCTTTCCCGGAAAGTAATAAAAGCAATTTTTATTTATTGATTATATAGTTTCATTCCGCAGGTAAATTAGGCAATTCCAGGTAATGATTTGAGATCTTTATGTCCATTGTCCAATGAGGTTCATTTGATTCCACACTGGAATTATGTGTTGTTTCGAAGCATCATGGTTTTATTGAGGCAGCTGCAGCAGGTTGGGATCAGAGGCCTGAATTTGATGCGTCTTCTCTTACCCCGACATGTGTTTTGAAATCGCCATTATATATTTTAAATATTAAAACCGTTTAGGTGTTCACTGTTGTAGCTCTGCCAGAAAAAGATCTTATGCATTCTGGATGGCTCACTTTTATAGCCCCCTCCATTGGTTCTAGAAGCTTCTTTTTTATCTCACTTCTGATTTTCAATGTGGAATAACCAGATCTGTTAGACGTGTGAAAACTCCTATCGTAGTTTCTATTGTAATATAACAGAAAAATAGCATCTCATTCTGCCGGAAAACTCTATTTTTTTCAATGTGAAACAAAGAATTTCGTTTCTCTCTTTTCACTACTTAATTCATTCATACACGCTTTTGTCACACGCACATATATATCATTTAAAATGACAGAGTCCCTCCACCTGTGTTTATGTATTTGTAACCACCACCACATAATAAACAAAATTAAATATTATATACATCTTTACATCTATATATGTCTACCGATTAAATAATTTATTTGTGACTGGGTTCGAACCCATTCTGTCACAATATAAAAAAGATAAAAGATGAAACGTCAAAGATGAAGTTATAAAATTTGTAACTGGAATAAAAACAGATGAAACACGAGGAATTAATAAAATTATAGTTGAAATACTTACAACAACAGAAGGAAAAAAGTTTGAGAGATTTGGTAACTATTTGAAATTCAATTTATAATCATAATGTAGTCAATCAAATTTTACATCAACAGTTACGATTTCATTAGTAAAATTGTCTATCTCATTAAGACATAGGTCTTGAATAGATCTTTTTATTTAAAAAATACTTAGAATTAAGAAGTTAAACGTGGATTCATGAGGACTATTCATCATCATCATTATCATCATCAACCATTATCAATCCACTGCAGGATGAAGGTCTCTCCAAATTCAATTTATCTTCTCCAATCTTTAGCTCCTCTTCTCCACATCACCCCTGCACACCTTCCTATTACATTCATCCATCTCACATATGGTCTCCTTCTGGGTCTTTTACAATCTCTTGGAATCCAGTTTAAGATTTCAATTGTCCATCTATTATCATCTCTTCTAGCAATATGCCCAGGCCAACTCCACTTGTCTTTTAATTTTTTCAATGAGGTCAGTATCGCCTGTTTGTTTTCTTACCCATATATTGCATTTTCGAGCTCTTCTTGTTACTCCCATCATGCATCTCTCCTTACTTCTTTGAGTAGTCTGAATTCTCTATATTACTGAAAGGTATATATTAAGGACATTTTTTTTAAAATTTGTTGATATTAAAACAAAATCTGATAAAAAGCAGTGGGTTAATATGAAGGATATTTCGAAATAATACATATTTGACAATTTATAAGAAGCTGCATGCCATAATCAAAGAATAAAACAAATATAATATATAATAAATTAGTATAATATTTTATTCAACCAAATGTTTAAAATTTAAAAAAAAAAATGGAACAAATTACAGTACTAGTGCAAAATGTTTAATAAATATAAAAAAAATAGTCTTTTTTATGCAGTTTACCCAATGCAAATGCTATATTTTATTATACCACACTTTTAAAATGGTTGACAGTTTTGACTATCCAATAGAATTCTTCAGATCTGTTTTCAGTATTTAAATAAAAGAAAAACCTTTATAAAACCCATAAAAAGGAATTTCTTTATTTGCTTATCAAGCATATTTCATGATCATGATGTAAAGCCAATAAACATCACATGACCATCACTTCTTATACTTGTGTATAACTATTGTTAAAACAGGCAAAACTCACTATACATATTGCCACACACAGCAAGCTAGAGTAATCAATGCATGCCAGAAGGCTTGTGCATAAAATCCCTATCTAGTGCCTACTCATCCAATATCCCCAGACTAGTTTCTGGCTGGCCACACTGCAAGGTCAGCCAGAAACTAGTCCGGGGATATTGGATGAGTAGGCACTAGATGGGGATTTTATGCACAAGTCTTCTGGCATCAATTACTCTAACTTGCTGTGTATGGCAATATGGCCTACAAGCCAGAAACTAGTCTGGGGATATTGGATAAGTAGGCACTAGATGGGGATTTTATGCACAAGCCTTCTGGCATTGATTACGCTAACTTGCTGTGTATGGCAATATGGCCTACAAGCCAGAAACTAGTCTGGGGATATTGGATGGATAGGCACTAGATGGGGATTTTATGCACAAGCCTTCTGGCATCCATTGATTACTCTAGCTTGCTGAGGGTGGCAATATGTATAGTGAGTTTTGCCTGTTTTAACAACAGTTAAATGCAAGCATAATAAGTAGTGGTCATGCAATGTTTATTGGCTTAAAATCAATCCTGCCTAATAAAGTAGTAGTGGCTATGGTTATTAAAGAACTAAAAACATCAAAATGTATGAGTGCTGAACTGAGTTTAGACCTATATGACTACATAAGCCAATGGGCTTGGATTGAAAACATTAAGGTGTTTTCAGTTTAAGATTCAGAGTTTTGTAGTTAAGTGGAGATAAAAGGTTGCTGCTGGAGGGTTGCATTAGATCCTAAGACCTAGGTACAGTGCTCTCAGATCCAAGGCTCCTCACTGACTAAGGCCATAAGCCAGAAACTAGTCTGGGGATATTGGATGAGTAGGCATTGGATGGAGATTTTATGCATAAGCCTTCTGGCATCCATTGATTACTCTGGCTTGCACTGAGTGGCAATACGTATAGTGAGTTTTGCCTGTGTAAAACCAATGAAAACAAATTTTTTCATAGTGTTATCAATAATGTAAAAAACACTGTATTGAACCATTTTTAATGGTATCTCATTCAAAAATTTATGCTGGCACAAATACAATATATTTGAGGCTGCTAATTTCAATAAAAATATTTTCATTCTGGATTTAAAAAATATGCAATACTTTGTCTGAAATTAAACATGATAGTTTCTACTTAAAATCAAAGGATGTCCACAATTGCATCGATAGTTTCTACTTAAAATCCAAGTATGTCCACAATTGCATCGATATTACTTATAAGTCGATTAAATGCTACCCATATCTAAAAACATAGATATACTAAAACTTCGCGAAAATCTTTCTTTGCAGCAGTAAATAATGTTGCGGCATTAAAAAAAAAAACATGACAATTTTTTTATATACTTTTTTATAAAGAAAAAAACAACAGTAATAAAAAAAGAAATTTGCAATTTAAAAAAAAATTTTTTTTGAGTATAAATGAAAAAGGTTTATGAATGAATTATTTTTTGGCAAGAATCTCAACTTTAAATTTATAGTCTTCAGTACTGTAACTGAATAAACAAACCATCTAACTTTTCATTAAAAATAACTCTTGTAAATGTGTAACTTATCTTAAATAACTTTTTAATATTATATTATTAAACATTTTTAGATATAATCAGTAACGTCATATTTATTTTTTTCCTTGCCTTCCCCGTTCCATTAATCGAAGTCGTTCGCATTTTTTGACTCCATTTTATATGCAGAAAAGACAAAACAAAACTTTTAGTTCTAAATTCTTGTGTCAAGATTTGATGTTTTTCGCAAGATTAACAGCCTTTCGGGATTAAAAAAATAACTGGCAGTTGATTGAAAGAGCTTTAAGTCTAAGTGGAACACATGTGCACGTAATTAGTAAACGTATTCCAACCCTAAAAGACTAAGCTGAATGGTAACAAAACAACTTGTTTATAAAATCCAGCTTTTCTAACACTGAATATGTCGATATGTATATATAATTTTAAGTTTAAAGAGTGATTTATGTTACAAAATAAAGTATATACGATTATGAGTAAATAATTTTAAAAAAATTGAATGGTTTTATTGGTCAAGAGTAAAAGTTTGAGAACCGGAAGTGACTGCGCTGAGTGCGATCAGTAGACTTGAAACTCCAAACTTTACCCCTGTATCATTGCGCCAAAGCATGCAGGAAATAAAAATTAATAATAAAAAACCTAATAAAATGTGTAGATGAATAAATTTAAAATATAGTACGTTATGTCAGTGCTAGATCTAGGGATGCTGCTATCTGGCTTTATTGGTTGTTGAATTCATATAAAGTGCAAACACCAGTAGTGCTGGGATCGAACTGAACACTTTAGGCTCTAGAGTCACAAATTCTACTACTACAGAGCAATATTTATTAGGATATTGAGGAAATGGTCGATATTACATTCAATCAATTACTCGATTTCCATTTGTGTTCTGAAAAATTCATTATCACAGTCATATGTCAGGCAATAAACAATGAGCTTTGCCAATTGCTCAACAAGCTTTGTGATAAATGCTTAGCCAGAGAAAGCATTTAAAATATCTCTGTCAGAACCCCCCAAACCTCTGATCATGTTTTCGTGCTTTGGCACTCGTCAGAGAGGTCATAGGGTGGCTTCAGACACTAGATCTAAAAATACCAAACCAAAGCCAGCATTTATCTAAAAGTTATCTATGGAGTGGAAAATCTGAAATTTTCAGATAAAACCCAGCTATCCAATTCAAATAGTTATATGGGGCTGAGAGATCTTCAGCCAAACCATATATTAATAGTCTTAGCAATATAACATTGCATAAGACTTGAAGCAGAGACTCATAGATCACATGACTCCATTCTCTTAAGCCTATAAGATATAAATAATGATTTTTTTTATTTGAATATGTCAGGCTAGTTTGTGTTGCCTGGGAAATGGTCTACATTTCCAATACTTTGGTCAACTCTCTCCTAAATGAATTAACTTAAGAAACAGCTTCGGAATTAAATTTGGATCTTTGAAAAGTATACAATTTGGTATTAAAATTTATTAAAAATCTTGATTAAGCAGGGCAATTTGATTATTTTTGCTATAGAAATTTATGTGAGTTTAATGTTTACTTTTAACAGAAATGTAATCCATACAAAAAACTAAAGCAATAATTTACAGCCAAAAAATGACATTACTTTTTATATGTAGAGGTCCTAATAAAGATACAAATTTAAAAATTTTTCAAAGCTGCACCTTTCTTGGGAAATACTTCAGAAGCCTTGACTACAAGAATTTTCTTAAGAATCAGCTAGACAAAAGTAGGTGAGTTTATCTATTAAAGATATTATGTTGTGTAATGAGATATTATGTTGTGTAATGATACTATCTATCTATCTATCTATCTATCTATCTATCTATCTATCTATCTATCTATCTATCTATCTATCTATCTATCTATCTATCTATCTATCTATCTATCTATCTATCTATCTATCTATCTATCTATCTATCTATCTATCTATCAAGTCATTCATCTACACATTCATCTACACATCCATCCACCATCCATCTACCTTCCAGATATCTAATTATCCATCTATCTCCCAACTTAATTATCTGTCTGTCTGCCTATCTATCTATCTATCTATCTATCTATCTATCTGTCTGTCTGTCTATCTATCTATCTATCTATCTATCTATCTATCTATCTATCTATCCATCCATCCATCCATCCATCCATCCATCCATCCATCCATCCATCCATCCATCCATCCATCCATCCATCCATACATCCATCCATCCATCCATCTATCTATCTATCTATCTATCTATCTATCTATCTATCTATCTATCTATCTATCTATCTATCTATCTATCTATCTATCTATCTATCTATCTATCCATCAATTTATCTATATATATCTTTTTCACAATATATGGTCATGTGTATTAGTTGTATGAGATAAAGTGGATAGCTGAAGGGAACTTGAAAGCCTGGTATATTTGCATCTTTGTTGTGTATCCCAGTGAAAAAGTGATTAGTTTTCTCTATATGCATCTACAAGCTGTCTGCAATGCTATCGTGGAATCAGTATATGTGTCATGTGGTAATATAGCTTAGCTATTCATCACAAAAATTTTAAGGACGACATGTCTGGATCATGAGTTACACTTTGAATCATACCATGTGTTTGGTACCTTCATGGATTTTTAATGCTTTTCTTTCCATCATGAATATTATAAATCCACTTGAAAACATTTTTTCAAACTTAATATCACTGTCACATGCAGTTTAAATCATTTGGGAATTTTTTCTGTAGCAGCAGTTGTGTCCGATTTAAAACAAAATATAATGCTAGTATATTGTTCAATTGTAGATTAAGATATGAAACATAGTGTCATATCCAGACACACTAGCACCTTAACATTTCTACATGCATTGATTCAGAGATGGCAGAAGAGGCAGTTTGGAGGAAAAAATAGACATTTTTTCACAACTACACACACACGCACACATTATATATATATATTTCATTTTCATTTACAAATGTTTCTGCATGCACAACTTTGACACGAATCACCTTATTGTTTATGTATAATTTAAAAACTAGGTGGCACTATAGGTAGCATGGAAAAAGAAGCAGTCACGTTTTCACAGTGATTTCATCACCTGGAACTTTTCAAATACAGATTTAAAAATCTTACAGTATTTTTTTTATATACAGTTTGCTCATTCTTTTACATTTCATTTTTCATTCAGAATATATAAATGTTCTATTTACGTGTCTTAATTTTAATGCATTATAATCTCGTTTTCAGTTTACTGAAATAAACAGAAAGACATTGGCTTTTTTATAATAACAGTATTACTTAATAATAAATAATTATAACTTAGATATGTGTAATGAAATAGAAACTAACTGTTCTTCCAATAAACTATTGGTATCACTGTCTGTTAATACTTTATTTATGTCACATAACATATTGGAAGATTTAGTTACTTCTATTTCAATTATAGTATTTGTTTAACATAAAGGATATATGAGCACAGACTTTCACACAACCCACCACTTTATCTTATAAAACTGATACATTTGAACACATATATGTTGAAAAGATAAATAATCATCAATATACGTATTTCATGCTAAACCAGCAATCATCATTTGGTCCAGATTATCATCTCTACACATATATGCTATAAGTGCTCAGATATATATTAAGATAGCCAATCTTCATACTTTAATGGACAGGCTTCAATCTATTCCAAACTCCAACTCTTCAACCGTCCATCCAATTGAAAATCTGAAGATGTAATGCTCAAAGGCCACTCTGAGGCCGAAATTCTTGTCACATCCATGTTGACCTAAAGTCAATCTAACCCCTCATGTACAAGACAATTCATTAATACATATATAAGGGATGGGCAGACATCTCTATTATGTAATAACTGAAACACAGGCTTATTATATACCTGCGTCTTTATATGTAATATATATCTAAGCAACTTATAGCTTATATGTGTAGATATGATAATCTGGACCAACTGATGATTGCTGGTTTAGCATGAAATGTGTATATTGGTGATTATCTTTTCAACATGTATGTGTTCAAGTGTATCAGTGTTATGAGATAGAGTTGAGAGTAGTGGGTTATGTGAAAGTCTGTGCTCACATACCCTATATATTACATATGTAGACACAGGTATATAATAAGCCTGTGTTTCAAGTATTTGTTTAAATAAATTCAAAAAGTACTACTGTAAAATATACTATAATTAGCAAATTAGGGAGAATTTGAACCCAGACTTTCAAACTCCCTCCAGTCATTCACTCCATCTTATAAAGCCAATACACATAACAACATACATGTGAAAAAGATAAATGCTCTCCAATATGTATTTCATGCTGAATCAGAACCCATCAGTTAGTTGGGTTCAACATCAACATACACATATATAATCAGCAGTGCTTGATTTATATTAGGATAGCAAATCTTCAAACTATGATGAATAGGCTTCAATCTTCTTGAATCTCCAACTCTTCAACTATCCATATCATTGAAAATCTGATGATGGCATATTCAAAACTTTTGTTTAGCCAGTTTTGTTATCATACTTATGTTGATTGTCAGACATGTCTGACCCCTCATATGTAGAATCTTAAGAACATTTAAATACACCAAAGAGGAATGGACAGCTAACAGGCTAAATCTGTAATATTATAATTAGCTAAAAATTAATACCTAAGTTTCTAAAATTTACCCTCCTCCCACATACACTTATTTGTCCTCTTTTCCCAAGTCAAAACCAGAATTTCAAAAAAAGTTAAATATTTACAGTATAAGAAAACACCAATATTCTAAAATGATTTAAAATTAAAATATTATATGTGAGATTGCTTCAATTTATCTAAATATTCAGTCATTCCTATAATTAAATTCCAAAAATCACTAAATAGATAAAAACTTTATTATCAAACTTTATTATTGTTCTTTTTTCTGTCATCTGTTGTCTACAACCTAGGGTTTGAATCCAATTCTTTTATCTCTTTCATAATGTTTACAACTTAGTTTTTAAATCTCAAGTGAAAGTTAGCATTTTTTTTTTCCAAATCACAAGCAGGTTTAGATTTTTTTGTTTGATATTTAACCTAGCTAATCATTTGGTTATTGGTTGGTAAATGGAAATCTGGCTATTCTTTCTATCAGGGCATATACCAAAAAATTCATAAATCTTCACCAATCCCAAGTGGTAAATCTTAATGCGTTTAATTGTTCCTCTTTGCAGGGCTTCTGTAGAGAGTTGTACCTCATAGTAGACTACATAAAGATATTCTTCTCCTTATGAGTCATACTAAGTTTCAACATTTTATAATTTTTAAGATTCAATCAATCAATAGTCTATCAAATAACCTTTTTGCAACATGGCAAACCATTAACATTTTAGAGCTTTAATCCTTTCTTTATCTATTCTTAATACATTGACCATTCTTTTATTAGTTTTATATTTTTGTTAATTAGAATGAGAATATAAGCCATTTAACATACAGATTTTTAATAGGAAATTTAAACATAATTCTAAAATTCTGTTCCTGATTCAAAGATTTTTAGTATTGTGGATTTTGAGATATTTGCAGATATTTTTTCAAGCTCAAACAAGGAGCTGCAGGTGAGAGCTCTTGTTATGACCAACAACTAAAGATGCTATTCTAAGGCAGTAAGTCACATAGATTTACTTACACTGAATGTTTCATATATATGTGAGTAAAGGGTTTGAACTCAGTATTTTCCATCTATTTATCCTTTATTCCATCTCAAGAAACTTATACACATTTTAATAAAATGGGCAGTTGAATAGGTGGGAAGGTGAGAAAATTGAAGCTTGTCCATTAAAGTTTGAGAATTGGCATCTTAATATAAACCAAACACAGATTGGATAAATGTGTGGAAGGTTATGATCTGGCCCCAATGATGATTGCTGATTCTGCACAAAATACATGTATTAGGGATCATGTATCTTTTTACATGTGTGTGGTCATGGGTATCAGTTGCTTGAAATGGAGCGAAGGATGAATAGACTGAAAAATCGAGTTCAAATCCCTTTACTTAAAGATGCTCTTGTTTTTACCATTATTTTAATGGCTAATTTGTTCTATTTTTTAAAATAATATGTTTTATTTTTGCTTTGACCTTCAGTTGGTTATAAATTACAACTTCTTTTTAAAGTTCTATGACCAAAAATAACTTATGGTATTTAGGCAATAAGGTTCTACAACTAAGCAACAATACTTTTAAAATAAATTATAGTAATAGTAAATCATATATAAGTATTAATATATATATAAACAATAAATAAAATTAATTTACTTAACATATGATACATTATACAGGTTTACACCTGCATTTATATACGTAATATAAGCGGGATTCGAACTCAAACTTTCACACGACCTACAACTCTCAGGGCCATTTTATATTGCTGGACCACCTGATTACACACATGTTGAAAAGATAAATAATCACCAATATACCTATTTCGTGCTTAACCAGCACTTATCAGTTGGTCCAGATTACCATCTCCACACATATGTACAATCAGTACTTGGCTTTATATTAAGATAGCCAATTTTCATACTTTATTGTACAGCTTCAAACTACTCCAACCCACAACTCTTAAGTCTTCTACTTTCATTTAAAATATGATGATGGAATGTTCAAAGCCCACATTAGTGCCAAGGTTGTCATCCTAACCATGTTGATGTTTAGTCACTCAGACCCCTCATGTACAAGAGAATAATCCATTTATACATTCATATGTGAGGGATGGGCAAATCCATTTATATGTACATATATAAGAAATGGGCAGAGTGTAAAAAAGGTCTACCCATCTCTCGCATCTGTGTGTATAAATGGATTATTCTCCTGTACATGAGGAGTCAGAATGACTAAACGTCAACATGGGTAGGATGACAACCTTGGTATTAACATGGGCTTGAAAATCTGATGATGGAATGTTCAAATAAAATGGAAGGCTGAAGAGATGTGGGTTGGAGTAGTTCGAAGCCTATCTATCAAAGTATGAAGATTGGCTATCTTAATATAAAGCTGAGTACTGATTGTATATGTGTGGAGATGGTAATCTGGATCAACTGATGAGTGCTGGTTTAGCATGAAATACATATATTGGTGATTATTTACCTTTGAAGCATGTGTGTGATCATATGAGTCAGCAATATCAGATGGTACTGTGAGTTGTAGGTCATGTGAAAGTCTGAGTTCAAATCCTGGATATATTAACTTATGGTGCTAACTAAAATACAGTCTTATAATACACCTGTATCAATATATGTAATATATAGAGTTTATGAGTACAGACTTTCACATGACTCACCACTCTCCATTCTATCTCATAACACTGATACACTTGAACACATATATGTCAAAAAAATAAATAATCACCAATATACATATTTCATGCTAAACCAGCAATCATCAGTTGATCCAGATTATCATCTCTACACATATGCAATGCAATAAGTGCTGAGTTAGATATTAAAATAGCCAATCTTCATATGGTGGCATTTGAGCATTTCCGTCATCAGATTTTCAATTGGATGGATGGTTGAAGAGTTGGAGTGTGGAGTGGATTGAAGCCTGTCCATTAAAATATGAATATTGGCTATCTTAATATATATAACTGAGCACTTGATTGCTTATATGTGTGGAGATAATAATCTGGAACAACTGATAATTGCTGTTTTAGCATGAAATACGTACGTATATTGGTGATTATTTATCTTCTCGACATATGTGTTCAAGTGTATCAGTGTTACGAGATAAAGTGTAGAAGAGATAGAGTGGAGAGTGGTGGGTCATGTGAAAGTCTGTGCTGAGTGACGGCTCATGTGAAAATCTGTGCTCATATACCCTAACATATGATACATAATAAAAGCAGATGAAGAATGTGTCAAACTAAAATAGTAATATCTTATGAAGATGAATATGTAATTTATATGTTTCATATACAATTGCACCAAAATAACATACACTTCAGAAAATTATTAGATTGCAATGGTGGGTCATGTGAAAGTCTGTGCTGAGTGATGGCTCATATTAAAATCTGTGCTCATATACCCTAACATATGATACATAATAAAAGCAGATGAAGAATGTGTCAAACTAAAATAGTAATATCTTATGAAGATGAATATGTAATTTATATGTTTCATATACAATTGCACCAAAATAACATACACTTCAGAAAATTATTAGATTGCAAAATTTTATTCATAGTACTTCTATGTAAGAATAACAATACTTAAATATCTTAACAATATCTAACATAGCCTAATAAAACTTTAAAACAATGCAAACTGTTATATCTACCTTACTATACAGCCAGACATCTTGTCTGTGTACTTAACCGTTTCCAGACTAACTTAACGATAATAATCCCCCAGTAACAACACAACTCTATTAGTTTGAGACTAAATGCAATTTAATAATAATACTTTTAGCAATTGTTAACTAAACATTACAAATTATATATAGAGTTATATATACATCTTTATACATTACATATACATATAGGCTCATCGGCACATAAAAATAATAATGAAGATTAATATGACCTGTATGAGACCTAGCTGGCCACATATTCAGAGGCCAGCTCTCCACACTTGAAGTTCCTGTGCATTTGAGTAATGTTGTGCACCTGCTTATAAGTCCACATGCACAAATGAAGCTCCAAGATTCAGGTGTCCTTTTCTTGATCCAATTTATACCAAGTCCATTCATTGTTTCATTCCTTAAAGCTGATTGGCTTGTATTCCCATCCATCTGCTCACATAATTCTCCCTTCCACTGCTAACATGCATGATACAATAATTTAATCACTATATCATCATCAACCATTATCAATCTACTGCAGGATGAAGGTCTCTCCAAGTTCAATCCATCTTCTATGATCTTTAGCTTCTCTTCTCCACATCACCCCTGCACATTTTCTTATTTCATCCATCCATCTCTTCATTCGGTTTAAGATTTCAATTGTCCATCTATTATCATCTCTTCTAGCAATATGTCCAGCCTAACTCCAATCTTTTAATTTTTTCAATGAGATCAGTAACACCTGTTTGTTCTTTTACCTTTTCAATTCCTTCTTGTTACTCCCAACATGCATCTCTCCATAATTTAATCACTATATCATCATCATCAACCATTATCAATCTACTGCAGGACGAAGGTCTCTCCAAGTTCAATACATCTCCGATCTTTAGCTTCTCTTCTCCACATCACCCCTGCACACTTTCTTATTTCATCCATCCATCTCACATGTGGTCTCTTTCTGGGTCTTTTATAATCTCTTGGAATTCAGTTTAAGATTTCAATTGTCCATCTATTATCATCTCTTCTAGCAATATGTCCAGCCTAACTCCAATCTTTTAATTTTTTTAATGAGATCAGTAACACCTGTTTGTTCTTTTACCTTTTCAATCTCTTCTTGTTACTCCCAACATGCATCTCTCCATACTTCTTTGAGTGGTCTGAGTTCTCTGTATTGCTCTTTTATTAAGTGTTCAAGTCTCAGATCCATAAGTAAGAACTGGTTAAACACATTTATTAAAAACCTTCCTTTTCAAACACATAGGCATATTTCCTTTTAATATCAAGTTATTTCTACCAAGAGCATTCCAATCAAGTTTAATTCTGTGATTAATTTCATCCATTATATTTCCATCTGTATTAATAATCTGACCAAGGTATTTGTAACTGTTAACTTCTTTTAATTCATCATAATCAATCTTTATTTTCATATTTTGAGAAAATCTATTAAACATTAGTTTAGTCTTTTTAACATTTATCTTTAGTCCTACCTTTCTACTTTCATCTGATAACTCCTGCAACATTTCCTGCAGCTCTGAAGCATTATTTGCAAAAACAACTACATCATCTGCAAAATCTAAATGACTTAAATAATCTCCATTTACTTTCACTTCTTTAGCTTACTCTTTTAATCCATAAAATACTTCTTACAGCACTGCTGTAAAAAGTTTTGGAGATATGGAGTCACCCTGCCTTACACCCTTCTCAAGGTTGACGTTCCTAGTGTCATTATGTAATCCAATTGTTGCTGTTGCATTTTTATAAATATTCTTTAAAATATGACAATAAATCATTATATATCTAACTTTAATGAGTTATAATCATGAAGAAAATCTAAACGCGGTCAAGCATTGGTGGTCGAGAGGTCAGCGACAGCTGCTTTACAATCAGTTGTCCCGGGTTCGCTTTCCGGATGATGCTATGACACATGAGGGGAAAAAATCTAAACGCGAATTCCTTTAATTGTTCACTATCCCATCATAATACTGCATTCTATTCTCATTAGTTTATCTGCTTTTACTTTTAGAAAATAATCTTTTTTTCTAATCTTACAAAGTTATAAATAACTTTTATTTCCTATTTTAAAAGGATCAGTCTTTTAGAATTCTTTATTTCCTTTATAATTTATTATTTATTTCCATTAGTAATTTATACCTTAATATGTATGTGCATTTAAGCATACACATATCATAAACATTTAAGCATACACATATCATAAACCCTCAAATAAATTCATGTATTTAATGTTTATAGTTGTACTGAGATCACTTTAATTTATAGAATTCATGCTCTATGTCGTAACATATCAATAAATTGAATGCTTATATACAATCCAAGCTAAAGTATAGAGATTTTTGTTTATTAGCAGATATGTATTAGTTTATATAAAGCTGGATTTTACAATGGCTTCTACTTTAATTTTATTTTCAGGATGCTCATATTTTCAAAGGGATTAATCAGAACACCCAGCAATAACAACAAAAAACTTAATTAAAGATTACTGTATATTTCAGTATGAAATAATAAAAAAAAAGCACAAAACTTATAATCACAATTACATTACTAACAATATATTCATTTCATAATATAAACAAAAGCTAAAGACAATTGAACTGCTAAACATCACATGATCACCATTCTTTATGCTTACACAAGCTGTTTAAACAGAAGCAAAACTCTTTATACAGTAGCGCCACTCAGTGCAAGCTAGAGTAATCAATGGAAGCAGGAAATTTTGTACATAAAATCCCTATCTAATGCAGTGCTCTCAGATCCAAGGCTCCTCAATGTTGAGTCACAAACTAGAAATTAGTCAGGATATTCGATGAGTAGACACTAGATAGGGATTTTATGCACAAACCTTCCTGCATCCATTGATAACTCTGGCTTGCCCTGAGTGGCGCTACTCTAAGGAGAGTTTTGCCTCTGTGCAAAAGACAATTGTTTATGTACATATATTATCTATCAAAACAAAATCATAAATTGAAATCACTTTATTTCTAAGTGCTAAACTAATGGGGAGCTATTTCCATTTTGGGAAAATTACTGATTAACCAATTAAAAAATTAATTGTAAAATATTAAATGAATAAATTTTAATTAAAAAATAAAAATGAGTTGTTAAGAAAACCAGGACAATTAACTATTCTGAAAAAATATGTCGAGGTACCGGTACAAAAGAGATAAAACCGGGACAAATCCTGGAAAAACGGGATGTATGGATACTCTATTTGCATTTGAAGTGCCACTATTAAAAGTTACATCTATTAACTGTTGTTTTTAATATTCAGGAGTTGTTAAATATGAGACACAGTGTTTTACTCAGATAGTTTATATTAATTTCAGAATAGCGTACAGATGTAACGAGATTGCGTTAACATATAGAATTCATGTTCAGCATTGTAACACGTAAGCTGAAATGCAGGTGGATTCATTCCGCACTTTTTTGGTCTATTGGTGGATTTACCGCCCCTTTAATTTTATTTAAAAAAATAATTCATATGAGGGTAAATCAACTTTCCTATAAGATTTAATAAATAACGCTCATATATCAATAAATGATAAAGAAAAAGATGTATCCACCCACCTAACCTTTAAATTTTCTATCTTTGTAAGTTTTCATTTGTTAATGTTGCTAGAAGTAACAAATGAAAATTATATATTAATCCAATTTCATTTTGAAATTGCAATTGCGTAAATAGGAAATAAAGAATAACCTACATAACATTAATTAAATATCAGTTTAACGTGTATAAAAAATATGCGATAATTTTAATAATTTTTTGAAAATTTTATAATTGCAGGCAGAGATTTGTTTATTTATTAGGTTACAGTGACACCAATTTAAAAAGCTCACTGTTAGATGCGTTAATGAATCACACTGAAAATAATCCTTCATACTTTGCATTCTTCAAGTTTTCTATTTAAGTATTTGCTTTCTTTAAATTCACTAAGCAGTGCTTATTTTTATAATTCTTTACTAAAAATAGAGTTAGTAACTAAACTGATAATCTAGGTTGATTTCCTCAAGTAACGCTAAATATATTTTTGTGTCATACACACATGTGTGCGTATATATAATGATTTAACTACCTACGTAACACACACGAACACTTATATATAAATATCATTTACATAATAACTAGCTACTAAATTTATCTACAAAATAAAAATTAGTTTCAACCTTAACTGCAGTTGTATATTAGCTTATTAATAAATATTTATTGGCAAATTTTTTTTTTTTTCATATATCAAATGTGTTGACCGGGAAGCGAACTTGGGCCAGCTGCTTGAAAGGCAGCTATTCTAACCGCTAGGCCACCAACGCTTGACTATAATCGAATAGTTTATGCTCGAAATTAAGAAAAAGTTAATGGATTTCCTCAAGTAGTACTTGATATAATTTTGTTTTTACACCTACATACATTATAGATCGACTGCAGTATAAAAGTCTCTTCAAATTCAGTCCATCTTTTCCTATCTTTAGTTTTTCTTCTTCACGTCACCCCAGTACACTTCCTTATTTCATCAATTCATCTCACATATGGTCTCTTTCTAGGTCTTTTACAATCTCTTGGAATCCAGTTTAAGATTTCAACTGCCCATTTATTATCATTTCTTCTAGCAGTATGTCCAGCCCAATTCCACTTCAGTCTCTTAATTCTTTCAATAAAATCACTAACACTTGTTGGGTCTTTTATCTGGGTATTTTGTTTTCAATCTCTTCTTGTTACTTCTAACGTGCAACTCTCCCTACTTCTTTGAATGGTTCAAAAATCTCTGCATTGCTGTTTAAGTACCCATGTCTCAGATCCACGTTTATTAAAAACTTTTCTTTTCAACCCCATAGCATATTTCCTTTTAATATTAAGTTATTTCTACCAAAAGCACTCCAAACAAGTTTAATTCCATGATTAATTTCATAAATGTATATATAATAATAGTAATAACTAAGTACTAGAGGTACTTTTGTGTTTATACACCCATATGTTTATATATAACTATTATGTAATAAATTGCTATTAAATCTTAGGCTCCTCACTGACGAAGGCCATAAGCCAGAAACTAGTTTGGGGATATTGGATGAGTAGGCACTAGATAGGGATTTTATGCACAAGCCTTCTGGCATCCATTGATTCCTCTGTCTTGCTTAGAGGCACTACTGTATGGAGAGAGTTTTGCCTATTTTAAAAACAGTTATCAGCCAGCATGGAAGATAGTGATCATGTGATGTTTTAAGGTTTAATACCAATTCTGCCTTATAGGAAAGTGGTGGCTATGGACATAAAAGAGCCAAAGACACCAAAATATAGGAGTGCTGAACTGAGTCCAGACCCATATGACTATATAAGCTACTGAGCTTAGATTGAAAATATCTGTGTGTTTTCAATTTTATTCTCATAGTTTTGTAGTTATGTAGAGATAAAAGGTGATTGCTGGAGAGTTGCATTAGATCCTAAGATCTAGGTGCAGTGCTTTCAGATCCAAGGCTCCTCACTGATGAAGGCCATAAGCCAGAAACTAATTTGGGGATATTGGGTGATTAGGCACTAAATAGAGATTTTATGCACAAGGCTTCTGGCATCCATTGATTACTCTGGTTGGCACTGGGTGGCACTACTGTATGGAGAGAGTTTTGCCTATTTTAATAACACTATTGGTATATAATGAAAATAAAAAGTCAGGACTAAAGATAAATACTAAAAAGGCTGAAGCAATGTTTAACAGATCTTCTCAGAAGAAGGAAATAAAGATTGATAACGATGAATTAGAAAAAGTTAACAACTTCAAAGCCCTCGATCAGATTATTAGTACAGATGAAAACATCAATGGACGAAATTAATCATAGAATTAAATTTGGATGGGGTCCTTTTGGTTAAAATAACATTAAAAGGAAATATGTGTTCGAAAAGGAAGATTTTATAATAAATGTATTTCATCAGTTTTTATTTATTGGTCTGAGACTTGGATGCTTAACAGAAGAGCAATATGGAAACTTCAGATCATTCAACAAATTTGAAAAGATCTATGTTAGAAATGCTAAGAAGAGATCAAAAACAAAATACTTGTGTGAAAGAATAAACTGTTATCATTGACTTCATTGAAAAACACTGAAATAGAGTACATTGCTTGAAGAAACGATGATAACAAATGGACCCATTGACTTCAGTGAAATGATTATAAGATTGAAATAGAACTGGAATGAACATATTTAGAAAAGAGATGGTAGTAGATGGACAATTAAGGTCTTGGATCAAATCCTAAGAGATTGTAAAAAAATTACAAAGAAACTATATGTGAGATGAATAGATTAAATAAAGAAGTTTGTTGGTATGATGTGAAGAAATAAGATTATGGATCAAAGAAACTGGATTAGACTTGAAGCCTTTCACCATGTAGTGGAGTGATAATGAACAAAAATGATGGTGATGTAATTGGAAAAGTCTTTAGTTTATTGTTCAGGATTAATAAAAAGTTTGAACCCAATGATAGAATTGGACCATGACCAATGGAATTTCAACTCCAAAATTTGTCATTATATCCATGCACTAAGCAATGCAGAGTAGTTTAATAATTATATGGAATCGAAGTCTCGTGATGAATGTTGTATATTTACAACTTTGACATGTTCATAAAATAGTAATGCATTTCTATGTTTTATATATACACGACAGTGTTTTCCTGAAGGTTTGTCATGATGGTATTTTAGTTGTATGTATAGATTGGACTATTTCCAGCATCTAATACGCGTATTGAATGTCTTTAGAAAAATTAAACTTTATTTAAATTTTCCAATTACATTCAACTGTTAGTAATAGCACACAGATTAGTATATGCACAATGTTTCAGATGTATTATTCTCTTCTCTTCTTCAGGTGTTGCTGGCCTGATCAGTGACAATACTAGCATAGGAATTGATCCTAGATCCTTAGCTTCTTGAACATTGAATTTTAAGATAAGTTCAAGTGGTATTATTCTCCTCTTTTCTTCAGGTGTTTTTGGTCTAACCAGTGAAAGTACTAGTTATATGCACAATGTTTTGAGAGATATTTATTCTCCTCTCTTCTTCAGGTGTTGCTGGCCTGACCAGTAACTCTGGATCCTTAGCTTCTTGAATATTGAATTTCAAAGTAAATTTAAGAGGTATTACTCTCCTCTATTCTTTCAAGTGTTGCTGGCTTGATTACATATAAATATTTCACTAATTTACATTGTAATTGCTAATAACATTTAACTTAAATTTTTTCAATTTAAATAAAAATATCAACATTTATCGATTTCTGAAATCTACTTAATCTATTTTTAGAATATAATTTTTTGAAAATGGCTTGTTAATAAACAAAGATTTCTAATTTAATTTTTGATAGAGAAATTAAAAATATTAATACTCAGACTGGTCATATAAGAATTGAACCTAGATGTTTAGATTCTTAAAATTCAATATTCAAAAATCTAAGGACAGGTTCCATTTCCATGCTACTATTGTCACTGGTTAGACTAGAAACACCTAAAGAAGAGAGAATAATACCTCTTGAAACATTGTGCATTTACTAATCTGTGTGCTATTACTAACATTTGAAAGTAATTAGAAAATTTAAAGTTAATTTTTTTTAGAGACATTCAATACTTTAAAGAAGTGAAATAAATTTTAAAAATTTTAACCAAAAAGAAAAAAAAATTCTTGTATATATTTCTTATAGTAAAACAATGTGTATATTTCTTATAATAAATGTCTGCATGTTAGCATTAAAACTTTTAATTAAGATAATTGCTAACCATCTTACATAAGCAAATTTATGCTAGTTGTTAAATTGTGAATAATGGTAGGTTTGATTTTGAGACACAAATAGATTAAGCCCTTTAAAATGGATTGATTACATAGTTTTATGTCTACAGTAATTCATCGCACATTTTTTTTGTCTGGAATCCACATTTTAGGTCCATTATGAGTATGAGCATTCCAAGCAAGAAACAAATCAAATAAAAATTCGGTGTAGTCACAATTTGCACAGTATCACTATATACTACTTCAATTGCAAATTTAATAAATTTTATGATTTGGTAACAGCTATTTTGCACCTCTAATCATCTTACATGATTATGTTTAGTAATAACCTTTTTTCATCTTAGGTTGAAAGCAAATTTTTTTCTTCTCTTTATTATCCTTTCTGAATTTGATGTACGGTAGTTTGCATAATAAAATGTTTTCTATATGTAATACTAAAAGTTTTGTAAACTTTAAAAACATTAACAGAGTTGATAAAGACTTAGAAATACCAGAACAACTAGATAAAGCATCATCTCATGAAAGCATGACTGATATTATTTTTAGAAGAAAAAAAAATATTTTAAAAAAAAGGACATACCATAGAGCACATTTAATTGTGATGAAAATCAGAATTTTACTATTTATTTATTTTATTTTAAAAAATAAAACAGTACAGTAGTGTTTTTTATTATTTTATTTTCCAATCAATTTGAATGAATGAACAGTTTGAAATTGTTGATTGTTATTGATATTGGGATTGTCCAACTGTGGATTGGCTTTTAATGATACATATATAATACAAATATATATATTTGCAATGTATGTGTAAGAGAACAAACAGATATTACTGACATCATTGAAAGAATTAATATACTGAAGTGGAGTTCGGCTGGACATATTGCTAGAAGAGATGATAATAGATGGACAATTAAAATCTTGAACGGGATTCCAAGGGATCGTAAAAGACCCAGAAAGAGACCACATATGAGATGGATGGATGAAATAAGAAAGTGTGCATGGGTGATGTGGAGAAGAGAGGCTAGAGATCAGAGAAGATGGATTGAACTTGGAGAAACCTTCATCCTGCAGTGGATTAATAATGGTTGACAATGATGATGATGATGATAATGCAAATACACCTCTTCAATTTATTATTAATAACTACATTATTATTATTATTTTTACTACAATCTTCATTTATGTATAATGTACACATAAAAAAGTGTTTGTGTTATTTAAGAGGTGTGACAATTTAATTCCTGGAATGACAACGTGGTATCAGCTATGATCTAAGTGTATCAAAATCACATGAGTATTCATGTTTGAACATGTTTAAGCTAACATGTGGACATTTTAAGCTGATACACCTAGTTGTCAGTTGGCTGGTGAGAAAATAATAAACGTCTGTGCTTATGATCTGGAGGAAAAATGGGGGGATCGAAATTTTGAGCTTGTGAGAGACTTGTTTTGCCAAAAAATCGATGACCCAACTCAGACCATCCTACCTAGTTATCTGACTTTACTGCCTGTGATTTTTGATTATTTCAAAATTAAAAACTGTGCTGAAAGGACAACGATTTTCTAACATAACGGAAGTACTTTCGGTTAATTCTTTAACCTGCCACCGAAAGTACTTCTGCAGATTAAAAGACTGTATATAATAGTTAATTACCATTATATTTATTATTTTTATTCTTATATACGTATTTAATAAGTTCTAAAAATATTTTAACAGTTGTGTTTTCAATATACATTTCGTTTGATAGGTGGGGAAAAAATCATAGACACTCAGATAATATAATATATTAAAATTTGATGATGATGACTGCTTCTACGGATTAATTTATCTAATACTTTTTATCAAGGTCCCTATTTAATAGTAACATTACAAATTAAAGAGGGATTACCAATTTATTCTTAATCTCATGTATTAACATATATTCTATCATAAGAACTGATGTCTCATAAGATCCAACTCTAATATCTAGACCTAGAACTTTAACATAGCATGCAGGATATGGTTCATATGATACTAATGACCATATATCACACACACATATATATAGTTTTCCAAAAGAGACGATAGTAGATGGACAGTTGAAATTTTAAACTGGATTTCAAAAAATTGTAAATTACCTAGAAAAAGTCCACATGTGAGATGGATGGAAATAATAATAATAACATTTTGATATGATGTGGAAAAGAGAGACTAGAGATCAGAGAAGTGGGATAAAGTTGGAAAGATCTTTATTCTGCAGTGGATCAATAACAATTAAAAATAAAGATATGGTATATTTAGTGTATAGATTTAGATGAAGAATATGCTAGAAAGTAAAGAATGCATCTAACTTTAGGAATTAATGGTTTAATAAATTAACAAAGTATAACAATGAACAATATAACAGTATTTAAAATAAAGTCACACAGGCACACACATTATATATATATCATTAAAACCAGTCAACACTTAGACAATCCCAATACCAATAACAATCAACAATTTCAAACTGTTGTCAAGGCAACCTTCTTTTAACAATAAAGGTGTCTTGAGCATTATTATACTTTTTTATATATATAATCTAAAGAGAATTATTTTACATCAATTGAGATAAATTAACTGGCTGTAGGAAGAGCAAACAAGTACAATGATATCATTGAAGGATCATGATTTTGAAATGGAAATGGGTTGGATATATTGCTGGATGAGGTGATAATGTATGGATAGTTTATATATTTTTTAAAACGGATCTCAAAAAAATTGCAAAAGATCTAGAAAAAGATTGTGTGTGAGATAGATTATTAAAATAAAAAATGTTATCAGTCTGATGCAGAGAAATGAGGCTAGATATCAGAGAAATTGGTTTAAGCTTGAGGAGATCTTAATCTTATAGTGGTCCAATAATGGTTGAAAATGAGGACGGATTTATTATTTAATAAATTTCCATCTACTTTCTTATACTTTGGTTTGATGTACTGTGAATTTTTTATGTTAAAAATTATTATTCTGCCAAGCTTACAGTAAATATTTACACAATAAAAATATAAACAGAGCAATGAAATATGCTATATTTAATTCAAATCCTCTTTGCATGAATTGTATATAGCATATAACAACTTGGGATTTTTTGATAAGCTTTGATTAAAATAGAATGTTTATTATTTATTGAACTGCAAGTATACAATATTTCTCAATATACAAACATGTATATAACAGACACTTTTTAATATGTATAGTATTTATATGTAATTATAATATAAACAACTTTTTTTTAAAATAAAAATAATATACTTATATATAAAATCCATATTTTATCTGTTATCTGAATATATGTTTGTCCATAACACTTTACTGGAGTGCTCTCTAATTTTTTTTTATTCAGAAGGCACTCCAGTAAATAATCTTATTATATAAAATCTATACTTGTCTATCACATTTCACAACAAAGTAAAGAGAAAACTATATTGTGTAGGTAGCTAAAAATCGCTATCCAACAATCTACCTAAGCAATCTGAAATAATGGAATATTTTTTTTTATTGGCAGGTAGAAAGATAAAAAGATTTTGCTAGGGCACTTTTGGATAATGTTTTTATATTTTTAATATTTTTTTTCTAAACAGTGGAATAACTAATTACTAAGTAGTTATTAATGATGGATAATTGACTGTAAAAAAAAAATACCCATATATATATATATTAGTAATACAATTTTATTACTAAGAAAATGCCAATCTTAATATAAAAAAAAGTTGTACATGGTTATATATATATATATGTTGATTGTTTGTGTTGTGTTAATCAATTTGACAATGACTTAAATAAAAAATAAATAATTATAACAGTAGAAGATAAATCAATATTTCAAATGTAGGTGAGATAAAAATATTATAAATTTATTTTAGAACATGTATTATTATTTTTTAATGAATCGATGATGTAAAAAAAAATTTTTTTAAAAGCTGAAACGCTTGTTTTCAAATAATAGAAATAGCGCCAAGATAAAAAGGAAACAATTAAGAAATCGTCTGCGTTTTTTCCCTCTGGTTGGCAAAAGAGATCGGTCAAGCTAGTTAGATCAGAAGGATTATATTTTTATATTGTTCTACAAAATAGACAATTTTCATAATTAATTCCATTCGAATAAAAAAAATAAATAAAAAAATGGATGGAACATTAATCTGATTTATTCGATAGAGAAGTAGAAGGTAAAACTGCAGTTTACAGGTCACAATAAAATTCGAAATTTGTTTCACATTTTTCTCACCAGAGTGTTTCTTGTCGAATATTTAAATAAGAAAATAATTAAAAATAATTAAAATAATAATTAAAAAAATAATATATCCTACCAACATTCGTAATTACTGTCCATTGTAGTTTTCGCTTACAATAGCCATAAAATTAGCAAAGACTGCGTCAGCTGTGTAGAGAGTCCTAAAAGCAAATTCCTGCAGATATGATTCGAATAAAGTACTGTTGGTCCTGCACTAATGTTTCAGCTTGCGTTTAGCTCTCATCCACATATTTTCCACATTTTGTGTGTAGATATCAGAGTCGTGAGGATCTACAAAGTTCTCCTGGTGTATGACGACAGAATGCATATATATATATATATACCATTACGGATTGTGCTTAAGTTGTTGTATGCACCCCATCCATCCGTAATGATGTGGGTCCCTGGTAAAATATATTCTTGTATTTTTGCTTCGAGAGTCGCAGCTGATCGGTTAAGGACCTCTACCAAGAAACACTTTTCTGAATTTCTCTCTATTCCACCAAAGACCCAATGACCTTCTCGAATTGCTCCTCTGTGATATTTTCGATGAAAATATTTCATTTCATCAACTTCTATGATTTTAGGCACTCCATTATCATCAAATCCACCGATCTGTGTTGGATGTCTGTGAAAATATGTTGCGCACTCTTCGCTGCAAAAATTTACCCAGTCTACTATAGTGTGCCAACTTACACTTAGCTCGTGAACAAGAAAACACTGTGGCAAATTATGTGCCCAATAAAATACTACAAGCATAATTGTCTTGAAGGATAAATGGCTTCAAAAAAAAAAGAACCCTTTCTGATAGATACACGACGGCGATATAATCTGCATTGCCATTTGTGACCATCTCCACATTCTTGCTGTTTGATGAGAGAACACTGCATGCCACAATGCTGGCATAGAGTACTATTTTTAAGCAGGCGCCTCCTTGCTAACCACTTCATTGCTAACTCCGGAGTTCAAAGCTCATTCGCCAACAGAAACGATGTCCAATTTTCTACGCGAATATCTGCAGCATGTAACAGTTCATTTTCTGGTACTACAACTACATTACCATTTAAAAGGATTCATTTTATAAATTATGCTGGAAGTTAAAAAACACTGAAAAACACGTTTTACAACTTTGGAAAACTTGTAAAATGTGCGCCACAACAATGTAACAATTCCACACTAATTCGACAAGAAACACTGTGATGAGAAAAATTTGGACAGTAATTACGAATGTTGGTAGGATATATTTTAATTATTTTTTAAATTATTATTTTAATTATTTTTAATTATTTTCTTATTTAAATATTCGACAAGAAACACTCTGGTGAGAAAAATGTGAAACAAATTTCGAATTTTATTGTGACCTGTAAACTGCAGTTTTACCGAAGTGGAAATCATTATTAATTCAAATTTTTTAAAAAAGAAAAGTAACCTGATGTTTGTTTAAAAGGAACTGAAAAAAAAAAGAAATTAAAACAGTTAAGTTTTATTCTCTATAAAAATATTTTATTGGACTATAAATTTATGTAAAGTTGTATATATATAGTTCAATCATGAAATATTTTGGCTAAAGAGCATAATTGTGTCGGGGTTGAAGCATTGTTCCTAACGACTATGACCATATAAAAATATCAAGATGTGACTGTCTACAGTCTGATTGCCTGAGGAGTTGACATTTACATCGGATAAAAATCTATGGGATGAATAACACACCTAACTACACACAGACTGCCCACTGAAATACATCAGGATGCTCTGTAAATCAAGCTGGAGTTCTACCAACATTTATTTAACAAAATACATCAACCGTAAGGACTTTGTATAAAGGAAAATTGTAAATTATGTTTTATTTTATTTTTTATATCAATTTGTATTTTTTTGTTTTTAATTTTTATCTCATTTTATATTTGGAAAAAGCGATTGCTAATTATATAGAGGGAACAATCCAATATGGGAAAATATCAAGAGAGTAAGGGGGCAGGGGGCGATAGGTTGAAAAGTTTTTTTTTTAAATAAAATTTAGATTTATTTTCTACTGACAGATGTGAGATAGAAATATGCACAAACAATTAAGTGCTTCACTAGGCTATTTTACGGTAAGAGATTTTTTTATTATTATTATTTTTTTTTAAAAAGCCACTGATATAAAATATGTACCACATGACACGACTAATTATATATATGTTACTAATATTTCTTAAGATAAATTGAATAAATGACTAACATTTTTCTTCTAAATAGTATTTTTTATCTTATGTTCTATCATATTCTGTGTTGTGTTATCATTATATTTTTTCACGATTATTATAACTGAGGTTGCAGTTAAATTTACTTAGAGTTGGCAATCTCATTGTGAATTAATCATTTTTTCATTATTATCATAATAAACATGGAAACTGTAAATACATATAGATATCCAAGTAATTTATGGGCATCATTTTTTATATATTTTTCTTTATTGAGATTTTTTTAAAAATATTTTTCTATATAGAAATTTTCTTTGCTTTTCTAAATTGTTTAAGAATTTATATTTATGTTTAAATATATCCTATTTTTGTTTGTAAATAAATATTATGAAGTTTTATAAATTAACAAGATCTCTGTAGTTATGTTGATCCAGCATTTACATTCAATTAAGCACTTACATTGCATTTAATGGCCTAGGTATTTAAACATGCACACATCCACATTATTGTTTAATAAGCATGGGAGAGAACATTAAATATAGGTTATATTTTATTTGATAGATAGGATGTATTGTTTAGTCATTGATTAAGAGTATGCATAGATACATACATGTTAAGAGAGTCGAATGCGAATTCTTCCTGAGTTCGAATATCTGAGGCAACGGTTTTGGAAAAGAGTGGTGAAATGTGAGATGAACTGATTTGGATTACATGTAGATTTGATGGATTATGCTTTGGCTGGTTTATTGAAAATGGATGTAATCATGAATCAGGTGTTTCATCGTTTTATCTCTAGCATCCTATGTGAAGACCCTAGGTCCGACAGTAGTTAGATGTGAGCTTGCTCTCTTTCACCTATATACGTGGTTGAACCGGTTTGTTGCATAGGGCACTAGAAACTTTGGGATATGGCAGATAAGTGCACCAGCACTTTTAGGTTGGAAGTAAGTTGGTATATATTATGGAAGAATTAGCTGATTGTTAAAGTTGATTTGTGTGTTCAAATGTATTTGCGGGCTGGAACATCCGGGTATATATATAATCTAAATTATCAAATTTAATAGGTATATTTAAAAATTTAAATTTGGTTTTATTAATTTAGCTTTATTCATTCTTTAATTTATTGTATATACTTCAGAAATGCACCTTGCCAGCTAAATTTCTGAAGTGTATCAAACAGGCCATGTTGTTCCAATTTTTTTTTTCAATTTTTCAGTTGTGAATTTCTCATATTTATTTATATAATATTAACATCTTTTGTGTAATTTACATTAAATCTTTAAAAAAAATTGTTAAGTCAACCAATTAAAAAAATGATAGCATTCTGATGGGCCAGGTAAAAACTTGTCAATAATAAATTGAGGGGACATATGTATATCTATTTTTCATTCACTGTAAAAGTAAAAAAAAAATTACTGTACTATATTATTATTTTTTAAATAAAATATATTATTAAAATGTCTGGCTTTCATCATAAATACACTCTGAGTGATACAAACACCAGGTCTCAGAACCACATCAATACTAATGTATGAATTAGCCTTTTTTTTATATGGGTGCATCACGAAAGCTAAAAACAATTTGCTTGGATTAATTTAATATTAGCTTCAGAACTACTCCTAATCTATATCTATTATTAAATAATGCTAAAGACAAGTTACCTCCAGACCAGTGTATCCAAATAATCTATAGAATTAGCTGCAATGAATCCACTTGTAATGCAGTTTACTATGGTGAGTATCATGCAAACAGCACTACTAGATTACTGCAACACAAGTGTGTGTATATATATATATATATATATATATATATATATATATACACACATATATATATATATTAAAACAGACCCTAAAATAAAGTCTGTATTTTTAGGGCATAAGATCAACTTGGGCCACAATTTCAATCTACTTGATATTAAAGTGGTTTGTACTGAGTTCAATTATCGAAAGAGAAAATACAAAGAGGTGTGGTTAACCACAAACAATACTCATTTGATAAATTAAAAAGATTCATGTGTTGCACAATCACACAAATATGTTTAAATTTACATACTTGCATATTTAATTAATCCAAATGATAATTCTCCCACTTACCTTTATTTGTGCTATGAATACAACTGGCCTGGTCGAAAGCAGTGCTAATATGTAAAATAGTTATAATTATTTGATCTTTCCTGTATCGTGGACCTTCCCTATTTAGTGAATATTTTTTAAGCTTTTTTTATTTTTAAATCAGTATTAACTTTAAGTATGTTTTAAAACTTTGTATATCTTTTAGCATTATGCTTAGAAACATTTTTATTTCACAAAATATTGCCCATCAAATTCAGAAAGATAATAACGGAAGAATAAAATGTATGTGTGCTCAACATATACTGAATAAATTTTATTAATTAACATAACTGTTTATAATATTCCAAGACAAAAAAGTGACTGTTGGAACACAAATTTTATTTTTTAAATGTGATCATGCATGGAATTCAGAAATGAAAAATGGCCACTCAAGTATTGGAAAATCTATTAAATTTGTGAATTTTAGTATTTTGATTTGTTTATTTACATTTTTGTTTGTTTATATTTTTTTGGATAATGTATAATTGAAAGCATATACTTTGATACAGCATAGTTTGTGATTTTACTTCATGTAAGAAACAAAGTAAAGGTTTTGAAGGGAGAAAATTCTCCAAGTGAGGGGGAAAGGACAAACAAAAGCACCACAGTCAAAAAATATTAAATTTGATACCAAAATATAAATCTCTTAAATGTATAACATTAAACTAAGTTATTGGTCTTATAGTCTCATCTTAATTTTAACAAAAGATGAGCACATATGTATATTGGTTTATATCTAGGTTTTAGGATTTCTTCAGTTATTACCAATCTTGTTTTTTTTTTTTTTTACCAATTTTACCTTTGTCTGCATCTGGTTGAAGTTTTTTATTAAATATTGTGTTTGTGAAGTTTATTCTGTTAAATTCTTTTTCTTTCATTCATAGTACTGTAGTATCTATATAAGAGTTTACTTAGTGATTATTTAGGAATAGTTCAATTTCTCAGTAAAACAAGCAGGATTCCTATAGACAAATTCATCCTTTGTTAGCCATCAGATTAATAAGCAATCCAGTTATGTATTCAGACAAGTTGAATTGTACCTTAAGCAAAATATTTACCCAGCCATCCAAAAAAGTCACTGTCTTCAGATATTGAAGTCATCTTAAATGTAAAATTATACAATATTTACATTAACTTGCAGCATCTTGGTATATTTCTCATTTTAATTGATTTTAGGATGCTTCTAACACTTTTTCTCTTTTGCTGGTAGGCAGTTTTACCTCAGTGCTGAATATTTACTCCAGCTGACATGGATTAATTTAGCATCAATCAGCAAATTTTAAAATAGGAATAGAAAGTTTTTAGAGAATCCTACTAAAATACATCTTTTGTTTCTTCACAATAAATGAAACTACTTATCATCTTATTATTAGAAGTATATGTTCTTATTCTTCTCCTTTACTTTCTTTGCATTTCTTCATATATTCATATATATTGCTTATAATAACTTCTTTTATATACACTTTAATGCAAAAAATTTTTTTAATAAAACTTCTTTATTTTCCTGACAGTTTCAACTGTCCAGCAGTCTTCATCAGAGCTTTTTCAAACTTCCTCTGCTTTTTTATTATAAGAAATATATATATGAATATATAAAGAAATGCAAAGAAAGTAAAGGAGAAAAATACGAGTATATACTTCTAATAATAATAAGAAAATTACACAAACAATTAAGAAAAAGCAGAGGAAAGTTTGAAAAAGCTCTGATGAAGACATTTTATTAAAAAATTTTTTGCATTAAAGTGTATATGAAAAAAGTTATTATAAGCAATATATACGTATCATCTTATTATTCCCCCCCCTTTTTTAATAAATAAAGTTTTTTCTTGAATTTTCAATTAACTTACTTATTTTTACTTTCTTTGAAATTTATAGAAAAAATTTTCGTTCTGATTATTTATCAAACACACAGGAAGTCTGTAATTATAAAGAGAAAGGCTTTAATTTTTTTCACGTGTCTCAAATGTTTGTATAATAGTCAAATGATGTAGTTTTTACTATAAAGGACCCTCTCAAACCTCAACACAAGACAGGGACTTTATAAAAATAAGAGTGGTCATCTTATCTTTAACCTAAATTCTTATTTATATAGGATAAACTAAAGTATCTTGAAAGATCTTAATATTAACTCATTATATATCACAAGATTTTGTGTAAGTTAATTTACGAAAGGAAATAATTGATTTAAATGTGAAGAGAATAATATTTTCATGTTCTCAAATCAAGATGCTTTATATTGGCCTATATAAATAAACATTTTAAAATAAAACAGCCGCTCTTATCTTTATAAAGTCCCTATCTTGGATTGAGATTTGAGAGGTCCCTCTATAGTCAAAAACTACATCGTTTGATTATTATACAAATGTTTAAGATGCATCTGAAAAAGGTTGAAGCCGTTCTCTTTCTAAAAAATTTTTTTTACATATGTATTTCAAATAATCAGCATAAACGTTTGATTATATACTTTTTATATGACAAAATTTTCTAGATTTTTTTCCTATTTTATTGATGATATTTATAAATGTTAACATATTATTTACAAATTTATGTACATAGTTTAAATTACATATACTAAAATATGGTCTTATATTTGCAATTAACTTATTTCTTTTCTTTTAAATTTATAAAAGACATTTTCTTATATATTTCAAATAAAATACTGTACCATATAATTGGTATAAATATTTGATTATATCCATTTGATATTATAAATAAAATATTGACAAATGTAAATATATTATTTATACGTAAGACGAATCCATAATAAGGTTTTAAACCATCTCCTATGTTATCCAAATACTACATATTAATAATTCGCAATTACGTTACCCAAAGAATGAACGTAATAGTTTTGATGGCTATATTCTTTCACAATTCATAAATATTTCAAGATGCCTTGTTTATGAAAATCTTCTACATATATATGTACATTCTTTATCATGAAAAATTATGTGTCGTGTTTATTTTAAATCTAAATTTAGTACTAAGTTTGGCGCACAATACAATAATTGGTATATATATATATTCGTGTCATTAACTTCAACCAATCAAAATTTAACGCGTGTTTAAACTTGATATTTTCGGGTTTCAGTTTCCTCCAACTGTTACAAAAATATTATTTTAACGTTTGAAACATTGTTTAATAAAATAAATAATATAATGGTTTTATTGCTCGAGAATTTATAAGAAATTCGAGCCCCGGAAGTGATAAAACTGATATCGATTCAAAGATCTTATATTCCTGAAGTTGACACCCTACATAAAAACACGCAGAGCGATACATTGATTAATCTTTATTAAACAGTTTCACTATTTTCGAATGTTACGGGGAAAAGTTTTTTTCTTAATCAGCATATATTTTGTAATTAAACTCTTTACATTAGCTGAATGTGTTGACAGTCAAAGTACTCTGATGTCTTAGAACAAATTAAATGCACATACATTTCCTCAATTGGCAATATACAGATATATATTTATAACTTTTTATTGTATTGTTAGCTGGAACATCGCATACCAGAAGAGAGGTCTGATTTAATTACAAATATAATGTCAATGAAAATCTGTACGTCTCAGTACAGATATATATTCATTTATTGTAATCGCTTTGTATCATCATCATCATTTTTGATTACTACTGATACACTGCAAAATGAAAATCCCTCCAAGTTTAAACCAATTTCTCTAATTCTAGAACCTCTTTTTTACAATACACCAGTAAACTTCTTTAATTCCTATATCAATCTCATATGTGGACTCATTCAAGGTCTTTTGGGATCCAGTTTAAACCTTCAACTGTCCATCAACAATATGTCCACGCCAGCTTCAATTCAGTCTTTTGACTCCTTCAATGATGTTAAGACATCTATTTGTTTATTCACTTCATATTAGGTTTTCTATCTGTTTTTGTTACCCCTAACTAACATCCCCCCATACTTTGTTGAGTAATCTGAGGTCTTTGTATTGGTCTTCTATTAAGTGTCCAAGTCTCAGATTCATAAGTAACAATTGATAAAATATATTTATTAAAAAAATTTCCATTTCAAACACATGCAGCATATTTAACCACTATAATGTCACATGATGATAAGATATAAACTACCTAGAGATATTGGATAAGTAGGCACTAGATAAGGATTTTGATGCACCAACATTTAGCTTCCATTGTTTACACTGGGTTGTAACTTTACATAAAAACAATTGCAACTATGTGTAGATCTGTATTAATAATCCGACTAATGTATTTGTATGTGTTAAAACTAATTTCTAATTCATCTTTAGACATCTTTATTTTCTTTATTTGGAAAATTCATTAACATTTATTTAGTCTTTTTACATTTATCATTACTTTTATCTTATAATTCTTATAACATTTATTGAAGCACTGAAGCATTATTTGCAAAAACAACCACCTCATCTGCAAAATCTAGATTACTTAAATAATCTCCATTTCCTTTTAATTTCTTAGCTTTCTATTTCAATTCACAAAATATTTGTTGCAAAACTGCCACAAAAAATTTAAAATATAAAATGAAATTGTCCTATCATACAGTTTCCTCAACGTTAATCTCTTTACTATCACCATTTAATCCAATCACTACTACTGCATTTTGATCAATTTCTTTATGCACACCCACATAGATATATAATCAAAATTACCCCCAAATTCACAACTGGAACAGACTAGCCAAAAAAAAAAAAACCTCTGAAATCCAACCAATGGTTTCACTGCTGCAAGCAGAATTCTCAAGTGTAAAGTACCACTAGATAACAACATATTTATACTAAACATTACCCATAATTCCACTTACAGCCCATACACACTTAATATTAAAAACTTGTAAATAAGTTGATTGCTTCATAATCATAAATGTTTAATAATAAAGATTCTTGAATTCTTTTTATTTCATTTCTTTCAAAGAAGACAACTTTAGTCCTATCAAAACTAATAGTGTGGCCTATATCTTTTTCACAGATATATAAAGCAGAACTGAAATATTTATTTCTAACCCTACTTTTATGTACCTTTATTCTTTCATTGATGAGGCTAAGATTGTCTTCTCTGTTAAAAATAAAATAAATAGAATAACTAATTATTAAAAATTCATGATTCTGAAGCAATTAACTTGTGTAAAAATAGTAGCATGACCACCATCTTTTATGCTTGTGTATAACTGTTGTTAAAACAGGCAAAACTCATTATATGTATGCCACACACAGCAAGCTAGAGTAATCAATGGTGGTCTTGAATTGGAAACATTAAGGTGTTTTCAGTTTAAGACTAATAGTTTTGTAGTTAAATGGAGATAAAATGTGGTTGCTGGAGGGTTGCATTAGATCCTAAGCTCTAGATGCAGTGCTCTCAGATCCAAGGCTCCTCACTGACAAAGGCCACAAGCCAGAAACTAGTCTGGGGATATTGGATGAGTAGGCACTAGATGGGGATTTTATGCACAAGCCTTCTGGCATCCATTGATTACTCTAGCTTGCTGTGTGTGGCATATGTATAGTGAGTTTTGCCTGTTTTAACAAAAGTAAAAATAGTAATTTAATATTAAGGTTATGAGATGTAAGTGGAATTGTGGATAATATTGAGTATACATTTATTATCTTTCAGTCCTTTACACTTGAGAAGTCTGCTTTTGGGATAATTTTGATCTGTTAAACTCTTTTTGAAGGCAAGTATATCAACTAGATAATAGAATACTATTACCAAGTAATAACACTTGATTATTGGCAATAGTATATAATCTTTTACAAGCATTGATTAATCATATTTATTTACAGTTTGGTAAATATAAAACATCAATATATTTCCTCCTATTCTAGAACCAATATTATATAAGTGTTGTGACACTAGTTGATTATAAAACAGACTCCTACAACTATTTTCTGGTTATTTCTAGTATGAGACATTGTATAAAATGACATATGCTAATGTATAAATATTTATTCAGTTTTTTATCAGCACCAGTGCACAAGTCACCATGAGTGCATTCCGGACAATCCTACCATCGTATGTAGAGAGAGACATGACCTCAAAAGAAAGATCAAAGAGGCTTTATTTATCTCTCGTGACAGCGATGCCATAAACAGGAAGGACACGTGTTTTTCTCTATCAAAAAGATGGAATTAGCATATTTGCATAAATTTAAACATAAGCAAGCTATGATTATGAAGGCAAGATCCTTTGAAAGCGCTCAGCTGTTTTAATATTTTTAGTTAGCTATTTGTATTTGTATTAACAGCTTTTGGGAGCAGTTGCGCCGCACACGCACTTGTGCTTGAATATTTATATGTACAAAAACCATGGTAACTATATTGTAATGATATGAAATATAAATATAACTAAAAGTTTACCTGTAAACATTGGTGTGGCAATTTATATAACAGAAAAAGAAATATAAATATATGGATTATATCTTATGTTGAAAAGCCATTTAATATAATGATAAAAAATTATAAATATAATTATGGGGATAGTAATGGCTAAACAGAGCTGATCCTGTTTTAAATACTGAATTAAAATATGTAGTAAAAAGAAATAGTATATTGAAAAATATATTAAAACAGGCAAAACTCTCCATATAGTAGTGCCACTCAGTGCCAGCCAGAGTAATCAGTGGATGCCAGAAGTCTGGCTGGCACGAAGTGGCACTACTGTATGGAGAGATTTGCCTGTTTTAATAACAGTTATGTGCAAGCATAAGAAATGGTGATCATGTGATGTTTAGTGGAAACATATATCTATACATAGATGAAATATGTTTATTTTTATTTTGCTTTTTTTTTTCCTATTATATTTGTTGTTTGGTTAGTAAACTATTTTAAATATTATCCATTTCAATAATTTTAAAAGGCATAGGTTAATTCTTACCTAAAGTGCCAAAATTCATTAACAAGCCATGTGGTTAAAGCATTGGCTAAACTGTTAAATATTACATTGATTTTAATTTATATAATGATTAGATTTTCTAGATTTGTGTTCAGAAATAATGACCATGTTATATCTAAATTGTCCTTATAGTTGTTCATATTTACAAATATAAAAAAAGAGTTAATCAAAATGCATTTTGTCAAGCATTGGTGGTTGAGGGGTTAGCACAGCTGCCTTACAAGCAGTTGTCCGGGGTTTTCGGGTTCGCTTCCTGGTCGATGCTTTGACACATGGAAAAAAAAGTTAATCAAAATGCATTTCTAAAAACAGACTTTTCCTGATTGCTAATTTTGATAACATTAGCTTTATTTTTAAAATAGACAAATATAATGAGATTGTTTAATATACAATTAAATAGATATTCAGATTTAAATACATATTTTTAAAAGATTAAAATACATTATTTAGTTAATACTACATAAATGTTAAATACAGACTTTTACAAATAAAAAATAATAATTCCATATGTCATAGCATTGGCCGGAAAGCAAGGCGGTTGCGGTGACCTATCGGCTACTAACGCTTGACAAAAAATAATAATAATTATCACTAATAAATTAGAAAATGCAATAAGTAATATGAACTAAAAAGAACTCTTACACTTACCTAAGTTTTTACACATATAAATCAGTCTGTACATAGATTTATTCAGATTTGGAATTTAAAAATTCAATCTTTAAAAGTTTTCTTCATAGGAAGAATTTACTAATTCTAACTTATAATAGATTAGGAGAATCCTTGTTGATTTAACTTCATTAATTCTTTTGTAATTCAAACAAAGATGGGAAAATAATAAATTTAATAATCATTTTTTATTAATTCTGAATATATTTATAAACTTCTATAGCCTTTGGTAATTTCAGTCATTTGTACTTAGATAGTATGCAAATGAAAATATTCACGAAGTTTCTGATAACAGTTTTATGCAGGTTGATTTGGACGAAAGATAAGAATTCTTTACAGATTTTCATGCAGCTGTTAGTTCATGCATGAAATGTTTAATATTTGATGATAATCAGAAAGCGATAATGAGATAGTCAGAAAGTAATAATCCCAAGAATTTAATTGATTATCATTTCAAATCTATAGGTAATACCCAATAGCGGTTAGTACTAACATGCATAGCTGCTCCATATGAGTTTTCACTCAACTATAGTTTTTTTTACTTTTTACTGGCATCATCTTAACCTTTTGTATATATTTGTACAGCTTAATATGTTTCAAAACGACAGCACACAAAATAAAAATAAAATTGACCTGTTCTCAAAAACAAGTTGATATTACATTCTGTAAGTGAATTATCTCCAGAATATCACATGATCACCATCTTTTATGCTTGCTCATAACTATTTAAACAGGCAATACTCTCCATACAGGAGTGTCACTCAGTGCAAGCCAGAATAATCAATGGATGCCAGAAGGCTTGTGCATAAAATCCCTATCTAGTGCCTACTCATCCAATATCTCTCAGATCCAAGACTCCTCTCAGACGAAAGCCACAAGCTAGAAACTAGTCTGAGGATATTGAATGAATAGGCACTAGATAGGGATTTTAGGCACAAGCCTTCTGGAACATTCTGGCTTGCACTGAGTGGCACTACTGTATCGAGAGTTTTGTCTGTTTTAAATAATTCTTGCAAAATTGTACTATCGCTTTTTTAAAATATGTATATATATATTTTTTTTACAATGAAGTAACATACAAAATATATAAATAAACAATTTTTTATTGAAATTTAGTTTGTTTCACATTTATTGTTGTTTATAAAACCATCATTGTAGAAGATAAATATTTAAATTAATTATTACCGCTAGAACAATATTCTTAAATAATGAATTTATATTTTAGTGAGCTCAATTTTAAACTAATTGCAAAGTGATTTTAAATCTCTCGATATCTACAATTTACACATCTGCAATTTCAATTATCCACGATTTAAAAATTAAAATTAAAAAAATCAATAAAAAATTTAATTTTTGAAATTTTAATTTTTAGTTCACAGTGAATAGATCTTTTAATCTCTTATTGTAAACTTACAGTTTCATAAAGCATCCAAACTCTACTGAAAATTTAAATAAACATTAATGTTTGTAAGGCGGCTGTGCTAACCACTCGGCCACTAACGCTTGACATAAATATTTTTTTATAATAATAATACAAACTTTCAAATTATTATACATATTTGTTTTTATGTTAACGGAAAAATATATTCAGGATTAATTAAAATAATAAATCAAAATAATAATTTAATTTTACTTATTAACCTATCACTTTTCTTTTTTTTTAACTGTAGGTCAATTTATTCAGTAAATTATTTTTTCTTTTCACGTAACAATTCAGACTAATCTCTTCTTTCTTCTTCAGTAATTCCCTTCTCTCTTCATCTATTAGCAGTTGGATGTAATCTTTTTTAAAAATATAAAAGACTTTGAAATACATTTTTATCCAAAAATTTATTTTCCATCTCTCCATATCAGTTGGAGATAATTTTTTAAAAAAATAATTACAGCATTAATTATTGATTAAATAGAACTAACTATTAAACCAAGATAGAAATAAAATATATAGCTCACTGTATTTAGGCTTACTGATAAGTAATTATTTACTAAATTTGTTTTTATTTTTAAATGTATGTAGATGTTAATTTCTTACAGTCCTCATTCTTTAGGTTTGATTGATTTTTAAAAAATCCTGTGGAAATTGAATTAATGGACAACAAGAAATAAATTTTTGTCAAGCATTGGTCGTCGAGAGGTCAGGGACAGCTGCTTTACAAGCAGTTGTCCCGGGTTAGCGGGTTCGCTTCCCAGCTGATGCTATGACACATGAAAAAAAAAAGAGAAATACATTTTCATATAAATAATTCAAATAATGTTTTACCAGTACCACAATCCATACTTAAATATAAAATATACGTATTCAATGCATGAATATTATTAGTGCATTATATTGTACATTATATATATATACACATCTTTGTCACAAAAAGGTTGCCTTGACATCAAACAGATTGAGATTCTTAGTATTGTTTGGTATTGTTTAGATATGGACTGCTTTCATGTATTTACATATATGTATCTTTATTGTTAAAAGGAGGTTGCCTTGACAACAGTTTGAGATTGTTGATTGTTATTGTTATTAGGATTGTCTAAGTGTTGACTGGTTTTTATTGATTATTTACAAGCCCATTTAGTCTTGAGCATTATTATTACACTTATTATTTAAATAGTACTTTGGTTGCAATGTGAAATTTATAATTGCAGTTTATAATGTTATAATTGACTATTTATTAATCTACCTTCAGAATAAGCTATATTTACCTCTTTAAAGAGCTTTATTTAAACTTCTCTGTGTCAATAATTTCAATCTCTGTGATGAAGTTGCAGTGTTAAGTGTCTATATAAGTATATTAGATCATTAGTAAAGGTGGGATTCACCTTTATTGTTAAAAGAAGGTTGCCTTGACAACAGTTTGAAATTGTTGATTGTTATTGATAATGGGATTGTCTACATGTTGACTGCTTTTTAATGATTGATATATATTATAACGGTCAGATAGAATGAAGTCTTATTGTATCTGCACTACAGGGTGCCACTAGGCCACTTGAACCTAGAAAATTTATATAGTAGGCAGATACGTAAGTTAAGATTCAAAATTTACCTAATATTTTATTCCAACCATCAGCCCTAGTCACTAGCTCAGTGAAACGCAGAGATTTATAAGATATAAATTTTTATTTAAAATATATTTTTAATAAAGATTAAAAAAAAACAACTAGATTACTGCGAGTACTAATAACACAAACATTTATTAACGCACATATAAATAAAATTGAGGAATAAAATTTCTTTAGATTTTAATATTAATTTTTAAATTAAAATTATTCTAAACAATTCACACAGATGGACATTTTAATAAATTTTACTTTAGAATGTTGAGTATAGATAGGCTACATAGATTACTCAGTCAAAAACATTTCAAAATAAACATAAACGATCAAAATATAAAGTCATTGATGGAATTGCAGAGGGAAATTTACAAGAAACCCAATGGCATTCATCATAAGATGCCGCATTGACACCAATAACTTAAAAGACACTCGAATAAATACATTTTTAGATACTCAACATGAGGTATCATATTTACCGAATATCTATATATTTTAATCAAATATGAAAATAAAAACATAATTAAACGTTAACGAATCTATGCAGTCATCTATACCCAACTTAAATTTAATGCATTTAAATAATTTAGTCAATAAATATTAAAATAAAAAAATGGAAATGATTAAGTCAGCAAACTCAAAAGTATAAAAATTAAACATTAATAATTGATTTGAAAAGTCAGATTAAAGTTCATTTTAAAAAATTTAGGTTTAGCTTGTCAAATCTTGAAAGTTCTTAATTATTTTTTTTTTTTAAATTTTCAGTTATATCTCTTACAGTAGAAGAATCCTGGTTCCTGGTGTCAATTCCCACAAAGTCTTTATTTGAAGACCGGTCTATCTGAAGGTGGCCTTAGCTGGTTCAATCCTGGTATTATTTTATTTTATTGCAGAATCCATATGATTCGGGTCTGCAACAGTACCATTCATAATTCAACAGTTATTTCATTTGAAATAAGTGAGAGAGGGTGACAAGTGCATCTTATCGCCCTTCTCACAAAATCAAGCTGGAACTGTTCTTAATTTCAATATTTTTCTTTTTATACACATCGTCCGGATTCACTGAACAATCAATCATTTTCATTAGGGTCCGAGCGCTGGTTTTCTGCTTCTATTGGACATTCTGCTTCAGAGTGGGAAACAATCTTTAATTTTTATCTATATCTTTCATCTGACTTTTTAATTATATAAGATCCCCAAGGGCTAGTTTGCTTTTCGATAATTAATAACACAATCATTTCCATTTTGAGATTTCAGGAATTAATTAATACCTGTTTCTATTTTTACTTACATTATTTTTTTCTAAAATATTTTATATTTAGATCTTTTATCTTTTTTTTATAAAAAAATACGTTCAAATACTTTTTTTTTTAAAAAAAAAGAAATACTTTTAAAGTTTTGCATCTGTGCAAATATATATACATACATTGAACAACTCTGTTTAATTTTAGCTTTTAGTTTTTTATTTATGAACTTCAAAAAAGTTTTTATTCTAATTTTAAATTAATGTAACAGCATATTATATACCATTACAATATATATAAACTTTAAAAGCCTAAAGCTAAACTGGTCAATAAAATAGTAAAAAATTACCCCAAATTCACAACTCAATCAGTCTAGCAAAAAATATAAATTCTAAAAACACAGTTAATGTTTTAGTGCTGCAAGTTTAGACATCTCTGATTATGAAGAACTACAAAATAACATTTAAATTAAACATTACCTACAATTCCACTTAACTCCCATCCATCCTTAATATTAAAATAACTTTTAAATAGGTTAATTGCTTCAGAAACATAAATTTTGGTAGTTGTAACTTATGCCACATGTGGCCTCTGGGTGATGCTGCAGTACCATCAACAAGTCCTAGAAGCCTGCAAGTGATAAAAAATAAAAATGAAACTATTGGCTATGTTTTAGAGCAGCAGTTCTCAATCTTTGGGTCTTGACCCTTTTGAGGGTCAAACAATGCTTTCACAGGGGTCACATAAGACCATTGGAAAACACATTTTTGATTCATAACAGTAGCAAAATTACAGGTTGAGGGTCACCACAACATGGTCATGGCATTAGGAAGGTTGAGAGCCACTGTTTTGGAGTTTATTTTTTTGTTGGCTAGTCTGTTTGAAATGTGAATTTGGAGTAATTTTTATTATTATATATATAATATTCAAATATAAGTATGTTGTCTACATTAAACTTAATGTAATTAGAAGGACTCAAACTCAAATGATCACATACATGTGAAAAAGGTAAATGATCTCCAATATATGTAACCAGCACTCATGTGAAATGACGTCCAATTGGTCATGGATATCAATTGTATAAGATGGTGAGCACAGCTGTATGGAGCTTGAAAGTCTGAATTCAAGTCCCTCTCTTCTAATTACATTGTTTAGCATAGACAATATACTTATATTTGAATATTCATTCTGCATGTATTCTATCCATGCCTCTTCTGTATATCTAAATGGATATATTAGTGTCCTATATGTGAGGAATCAGGGTGACTTGAAATCAACATGGGTATAATCATAATAATGGCATCAACAAGGGCTTTGAGTATTTTACCATTGTATTTCTAGTGATATAGAGTGTTTTTGTATTTCCCATCTTCTGCCATTGTTGATTTTTTTTTAATTTGAATTTTATAGCATTTTCTTGTTTTTTTTGGAATTTGTATTTTCAATGGATTTGTTGGAGTTATTTTGCCTGAGACATTTTATTGGTCAATTTAAGCAAAGAATTTTTCATTATATGGGTGTTCTGTGTTTGGCGTATTTTCATTCATTTCTGTTTTTTAACTCGAATTTTATAGCATTTTTTTTTTGTAATTTGTATTTTCAACAGATTTGTTGGATTTATTTTGCCTCAAGCATTTTATTTATCGATTTAAGCAAAGAATTTTTCATTCTAGGAGGGGGGTTCTGTGTTGGGCATATTTTCACCGATTTCTGTTTTTTAATTCAAATTTTATAGCATTTTCTTGGTTTTTTTTGTAATTCGTATTTTTGATGGATTTCTTGGATTTATTTTGCTTCAGGCATTGTCATAGGCATTTTAATTTCACAGAGTTTTGTGATTTTTCTATGTTTTGCCTTAGGCATTTTAATTTCCTGTCAATTTTAGCCATTTTTGCATAGAAATTTATCATTTGCAGGCTTCTTGATGGTTCTGCAGCATCACCTGGTGGCCACAGTATGCATAACAAAAAACTATCTTGAGAATCTCAAGATAGCAGCATTGTACAGGGAAATTGATTATAAATGAACCAAGAATGTGTCCATAACAATGCTAATTGGTAGTTTTTTTGTTCTATCAACAAAGGAGTTATCTTTCCTTTGGTAAAATCTTCATAATTGGAAACATGGAAACATATTTTCTATAATTTATTTACATAGTTATGATTATTTTTGCAAAATATTTGTATATTTATTTTTTAGAAAAATAATGATATTAGATTCATATTTTATTTAAAAATACTTATTTTTTTTAAAAAAAGTCAAAAGAAATCAAAAATGTACAATAACAGATAAATACCTTTTACTGAAAAAGTAATCTAATCATATTACCTGCAGGAGATTTTTTGTCATGTTTTAATAATGAGAGGTACAAATGTCTCATCTTCACAATAATAATAAAAACTTACATCTTTTGGAAAGTAGAATATCTGATTAATACAACATAGAAAAATGCTTTTGGAATTTAATTAACTTTGGTAATAAAAAGATAAAACAAAATTGTTTTGTTTTTTTTTTAAAAAAAATTGTGTAAGAAGAATATAATTTTTTGACTAATTTTACCCTGCAATTAATTTATTCAGTTGAATTTTTTAAAATTAATTTTATGTTTAAAAGACAAAAACAAAACTTAATTTTCAAACTTATGACAAACAATAAAATAAGACAGAAGAAACTTCTTTATTTGTAACTCAAAAAATATAATAAATAAAAGGATTTTTTTTCCATTTAAAATTACACTAGTTACCATTAATATATATATATATATATATACTACAATTTGATTTAAATAGCTTAATCAGGTAGAATTATTCAGAGGGCAACGAGAAGCAATTCTAGGTTATATTAAGATAAAAAAAATATATTACCTGAAAGACCCTGGGGTTTGGATAATGCAATATTCAATCATGTAGTGTATTTAGTTCAATTTTATAGTTCTGAAGTAATCAAGGTTTACTTTATTAAAGCGTGATATTTTCTTTTTATTGGGGAAGTCCGGCATTAAGGTTTATTTGCATTATGAACAAGACGCGATTTAAATTATTAACGACATATTCTTCCGAGGTGAATTTGTTGATACTTTTAGATTTGATTTTTTTCTATTTTGTTCTGTATTATGCAATATAGATTATTGGTGAGGTTCCTGGGTTCTTCTTCGGGCAGGTGGTGAGTAGAATCAGCTTCGTATCGGCAGCGGATGGTGAGCCTTCACATATATGCTATTACCCTGACATTATAAATGTTGGCATTCTACAAATGATTCTGGATACATCTCTTTGGTGAAACAGTTAAATCAAAAAACTTTAATGTCCTTTACAGCGACTCCCAGCATAACCATCGCAAATAATAAATCAAAGCCAAAAATAAATATATAAAAGCAAAATCACGATTTACAAGATGTCCACCATTCTCTCCTGCTCAGCTGTTTCAATCTAACTAATTTTTAACTTCTTTGTCCACTTTCCAAAAAAAGAATTTATGGGCACTTCAATCTATTTCTCTTTTGAATGCCTTTTTTTAAAAAAAATTTCTTTCTTTAACATTTCCTTTGTCTTTTGGTTCCATCATCCTTGTTATTTTTAGTTCACCATACATTCATTGGCTTTCTTGGAATTTTTAAAGTAATTAATCATTGTGTTATATAACCAAGAATTGCCTAGAGGCATATACCGTACTTCTTTTTGCCACCCTTATTAACTTAAGATATGATTGAAACAAAAATCTATATTTGAAACAATCGATAACAATATATAAAAAAATATTTGCGTATAACTGTATTTTTTTTTCAAATTTATAATAACATTTTTAAAAAAAAAAATTTAAAATAAATAATTATGCCGAGTTAATCATTTCCCCATTTGTTTTCTTTTTTTTAAAAAAAGTCCAATATTGATTCACGTATATATATATCTAACTCCTCATACATTATATTTAACCTCTTGACGACAACTTAAATGATTATATGTATTAAGGGTAATGGTACATGCTACTTAATTTTCTTGTAACAGGGTTTGAACCCAGCTACTGTTACAATATTGATAATGTATTATCTATATTTAAACTAATCATGGTCTGATAAATATTAAAAAAAGAATGAACAATTTAAACTCATTATTTTTTGTATGGAATTTCTGTTGACTTTCAATTTTTTTTTTTTTTACCAATGATTGAATTGTTTTTATATACAGAGAATGAGTTTTACCAATACATTACTGTTTGAATATGTATTATATATATTTAAACGAATCATGGTCTGATTAACAGGCACATGTACATTAGCTATTATTAAAAATTGTTGCAACAAGTAGAATAAAAATAAATTGTACTTCTAGATGGACTTCATGATCCAGCAATCTCTACTGCTGAAGATGCCAAAGTGGAATGTAGGCCATCACATTATTATTTTGCATGCTGTAAGACCAGATTATGTTAGTGACTATATTGCATTATAGAAGTGTAATAGAGGTAGACTTAATCTAGTTTAATAGATATTTAAGCTGCATCTAGAGTCAGATTTCACTAGGAAGAAAAAGTATAATTAGCAGGGTCAAATAAATAATACATTATGAAATATACCTCTTTCTGCATCTCTATGGCTAGTTTATTACTTTGAAAATATAAATCTTTTAAACTTAATTTGTAATTTAATTGTGCAAACCATAATCAATATTTAATCATTATAAAACTAAATCATAAATAATATAGTAATAAGAGCAGAGTAATCAGGTATTATTTTTAATACAATAGGATTTTGAAACAGCAAGCAAAATAAGCTAAATATGCCTTATCTAGACTTATTAAGTTGAAGATATAAATTATACTATCTTTGCTAAAAGAATTATAAAAATAAATATAATAAAATGAAAATTTGAGAAATAAAATAGTTAAAAATATAAGCACAACCACTGTATAGAATAGAAAACAGATTTGAAATAAATAAATGGCTATAATTATTTTATTTTAGAATAAGTAAATTTAAAGTTTATAAATGTAATCTTAGGCAAGATTTATAGTAGGTTTCATATTTTCTTTAGACAATAAATTAAAAAATTAAATTTTGAACATTCATTTTAAATTATAAGTTGTAGTTTTAAAGACTGAGGTTTAAAGTACATTTACAGCTCTCTGCAGTGTTTTGGGGAGTTGTTATCTGACTTCTCAGCAGCTTGTCCATCAACACTTTTGGATGGTGGGTGGGTGAAAACGTAGATCCTTTGATAGGCAGCATGGCCATTGGCAGGAACATCTCCCATCTTCATGATGATGATGATACACCATTTTTCATGTAGGATGGGACTAGAGATCATCATTTTCTACTCTGACATATTAAAATTAAAGCCAATGTGAAGTATAGTAGCAACACTTCTTTAAATTATGCAGTGTATTTTTATAATATAAAATTTTATTTGGCTGAGATTAACTCATAATTTCAGTAAACAAATGATGTTCTTTGAGTAAATCCATTAGCATTGTGGAGCTTTGATATTTTTAATTACCAAAATAACTTCAATACTTTGTTTTACTCTTTTAATAGAATATTTTTGGCTAAGTTTGATCATTTCTTTCCCCTCAAGATATAGCAATACTTCCAGTTGGCTAAATCTTGTTTACAAGAAAAATGTCATTTTAAAAATATATTATTGTCCAAACCAAAATTTGGACTTCTTCCTCATGCTATACTAAAACAGATACATATGGGTGATTCTTGTTTACAACTTATTTTAAGTCAAACTTATAAATTTTATGAAATGATAAAACAACATGACGCTATATATGTATCATGGTTGTATGTGAACTATGCATTATACATGTGATTTTAAGTGTATAAAATATAAATTGACTTTTAAATTTAAATAAATGATAAATTAAAACATATAAATAAATATCTGCTGCAATATAGTTATACCAATTATATTACAGATACTATATTTGTATATATATGCATGGTGCTATATATATAACCATATTAGTGTCTTTAGATGGGTACTCTTTAAGGGTTTAAGCATGGCACAGATAGAGGTGTAGAGGTAAATAGGTGAAATATATACAATGAAGGAAATATACCATTTCAATATTCACTATTATGTAAAAATTGTTGCAGCAAGTAAAATAAAAGCATTATAAAAAAAGATTATGTAATGTGTTTCTGTTCCTAAAAAAGTTACACTTCATCACTGATATATATGTATTTCTTTCTTTTTTTTTCTATGATCTATATTCAGCTGCTTTAGCCAAAACAATTGGCAGTATTTTGCTCTCATGCATTGGTTTATAGAGATAGATAACACTTTTGTGATGAGGTTCAATCATCATCATTCCTATCACAATATATATATAGATATATATATATATATATATATATCATCATCATTCCTATCATATATATATATATATATTGTGACCTTCAGCTTTTGTCTTAAAGCTAAATGTCAAGTTTTATAGTAGCATAGTATTTAAAAAATTTTCAATAGTTTAATTTTTCTGATAAGCAAACTTTATCACTACTTGATAATTTAATGTTTATGTGTGTTTTTGTAATCTAAAAAATAATCCTAAGAGCCAGTTTTTAATGTTTAGCACTCTTAAGTCACTATTTTATAAATTTTTAAATGCTTAGTATTAGAGTTATTATTGGCTTAAACTATTAGTGATTTTAATTTTAAAATATTGAAATTAAAATTATCTTTGTTTATTTATCAGAGTTTATTAAAATTTAATATTACTGTGAAACTTTAAAGACAGATTCAAACACTTAAGGCTAGGTTGAAAATATTTAAATTACTAGTAAGAAGTACATTATTTAATCTTAATTGGAATAAAAATATTTTAACTAATTAAATAATCTAAAATTTAGTTGATTCAAGGATATAAATAATTTTAAATGTCAAGAATTATTTTTTATAATTAAGTACAATCTTTAAATAAAGAATGCAATAATATATGTGAAGATGTATGCATATTCAAGTTTTAATTTCTTAAAAATTTTCCTTGTTGAATTAATATTAAAGTTATTCTTAAATATCTTTATTTTAAAAAGATATAATTTTAAATACTCTGGGATCTTAAATAACTTATTTTTAAAAAAAAATGTTTAAAGAAAATGTTATAGACTAATATTATATTAAAATAATATAACTTTTATTATATATTTTTTATTTATTGTAATACATTTAATTTCTAGATAACTTGCTTTAAAAATGTTTATTTAAAGATGTTGTAATAATTAATTAATTATCTAACATGATATACAAATTAGTTTATTTTTAGCAATTTTTTTAGGATACTGAGAAGTCTGTGACTTCTGATCAATATAGGTTGATTGAGGATAATTTATTGTCAAAGTTGTCCATCAAAATTTAATCACATGACTTATGTTATAAATAAAGCTGGTGAACACATCTTCACGCCTTGCTTACATTCTTGCTTGCAGAAAAGATCAATTAATTATTATTTTTACTTAAGTTTTAACAATTTTAATTGATTTTATTTTATTTTAACAGTTTTAAAAAATTAACTGCTAAGTTAACTATTGTCCAGGCTCAAACTAACAAAAACTTTCCAGCACTTGAAATTATTTTACAGGATTGCATTATGGGAAATTTAACAGAAAACTCAACAAAAATGAAATCATTTTTGCTAAAATTAAATGTCAATGAATTTTAGGAAATAAGTGTCACTATCATTCCTGTTACATAAGAACTTTTATTAATGCTATTTCCATATTATAGGTAGATGACATTACAAAATTAAATATTTAAGATAATTTTGAAAGCATCTAGACCACTAAAGACTATTCTATAAGAAACTTTTATTTGAAGAGTATTTTTAAATTTTTCATGTATTAAAAAGGTTTTTTAAAAATAGTTTTATTTTAAATGAAAAGACTTTGTAGCCAAATTGCAGAATATAATTTGTATTTATGAAATATTTTTAAATACCTTATCTAAATTAATACATGTCATGATAAGGAAATAATTAGTTTATTTCAAACTTTATCACATGTCTTAGTTTTTGTTGTAAAAATAATACTACTTGGACAATTGTACATATTTTTCCAAAAATTGCATTATGAATGGATGACTTAAAATTTATATAACATGCATTGTTATTATTATTATTAAATGTTTATTTAAAGGATAACATTCATGTATTAAAGAAGGCAAATTATTTAAGAAGTTATTATCTTTAAATGACAATTATTGTTATTAACAGTGATATCAAAACGATTTACTTGCAAAATATCATTATTATATCTACTTTGAGCTATAACAAGAAAATATATTTTCCTAATGCATTGAATTTAAAGATTATTGACTGGTACCATTTTCTGAAAATTTATTATTATAAGAATATGCTCTTTTAAATGTGATATATTCATGAAACATCAATGGAAATTTGCTTCTGAATTTATTATTATTTTCATTTTCCAAAATTATTGTTTTTCATTGAGTGTCTAAGTAGATTATACTATATATTATAGAACTATGAATAAGTTTATTTATAAATTTATTATTCTCTGTATATTCGAAAATATCTGGCCTTTTTCTTCTTATTATTAGAAGTATGTCCTATTATAAAATGTGACTTTAAAAAAAATGGCTCCTTAATGTTTATCATTAATATCTGCTTCTGAAAGATATATGAGTTTAATATAACATTGTTTAATCCCCATACATTCAAATGATAGAATCGATTGGTTTGAATTCAAAAAATATTTAAAGAGGATTTATTAGTGAAATATTTTGAATGGTGTAATATCCCTTATTCACTGATTACATCTGAATGCTATTCTTGTATATTATTCTTACTCCAAATTAAGAGTTTTCATGTTAATTTTAAATTTTAAAATTATTATTACAATTTAGTGTGGTATTAGACTATGTTTACTAGGATATCATTCTTTATCTAATAGACTGAGAAGAATAAAATTTATAATTATTAAAATATTCATCGCATGAATACTGAGTTATCCATTTTATATATAAGATTATTAAATAAAATTATTTTATTTCAGAACAAAATTATTTTAAAGAAATTAATGTGGCAAAACATAAAATATCTGCTTCTACTTAACAAAAGAAATTTAATGTTGAATCTAATCATGCCAATAAGATACTCATTATGGTTATAAGATGTGTTGTAGTTGGAAGATGTGTTGTGAGTAAAAAAGTTAAAGTTACCTAACCATTTAATGATCTATGCTTTAAATTTTACAAAGTATTATATTTCAAAGAAAGAACCTGAAAAGTCTTCTTTTCTTAATTTGCTTATATATTGCATTTATAAATAATACTTGTTTATTATTATTTACCCTCATCACTCTTATTATTGTGTCAATGGCATTTAAACCATGAGTAGTCAATATTATCATTATTGAGGTAATAGTGGTTGTTTATCAGCTTCTTATGTAATTCACTAACATTCAGTTGGTTTAAGGATTCCAGTCAATCATCACTGTTTGAATGGAATTACTGTTGACTTTCATTTTTTTTACCAATAGTCGAATTGTTTTTATATACATGGGATTGGGAATGAACTTGACTAACTCATTCTCACATTCTCATTGATTATAAAAAATTTAAACAATGCTAAGATCTAATTTACGTTAAAACTTTTAAGAATGTTAAAATGATTTAAAAAATAAAAATATATTCTCTGATTTACAGATAAGAAAGTTTCAGATTTTTCTAGATGTGTGTAATATATATATATATATATTAGATGCTATTGTGTAAAAATTGTTTAGAAAGTTTCAGATTTTTCTAGATGTGTGTAATATATATATATATATATTAGATGCTATTGTGTAAAAATTGTTTTGGCACAAGAAATAAAAACATTATAAAAAGAGAAGTGTGCTTCTGTTCCTAAAAAAGTCATGCTTTGTCACTGTGATATATATATATATATATATATATATATATATATATATATATATATATATATATGCAAAGTTGAAATAATGTTTTTAAAAATAACCTTCATTGTAAACATATATCTAACAAATAATTCAAAATTTGTGGAATTATAATAAAGAATAAAAATAAATTTGATCAAATCAAAATTTTAACCAGCCAAAGAGGTTGTCAAAAAAGCCTAAAACACCTGAAAGGTTAGTTTTAATAAATTTAAATTGTATAATTTCAGTTTATATACTTATTATATGTTTCAACATCTATTCAATTAGCATTGTGAAAAACTAGTTTTTGTAATGATCATAAAATATATGTTATAAAAACACACATATATGTCTATCTACATTACATATTTATAATTTTTTTTTTAAATTATTAAAAAAAGGTATAATAAAAAATTGTTTGAAAAAAAAAATTAAAATCAAAACAAAATATTGCATCATTATTAAGAGTGGGGTGGGGGCAGGGGAGAATCAGAAGAAATAAAGATTTAAGACCCACTCTCTTTTTTTTATAAATTAAATTTAGAAAAAAAAAGTAAATGTTAAAAGAGAAATAAATATGAAATAATTAAAAATAAAACTGACAATAGAATTAATTAAAAAACTTTGTAACCTATCTTATTGGCATGAATGTGATAAGATAATAGATGGAACTGTAAAAAGATTAGATTAAAAAAAATGTAAACTAAACCAAATTAAGTTACAATAAATAAATAAATATCTGGAGAGTTAAGTATAAAAAAGGCAGCTCTTTCATTATTTCCAGTTTCACTTAAGTTTTCATTTGTTTCATTTGAGTTCTGTTCAGTTTCACTTAAGTTTTTTTATTTGAATTTTCATTCAAGTTCTAGTTTTCAAATTCCAGTTTTGCAGTGAAAGTATAGCAGGAATTTAGTTGCAGCAGAGTGCCAATAATTGCAGAGTTTTTCCAGCTCACCAGTTAATTGGAAAATATAAATGTAGAAGCTGGAGAAATAGCAACATGTGTTGCTAGAGAACCTTGGAGTGTTCAACTGGGTTTCGTGCCCTGAGTCCTCAGCTCCAACAACTGCTCCTGCCTGGAATCAATGCTTCATCCATAATACAAACACTGCCACATATTTTCTCTCTCCTATTCTCCAACCAAAGAATGTAAGAAAACCCATGAAGCCTTATATGGAGACCCAAAGCCCAATTGGTTGGAAGTCAAAACCAATGGAAAGGTCTCATCTTGATATCATGAAAAACCTAGGTTAATATATGTTTTCAATCATAAATATTTAGACATATATTTTTCTTTTAATAAAAGAAACTATAATGGACATCCACAATATCGATTTTATAACAATTAATGTATATGTATTTATTCTTTTATGTTTAATTGTACTGTTATATCTATTTAAATATCTGTGTATGTGAATAATAAACATTTGATTAAAATGTTGCTTGGTCTATACTCTCTCTTTTAACTGATTACCAGTAATTTAAAATTTTTAAAATATTTTCATGTCTAATTAGTACTGTCCTGGATCCTCTGATTACATTTCAAGCACTGGGTACACATACCTGTCATCCAGATATGCTAACTATATATAACATATATGGCCAGATGGCACCTGAGATTTGTTCTCAAAACAAATAAAGTGCTTTGGATGGCAGGTTTTGGCCCAGCAGTATGGAGGACTTTTATGGTCAGGAAAAATTGTCAATGTTGTTTGTTTGTGTAGCCTCGATCTGGCTGTATGCATCATTGAAGGTTCTGCTTGAATGTATGATCTGATGCGGGAAGCATTAAATAAGAAAGCCAATCTTGTAAGGTAAAATAGTAAAATGTAATAAATGATAATAAATAATCAATATATCAAGATAATTAATAATGTATAATAAATAATAAAAATAAGTATAAAAATATTTTTAGACAACAGATGGTGGCAAACAAACCACAAAAGTTTATGGGGTGGTTGGATCATTATAATATATTTCTCATGGATAAATGAATTCATGGTATTATTTTGGGAGCTTCCATGTAATAAAAATATAATAGTTAAATAACTGACATTTTAGTACAGTAACAAGCTCTGAGGAAGTATTTGTTATTGTACTGAAATATTAGCTATTTAGTTATTATATTTTTATTAGATGGAAGCTCCCAGGAATAATATCGTGAATACATAGGTATATAACTAAATAGGAAGTAACTGACGCTTTCAATAAGTATATAATTAAATAAATTATGAGCCTACATGTGTTCAAATAGTATCTTATTTTGATTTTGTTCTTTCTCAATGTTAATATTAAAATAAATACTTGAAAGAAAATTATCAAAATTAATATTTCCTTTATTAGGAAAAAAAGATGATCAATTCTGTTAATTATTTAAAAGCCTCCCATTTTCATAAAAAGACTTATTAACAATGACCGATAGACACTTCTATTTTCTGTTTTTTGTAAATATATATAGATTAATTCTAAAATATTAAAAATATTCTTATTTTAAAATGAACATACAAAGATATATGATAATAGATGGACATTTGAAAATTTTAACTGGATTATAAGAGATTTAAAGACTTAGAAATGGATCACATGTGAGATGGATGGATGAAATAAAAATTTTAAACAGGATTCTAAGAGATTGCAAAGACCTAGAAATGGATCACATGTGAGATGGATGGGTGAAATAAAAATTTTAATCTGGATTCTAAGAGAATGCAAAGACCTAGAAATGGATCACATGTGAGGTGGATGGATGAAATAAAGAAGTGTGCTGGGATGGTCCGGAGAAGAGAGCCCAGATATTGGAGAACTGAACTTGGAGACCTTCATCATATGCAATGGATTAATAATGGTTGAAAATGATGATGATATAGTTCACTGGTTTTTATAGTAAAATAGTTTTATGGAATATTTCATATTCATTTTTTATCATATATTACTAGCTTACTGTGAAAATCACAGTTTCAATGGATGCTTAAAAATTTAATAAGGCATTGCCAAGATTGAGTATTAAGTTGATTAATAGAATGGGGGGGGGTGTTAACTTTATTTTTTCTGTTTTTATCATTACGGTACAAGTACTTTGTATGTTAAAATGTTTATTAAATAAAAGTCACTACTAGTAGTGAATTTTATTTTTTGCATTAAGGCTTGGAATTGAATACCATGGGTATAGAGGGAGTTCTGTATATTGTAAAGAGTGAATAAAAGTTTTTCAGTATCTAAGGCAGAATAAACGTATTTCGTAGGAGTGCAGTGCTTAATTTTAATATAAATATTCTTTTAATTCCATAAAACACTACATAGTTTTGACCATTCTTAAGGTATATTTTCTAATAAGTACATGTTTATTAGTATGCAAACATCAAAAAGTAGTAATGATCGTTTTGCTATATTTACCCTAAGTATCTTGATATTAGTATGATAAAGATGAATGTTTTACTTTTTTTCAATGCTTTTTTTGTCTTTTTCAATGTTTTGGTAGGAGAGCAGTCTTCTTCAAAGCCAAAAAAAATCTTCTAACAGTCAAAGCATTGAAAGAGAGACAATTGTAAAAAGTATAAAGTGAAGGAAAAGATGCTACTGACCAGAGTTTTTGGGTGATGAAAGTCTGAATGATTTTCATCTTATCTTCTAAGAATGGCTAGAGATCATTTATTATTCAATGTTGCATGGTTGTTATATGAAAGATATATTTTAAGCCTGATAAAAACTTGATTTCATTTTATTTGGCCCATCCCAGGTTGTGAATGTGGTATGAATGTGTGTCCTAATATTGAGGTTCATATATATAACAAAAAACTCTAGACTAAACTCTACAATATTCAAGATACCAATATATAAAAATAAATAATAACTATAGCTTGTTTATGACATGACTGCAATTCTGAATAGCATTTTACATTTAAAATTTATTAAAAAACACACATTAAAGTGACACAACAATAATATTCCAAGCATCTGGCTGATTTCCCATAATTTATATATAGTAACACAGTTATATTGTAAATTGTTCATGTTGTGTAACTTTAATAATTTTTTTTAAAAAAAAAATCTTTAAAATGCTACTGAAGATGGTAGACATGTCGTAAACTTGGTATAGCTTTTATTTATTTTTATATATTGATATCTTGAATATTGTAAACTTTATTCCAGAGTTTTTGTTATTATATTTATTCTATCTGATTTTACATATGTGTGAAGATAAATAATACTTTTATGCTGAAAATTATAAAATCATATAATAATCATCAAGTTTATTTTAATTAATAGTTGATCTGTTCTCTATCTTATCATGTTCACTAACTGTTTTATGATAGGAAAATAATTTTCTACTGTAGTTTAAATCTCTTTTGTATAAAATAGTCGACAACAACAACCACTATAGAATATCTTAAATTATCCTATACATATTATGAATTAATTTCAAAAGGATTGATATTAATTTTATAGAGATATTTAAAATATTTTTAAAATTATAATAAATAATGACATGCTGTATATATAATAATAATAAATAATACTTTTTACACTGCATAAATGTAAAGACATGTTGTATTTGTCAACACTATTTTAATTAATATTCATTGTAGACTTTTTTCAATGCCTGAGTTCAAACCAGACCAGAAAGAACTTAATTTTTTTTTTATTTTAGTTAGGTATATGATTTTTTTAGGTAGTTAATCTAACACAGTCTAGTCAAGCCATCCAATATTGGCCAGTAAATAGTATTTTTAATTAAAAGATAGATCATAAATGAACAAGCACACAGGCTCTCACTGCATGGCTGCTAAAAAATCCTTATTCTGAAATATGCTATTTAAATGTATTTTACCGTTTTATCTATTCAAAAAATAATTCAAAAAGGAAAATTGAGGTGAAAACAATATATATTTGATAATGTAAATTTTAAATGGATTATATATCATATCCTTATTTTATTTAAGAGTCTGTAAACTGAACAACTGATTTCAAAAGTTCACGTTTTGAGGATATATATTTCTGTCTATCTTAGTCATGTCATCTCACTTAACAAGTTTTTATGAAGATAAGGAATGACCTCTAATTGAAAATACCTTACTTACTAATAATAAACAAAACTTAGTCATCAGATTCAAAAAATATCTTGAAGTCACAAACTATGCTATATCAAATTACACATCTTCATATATGCTAACCAAAAAAAAAAAGTAAATAAACAAAAAATGTAAACAAACAATAAAAATGTTGAAAGTTTCAAACATTAAATTTAAAGAATCTTGCTATGGAGGCAACCATTTTTTCCTCAGTAAATTTAATATTAAACCATCAAACAATGCATGATCATCATTCTTTATGCTTACACAAGCTTTTTTTCACAGAGGCAGAACTCACCATACAGTAGCACCACTCAATGCAAGCCAGAGTAATCAGTGATTGCAGGAAGGTTTGTGCATAAAATCTCTATCTAGTGCCTATTCATCCAATATCCCCAGACTAGTTTTTAGCTTGTGGCTTTTATCAGTGAAGAGCCTAGATCTGAGAGCACTGCACCTAGATCTTAGGATATAATGCAACCCTCCAGCAGCCATCTTTAGCTAACTATAAATCTTTGAGTCCAAAATGAAAACACAGGAATATTTTCATGCTAAGCTCATTAGCTTGTATAGTTGTATAGATCTGAATTCCATTCAGCATCAGTACTTTTTCCTATTGGGCAAATTGGACTCAGAATCAAAGCTCCTCATTGATGAAAGCCACAAGCTAGATTCTAGTCTGGGGATATTGGATGAGCAGGCACTAGATAGGAATTTTATGCACAAACCTTCCTGCATCCATTGATTACTCTGACTTGCATTGAGTGGTACTGTTGTATGGAGAGTTTTGCCTCTGTGTAAAAAAGGTAAAGGGCGGCTGCTGGAAGGTTGCATTAGATCCAAAGTTTAGGTGCAGTGCTCTCAGATCTAGGCTCCTCACTGATGAAAGCCATAAGATAGAATCTAGTCTGGGGATATTGAATGAGTAGGCACTAGATTGGGATTTTATGTACAAATCTTCATGCAACTATTGATTGTTCTGAATTTCACTGAATGGCATTACTGAATGGAGAGTTTTGCCCTCTGTAAATTTAATATTCTCAAATTGAATTTATTTAGTCACATTTTTTTATGATTTAAATGCAGTTTAGTACCATAGTTAAAAAGCACATGGACACAATATTTTCTCTGCATTTCTTCTCCAAAAGGTTTTATACCGAATATTGTATGTATCATATCTTTATAAAATAATGTAATAAAATGTGTGATAAATACAAAAAAAAAAGTTATAAAGTACATTCATTAACAGGATAAAAAAATATTGATTTAATAATGAAAAGTAAGAAATTGCCTAAAAAGAAGGAGTTATCAATCAGAGAAATTATAGAAGAAGCAGACTTGGGCCACCATCACATGTGTCCCTGAAACAGCTAAAGTTGTAATAGAAATAATGGAATAATTGTTTGGTTGAAACAGAAAAAGTGTTAAATCTATGGTTAAATGGTATGAATTATGAAAATGTTCTAATTGATGATTTTGTACTGTCTCAGAAAGCCTTTATAAAGAATTTACCTAAAATCTCAATCATACAATTGCAAATTATTCATTGCAAATAGAGAATGATTGTATCAATTCTTTTAAAAAGAGATGGTTCTTTTGTATTAGTCTGGCACTGATGAAAGTCATGGGCAACAAAGAAATATGTACATAAAAGACTGAATTAAAAACATTTATGATCTTCTAAGAAAGTGAGTGAAGATATCAGGGCCTTTCAGAGAAAATGCCAGGCCAGAGCAACTAATATTTTAGAGACTCTTCAAAATTTAAAATAAGAATTTGGGGAGAGAAAAAAAATGAGAGTTTTTTCTTACAGGGCTGAAAACGGGACTCCCAGAGCAGTTAGTTACAATTCGCAGAAATGAGCAAGCAGGTCAGAACCAGATAGCACACTATTAATATCATAAAACACTGCTAGCACAGAACTGACTGACAGGGGTCTAAGACTATTTGCTCTGCTGGTCACTAAGCAGTGCACTCACTTTAATTTCAGCATCATCAAATTGGCACCTCATCCCTAAACTGGCTTACATTTTCAACTTTTGGTGTGCCTGCTTGGAAAAGTTTTTCTCTAATATTTTGTTGTGGAATTAAACTGTAAAATTAAGGCTGTTCTATAAGCTGTGACATTGCTTTGCCTTCTATATTTTTGTTTAACATATTGAATTGCCAAGTTGAGGTCCCTAATATTGTAAGTCCCAGGGCAGCTGCCCCTCCTGCCTCCCTCTAATTGGCCCTGGGTTTGTTATTTTTTTGGTTTGTTTATTACTTGTAATTTTATATTGTTAAAAGTTTATTTGGTGGAAGATTCATTTTTCACAAAAAATATAAAGGTGCCTTTGCTTCATTTCCAGAAAATAAAGTTATAGGTGGTCATTTTTAACAGTAAATCTTTATAAATTGACTTGGTGAAAAATAATTTCTCACAAAAAATATTTGTAGATGTTTATTTTATTTCCACTAAATAAAGTTATAAATTGTGATATTTTCAAATAAATCTTTAATTGATTGATTGTCAGCAAGTTATTTTCTGAGGTCAGTAGATCAGAATACTATTGCTGGAGTAATACATATGTGAAATGTCAGTGCAAACATTATATGTAAGTAACAAAATTATTGAAGAAATAAAATGTCCAAAATAAGTATTTAATTGTGATAAAACAGAATTGTGAATGATTGAAGACATATACAGTACTATAAATATATAAGAAAATGTGATTTTTCAATTTAGTATTATTTTTTTAAAATTTTATTTATATTATAATCTTAATTTATATATACCTACTGTACACATAAGGCATATATATATATATAATCATTAGAAACCAGTCAACACTTAGACAATCCCAATATAGATAATAATTATCAATTTCAAACTGTTGTCAAGGCAACATCTCTTTAACAATAAAGGTGCCTTGACAACAGTTTGAGATTGTTAATTGTTATCTATATTGGGATTGTCAATGTGTTGACTGATTTCTAATGGTTACTTATTAACCCATTTAGCCATGAGCATATTAAACTTATTATATATATATATATATATATATATATTCAATGGACCATTAGTAAGAATGGATTCCATTCTTTCTATTAAAAGGTGTGAAGGTTGCCTTGACAGCAGTGAGAAATATTGATTACTATATTTTACTGTGAATGTTTAGGTGGTTACTGGTTGGAACTTATAATATATATATATATATATATATATATATCTTTATATATATATATATATATATATATATATAAAGAGAGAAAGAGACCAAAATATTTTTTCTTATATTAGTTTTAAGATAGCCTAGTTTAGTTAGGTTCCAATTGCTAAACTTAGTAAAAGATTTGCATATGTTAAGTAATCATGGAATAAATTCAATGCATTTTAGATAGCAATAATGAATATTTAATGTTTATTAGAGATACTTGTAAAAGAAATAAAAATAAAAATAAATAAATAATACTATTTTTTCTCTCTCTAGAAAATTTATTTATTTAGTTGTTTGTAAGTAGTTTTTTTTTTTTTTTGAAAAAAAGAAAAAAGAGACAGTAGAATCTTTAAAAGAATGTTTATCAATTTTCAAAAAAGATAAACAAGGTAATAACATTTATCTCTGTAAAGAAATGAAATGTATTTTTAAAATTAAAGTATAAATAAAATGTCCACTTCAAGTAATTAAGAAAGTAAAAAGAACAAGAAGAGATTCAAAAGGAGATAATCTTTTTATAAAAATAAAATCAATTGGGCAAGGCTTAATGCTGTTTTTCTTGAGATAGTCCATGTAATTGGATAGATATCAAAGATGTTTATTAAAAAATAAGATACCATAGAAGAAGACAATATACTTTAGTGTTCTCTCAGTCTCAGTGCAACTATGGTGAGATTAAGAATTAAAAGCTAAGCTTGGTAATCTGAAATTAAATGGACCTCATTCCTAGTAAAAATAAAAGATTTTTAAAATGAATTTTATAAAAAACCATGTGCTAAGATTTAGCTAAAATTTGAGCATTATCAACCCAATCATGTAACCAACTTCACAAAAAGGAATGTAGAAGAAAATACCCTTGGGAGAAATTTTTACTAAGTCTTGTGTATCTATTCAAAATCATGACTGTCTCATCTTGTGATAACCTGATATGGAAATTATCATACTACTAGAAGAGAAGATAAATGAAAGCACTGGAATAAAAATTACTATTAAACTGAAACTTGGAGCTACAAGAAGAATAAGTTAACTTGAAAGTAAAAATTGCTAAACTGAAGCTGAATTGTCCTAAGATAAACATGTTTGATAATTTAAAGCCAAAAGTGACAAAAGAAGAAAAGTTAAATGGATAAAATAATTATTTGAGAAAATTATGAATAAAAACCTAGAACCAAGAAATTTGATTAATTTGTTATTCATAAATGTTATATGAAGAAACCAACTAGTTAACTGCAAAAGAACTAAAAGAAAAAAATCCATAGTAAAAACAAAAAGAGATATATTAATGTGTACACAATTACAATTACAAATATTATTTATAGGGAAAGTATTAATTAAGAATACTGTATAATTTTTAACTGGTTTGTTGAAAACATCTTTTTCCCATATGTTAAGTGTGTGAAACATGGGACACTCTCATTTTCAAAAGAAAAAGGAAGAAGGTTCAAATTATTTTTTTCTTATAATATTAAGTATTTGGGACATCCTCCTTTCCAATAGAAAAGTGGAAGAATATTCAAATTAATATTTTTTTTTTATTATTGTGATTTTTTAGGGTTTAATTGGGGGGAGTAATTCATTTTGTGTAATAGAAATTTGTTTAAAAAATCAGAAGTTATAATAATTAAAGGTATTCTATGAAATTATTTTATGCATAAAATTATGTGTTAGATTTAGGTTTGTCATCTTATCATTTTTTCCTGAATTTTCTTATTTTTCTAGTTAATTGTTAACTATATTAAATAATTGTTTAAAGAATAATAGTTGCCATCTTTATTCCTTTGCCTATCTGTTTTATGAATTATAATTTAATTATAGAGTTGTAAAAGATTTATATGTTATCCCAATAAAACTTGTTTACTATAAAATAGATTTTTAAGACAATGCATAGGTATGACTATGTGTGTATGAGTATATATGTGTATGCACCTCCAGGGAATTTTTGGGGTAGTCCACATACCTCACTTATTCTCTGTATGTCCACATATTTCACTTTTAAATTCAGTCACAAAGCATGCCTGACATTTTGTGATAATAATTGCTGGTTGTTTTATGCTTTATTTATAACTTATAATAACTTTTAATTATTTCTAATGCTGATTTATGACTCTCTGCTCTTATTCACTTTATTTATATCTTTGTTATGCTTTGGGGGATTATGATTTTTATTACCCCCTATATATTTAGAGGATATGAAAATTTTATCGTTTAGTTTGATAACATAATTGAGGCTTGGGATATTTTGGAAAAAAAATGATTGTGTTAACGTTTAAAGTGGACAAATTTTAAAAGTTAATTTCAAAAATAATTTAGAAAAAAAAAGTATGACCAAACTTCTTGTTACATTTATTAAATTTTTATGTGAAAATATACAACTTTTCAAATATAATTATATCATGTTCCAATTAGAAAGTTAAGCAATTACACTTGTAATTATTCAAATAACCCCAAAATTGAAAAACAAATTAATTTTGAAAACTTTCTCTTAAGAATTTACTTTCTGTTATTTCAACATTTTACGCAATTAAATAATAGCCCTTTCAATTTTAAATCAAACAGTTAATTTTTAAGACAGCTATTAGTCATAATTTTAAAATCATGAATAAAAAAAACTAATTAAACAAAACATTGACTTAAACAAAGATTAGTAATTTTTATTTTGTTTAATGATATTTTGATTTTTTAATCTCAAAAACAACATTTTTTTATTTTAAAATTCAGCTTTTTCTATTGCCACTTTCAAAAGCGATTATACTGTTTCCACCATCTTTATGTCATTTGCGTAAGCTTTTATAAGCAAAAACAGATTTCACATATAAAAAAATACATATGGCTTTATTTCTCAGGATTTGATAAGATGTTTGAATTCCAGAACTGCAAAAGCTAGAATGTGCTGCACTATCAACAGGATCAAACGACACAGGGCAGATGCCAGTGTTTATTAATTCGATATCCTGTGTTATTCTATTCAATATCCCATTCTAGTTTCAAGCTTATTGCTTTCATCAGTGAGGAGCTTTAGATCTTGAATAAGTGTGCATGGATATTTAGAATTTAATGCATCCAAGTGCATGGTCCAAGATGCAAAGTTCCTCACTGATAAAAGATGTAAGCTTGAAGTTAGTCTAGGGATATTGGATAGGAACTACTAAACATCACATGATAACCATTCTTTGTGCTTACACAAGCTGTTTGCACAGAGGCAAAACTCTCTATACAGGAGCACCACTCAGTGCAAGGCAGAGTAATTAATAGATGCAGGAAGGTTTGTGCATAAAATCCCTATCTAGTGCCTACCCATCCATTATCCACAGACTAGTTTCTAGCTTGTGGATTTTATCAATGAGGAGCCTTGGATCTGAGAACATTGCATCTAGATCTTGATCTTTTGCAAGCCTTCAGAAGCCACTTTTACCATATTATCTAATTATAAAGCTTTAGACCAAAATGAAAACACAATTTTTCAATTCAAACTCATTAACTTATATAGTTATACAGAACTGAACTCAGTTCAGCATCCATAGTTTTTGGTGTCTTTGGTTCTTTAATAACCATAGTTGTCATGACCCTATTGGGCAGGATTGGTATTATTCCAAAGCTCCTCATTGATGAAAGCCACAAGCTAGAAACTAGTCTGAGGATATTGGATGAGTAGACAGTAGGTAGGGATTTTATGTACAAACTGTCCTGCAACTATTGATTACTCTGGCTTGCATTGTGTGGTGCTACTGTGTATAGACAGTTTGGCTTCTGTGTAAACAGCTTGTGTAAGCATGAAGAATAGTGATGTTAAATGCTTTAATATCAATCCTTCCCAATAGGAGTATGGTGGCTGTGGTTATTAAAGAACCAAAGACACCAAAAAGTATGGATATTGAATGGAGTTTAAATCTATGTCTATACAAGCTAATGAGCTCGAATTAAAAACATTATTGCATTTTCCTTTTAGACTCAAAACTTTATAGTTAACTAATGAGCTAAAAGGTGGCTGCTGGTGAGTTGCATTAGATTCTAAGATCTAGAAGCAGTGCTCTCAGATCCAAGGCTCCTCACAAGTTAGAAACTAGTCTGGGGTATTGGATGAGTAAGTGCTAGATAAGGATTTCATGCACAAACCTTTTTGCATTCATTGATTGCTCTGGCTTGAACTGAGTGGTGCTACTATATGGGGAGTTTTGCCTCTGTGTGATATTGGATAAGACTTCACATGAGTGGGATTTCTGGCATCCATTGTTATTTACTAAAGCTTCCAGTAAATGGCAGAGAGATAATGGGAGAATGTGTGCTGCTGTAACAGCAATATGTAAGGAGACACACAGAGGCAAAATTTTCCATACAGTAGTGTCACTCAATACAAGCCAGAGTAATCAATGGATTATGAAAAGCTTTGTCCATAAAATCCTTTTCTTGTACCTACTCATCCAATATCCACAGACTAGCTTGTGGCTTTCATCAATGAGGAGCCTCGAATCTGATAGCACTGCATCTAGACCTTAGAATCCAATACAACTCTCCAGTACTCACCTTTTACCTTTTTGGCTAATTATAAAGCTTCAAATGCTATCAGATCTAAGGTTCCTCACTGATAAAAGCTACAAGCTAGTCACTAGTCGGGGGATATTGGATGAGTAAGCACTAGATAGGGATTTTATGCACAAACCTTCCTTCATCCATTGATTACTCTGGATTGTACTGGATGGCATTACTGTATAGAGAGCTCACCTCTGTGTAAGCAACTTGTGTAAGAATAAGAAATATTGATCATGCAATATGTAAGGAGAGGTCGTGGGATAGATCATGTGGTGTTTTATACTTTATTCACTTGTCTTCTAGGGTGTAAAGATTCAGGTATTTGATATCTCTATTTCACCTAAAGAAGGAAGGTGTTGGGTAAAAGAGGGTGTTTTCTTCTAGTGTATTTATGAGGTGGTGGGATGAGGGATGCACTAATTATAAGCAAAACAATTTAATACTGACTACATATGTATGGATGTGTTTTAATTATTATATACCCACAAAAAAGATGAGCAGAAACTTATATATACATGGAAAGTGAATGAGTTACTCCATAAATAAACCTATTTATACAATCTTACTTACTAATGCAAAACTCACAGGAAAATTGTCATAGTTCACTGTTGGTGTTGGTGGCTGGAGTATTTTCCTTACAAATATATATTCGAAGGTTAAATATATGTCTCTGCTGAGATATTGGACAATGATAAAAACCTTTTCATTTTTGATTAAAAGTGATATTAATTTCATTGCAAATTATTTTAATAGCAATAAAATAATAACTATATCATACATCACATTGTCACTCTTTTTATACATATATAAGTTGTTAACACAACAGCCAACTTTCCATATAATAGTGCCAGTGCAAGCCTTAGTAATCAATGGATGCAAGAAGGTTTATTCATAAAATCATTATACAATGCTTTCTCACTCAACATCCCCAGACTAGTTTCTAGCTTGTCGCTTTCATCAGTGAGGAGCCTTGGATCTGAGAGCACTGCACCTATATTTTTAGAATCTAATGCAATCCTCCAGCAGCTACCTTTTACCTATTTAGTTAGCTACAAAGCTATGATCCCAAGAGGAGAACACAATAATGTTTTCAATCTAAACACATATCCTTGTATAACCATATAGTCTCAGATTCAAAGCTCCTTACTGATGAAAGCCATAAGCTAGAAAGTAATCTGGGGATATTGGATGAATAGGCAGTAGATAGGGATTTTATGCACTACTGAATAAGGAATTTGTATATCATGCAAACATATATTTTTAATAAAAAAATAAAAAAAAACATTTTAAATCATCACACACATTTTTATGATTTGAAAAGAAGCAGCTCTGAGAAAAGTAATTGTTACTATACTGAAACATCAGCTATTTAGCTGCTATTATATTGTTGTTACATGGAAGCTTCGGAAATAATATTATGAATTTGTCATTTATCCATGATAATATTATAATTAACACACACACACACACATATATATATAATTTTAACAATCCAATAAATAAATTACAGCTTATGGAAATGAGAGCGTGAAGGTGTTAAGCAATCACTTTAAATTACATTTGTTATGCTTGAACAAATGATGCTTGCGAAATCTTTACAATTTACGATACATCATTCTTTAGTTGAAATTAAACATATATAATGAGATATTATTTTATATAGTGTTGTTTTTATACTGTAATAGTGATATTAGCAATTAAGCCAATGCACATGCGCTTTAAGGACAAATTATAAATGAATACTCTCACTTTTCCAGACACAAGATACAGTTTTTTTTAGAAAAGATGGAATGAATTCACCCATCCTCATTAGATTTAAAATGCATAGAATATTCAAATTTGAATGTGATATACTGTATATAAAAGATATCTAAGAATTCTATAGTCATGGATACTATATAATATCTTTAGAAGATATCAAATATTTAACTATATATGCATACAATAGTATGATACAGAGGCAAAATTCTCCAATATAGTAGCACCACTCAGAGCAAGCCAGAGTAATCAATAGATGCTATTGCATAAATTCCCTATCTAGTGCCTACTCATCCAATATCCCCAGACTAGTGTCTAGCTTGTGGCTTTCATCAGTGAGGAGCCTTAGATCTGAGAGCAATGCACCTAGATCTTAGGATCTAATGCAACACACCAGCAGCCAGTTTCTACTTTACTAGATAACTATAAAGCTTCGAGTTCAAAATAAAAACACAATGACATTTTCAATTCAAGATCATTAGCTTGTATAATTATATAGATCTAAACTCAGTTCGTATTCATATTGATGAAACTGACAAGCTAGAAACTAGTCTCAGGATATTGGATGAGTAGCTACTGGATTGGAACTTTATGCACAAAGCTCTGGATCCATTCATTAATCTGACTTGCACTGAGTGGTGCCACTGTATGGAGCTGTGCCTCTGTGTAAACAGCTTGTGTAAGCATAAAGAATGGAGATCATGTGATGTTTAGTGGTTCAGTAGTATTATAACTATAAAATATAAGTAAAATATTTATTAGACTGATTGATAAGTGATTTTACAGAACAGTTGTTTTTTAAAAAATATCATTTACTACTAATAAAAAAAATTAATATCCTGTTATTCAAGTCCAAAAATTTCAATCGCAACATGTGACATTAATGAATGATATTCAGAATTTTTGCAATTATAAGATAATCTGCTTAGTGAATAACTTCATTTACAATTTTACAATTGCTGTGAAATGGTAAAATCCAATTGTGATGTCATAGAGAATGATTTTGACTTAATTATTCATAGTAAATAGTTTTTCTCATTTTCAGTTCTAATTATTACAATATGCAGAAATCGTTATTGTAATTGTTTTCCTCTCATTTTTTTATTGTATTTCTGTTTTATTTTCTGTTGTTACTTATTCTATTCTTGTAGGGTTACTGTGCCATACTTTTTTGATAAATGGCTGCTAGCGATATAAAGATGATTCAATTAAATAATAATGCTGGATGATTTTTTTTTACATCTACTTAAACACAAATGTTCGTATAGTAATTCTTTTTTTTAATATGAAAATATTAACAACATAATGATTTAGATACAGTATATCCCAATAAAAAGATGACTGTTTCTCTCTTCAAGCTACTTGCAGCGCCATCTGTGAATCAACACATGTGTTGCATAGTCACATAGTTTAGCTATCTATCACAAAAAGTTTAAGGTGTTTTTAATCCTCTTCCTGCCATTACAATACCTTGAAAACTATTTGAAAATGTTTTGCTAACTCATGGCTTACTGTAGATCCTTTAAATCATTTCAAACACCAAATTTAAAAACAAATGTAATTTAGTCTTGAGTTAAGGTATGAAACCCATTTCACATTACAACTTATGATCCTGACATACTACTGTATTAAAATTTTTGTGATCAAAGACTAAACTATGTTCATATGCAACACATGATTCAGAGAGAGCATTACAGGCAGACAGCCATCTTTCACTGACATATTCTGTGTACTTTTGAATGTTGTAAAATGTGCAGTAATGTTTATAGTGTAACTTTAAATGTTGAAATGTTAGAATAAGTTATACTAAGAGAATGGCAAATGATGGAAAACTACTACTGATAATAATTAGGTCCACCACTTGTATGAAATACCACATTACCTAACTATGTTAAAATGATTTCAAACATTAGGATTTACAAGCAAATTGTAAACAATAAAAATTACACACCCACATACGTATATCTATGTGTCATACAGAGAAAAATTAGATTATAATAATATTTAGTCAAGCGCCCTTTTGGTACTGTATACCTGACTCATGGGGAACAAACTAAAATGCCTGGTTAAGATTCCAGTGCTTGCTGAGTGGGTGCTCAGTATAGCTGAAATTAATATTAACAAAGTGTTGCACACATATTATATAAGTATAGGGATTTGAACTCAGATTTTCAAACAATCTTCAACTATCCACACTATCTCATACAACTGATACACATGACCATACACATGTAGAAAAGATAAAAAAAATCACCAATATACGTATTTCATGCTAAACCAGCACTCATCAGTTGGTCCAGATTATCATCTCCCACACATATATATAATCAGTGTGGGAGATGATAATCTGGACCAACTGATGAGTGCTGGTTTAGCACGAAATCCGTATATTGGTGATTATTTATTTTTTCTACATGTGTATGGTCATGTGTATCAGTTGTATGAGATAGTGTGGATAGTTGAAGCTTGAAAATCTGAGTTCAAATCCCTATACTTACAATTAAAGCTCCCAGGTTTGTGAAGAGTGCCTGGTTTTCAAATATTTACACATATTATATATGTTTTCAAATTTTTTGGTTTTTGTCCAGCACATTCTTTATCTCAATTTCATCATGTCACAACTATCCACCCATAGTCAGACCACACTCTTCTACTATGCATACATTTCACAAACAATTTTTATTATATTGCATTGATTTTTTACTTTTCCAAAGGTATCAAAAGTGGTTCAAAACCATTTCCTATTTTTCCCGAGTGTGATAGGGGGATAGTTATCAAACTGTCAATATGAATATATAAATTCATATAGGATATCTATAGCTCATGTAGAGAATAATGTTGTTTGTGAAATGTATGCCTAATGATGGAGACTTGTTTGACTTTTGGCACTGTGGATGACAGTAATATAATAGAATTAAGATGTGAAAAGCACTGATAAACGAACAAAAAAAATATGGAAAAATATATCTACAGTATAGTGAATGTTCATCCTTCCACAAGATGATAAAAAGTGAATCAAAACCAGTCCTTGACTTGCGTAAGAGCAGTGTAGTGAAAGTTATCGAGCTATCAGCATAGAAATGAAGATCCTGAAGAGTAAAGGATGTTTGTGAAATGTATGTATATTGAGAGAAGAAAGTTCATCTGCCTGCGCTATTGGACTGTTGCGTTTGGCGGAGTTAATGAATGCCTGATGCAAACCAAAAAAATTGAATATAATATACATGTGTGTGTAGATTTAAAATGAGACACCTAATTGTTTCTTTAATTAGATACTTCATCTTAAAATGTGAACAGTCTTAATTTATAAATTATTTTTATTCATTTAACTATTCGTAGTATAATTAAAAGATATAATGATGTAATGTTATATTATTTTTTAAGGTCATCAAGTAATTTCGTAAAATAACAAGGCGTAGATGTTTGCCAAAAGGAAATCAATACTTTTAAGACAAATTTTTATAAAATTCAATCTTTATGAATCATAATTTATAATTTTAAGAACGGACATAAATCATAAGTAATTATAAAAACAAAGAGGTAAAACCTGAATTAAATTATTTAACACTTTAAAGTAAATGTCTCGACTTGATTGCGTGATATAACAAATTGTCTGCAGGTAACTTTGCAGTATGACCGTCGTCAACAGAGGGTCTGAAGTATAGGGAGGCAAATATTTGTCGTGAAATGTCGCTTTTAATTTATATTCAAATATTTACATTCCTTTAATTAAGCAATCCTACTTCGCGAATTTTAATTTTCAAAGAATGCAAATTATGCGACGTTATGTTAGGGAATTACTTTAACAAAATAAAATATTAATAATTTAAAATCTTTTCTATTGAATTTCTAATGAAAATTTATGAGCTGTAACATTCGTTTTAATTTTAAACAAACTTTTTTCTGAATTGTTTGCTATGGGGTAAAGCAAATATTTTTAAAATTTTATTTTAAAGCATGGTCGCACTTTGGGCTTCTTTGAAAATTTGTGAAAACTGTATTGTAATTACGTGTTAGATTATTTCCACTATCTCATATTAATTGTTGCATTATCTTAAAAAATGCAAACTTTATTTAAACTTTCCAAACATGTTTCACTAAAAAAAACATACGCGTATGGCTTTCTGTTCGGGAATTCATAAGAGGTTCGAGCGCACAGGGTTATGTTCCACTGTTGGTATATAACCTAATATTTCGACTAGAAGAAAATTTAAAGAAGCTGCTCACATGACAATGACAAGCAATCCCATAAGTTAACTTTAAAGTAATAATTCACAATGTTTGTAACTCCTCATAGATAAATATATAAAATTTCTACAGACTATTTCTTTTGACAGATTAGCCTTTTAGAACAGTGTCTTAAATGTATAAATTATGAACCTAAAGATCCCAGATTCTATTGCCTTGCTAGTATTATCGTTGGTCAGACCAGCTACACTGAAGAAGATAAAATAATAATAATACCTCTCTAAATACTGTGTAAATACTTATCTGTGTATGCTCTTATTTACAATTGAATGTAGTTCGAAAGTTCAAATAAAATTTGATTTTTTAAAAACATTTAACAATTAATGGTTGCACTTTAATATAATACAATTATATGTACATAATGGTGGCAACTAGATATCGTATGAAACATGTTTATTGACTAAAGATCTACAAGAATATATAGTATTTAATCATAGTTAAGGTACCCTATCATATTAGGTTTAATTATGTATTTCACATTATAATTATTTATCATAATTATGGGTAGTTCATGAGCAATTCTGAAGCTCGTGGTCCATGGATTACAACCATACTTTGTCATTTCTGATACTCGTATTTCTTATGAACTCCTAAGCAATAAACTGTGTGATTATTTTTTTATTAATGTTTACCAATCACAATAATATTAATCCTTGTTGCTGAGTTTAATAAAGCCGCTACTAATGTGCCATTACTACTGTTTAACCCTGTGAGATTTAGACCACCGGTGCTTAAACACCACACAATCTCACAAACTGTTAATCATATGACTATTGATTTATTAACTGCTTAGTACACTATCAAATAATAATTATTAATAATATTATAACTTTAACAATGACATTTAAGAAAGAAGTAATACCACAATTTTTACATATCAAGCAAGTGTGGTATAAAATTCACATTCTAATAAAACATGTAAATACTTGATTCTGCAAATAGTTAAGAAATTCAAGTCATTTAAAGTATAATCATGTTTTACCAGTGTGATTTTGCTGAGACAAGATGAGATTCCGTTTGAAATATTTTTTCCAATAAACATGTTGAGTGAAGTGGGCAAAAGTAATAGTACCTAAATATGATATAGGGGAAAGGTCAGTGTGTGGGGGAGGAAAATAAAAAAATTAAAAAATAAATAGTTGGGTGTTACAAAAAAAAAAAACACTTTTTTTTTGTTTGGTGGGGGGGGGAGTTTTACATGTTTCATCTCGAACAAAAAAGGGAGTAGCCTCCTCTACTAAACAGTTCTCTTCAGATTTCTTTATAATATAAAAAAAAATGTTAAAGAATAGAACAAATTTTCAGATCAGCATCCAGGAGAGAAACAAAAAAAAGAAAAACTCTTCTTCTTTTTTGGGGGGGGGTTTTAAATTTGGATGTGTTTCCCGCGGGAGGAACCAACCTGGCCCGAGATTTTTTCTTTTAGAGAAAAAAATTAAAAGAAATGCAATGATTAAAAAGAATAATTAAACATTTTAACATAAACTTCTTTTTGAAAGCATTATAATCCAATCTGATACTTTCTCAATTGGCATTTACCAAATTGCAAATCATCTTACCATTCCCGATTCACAAATAGTTGATCATTTACAGTTTTGAAATTTCCGATACTCAAACTCCTTAAGAATCTCTGAGTAATAAAGCCATTTATATTATTATTAATAAATAATGGAGAGAGTGAACAACGGTGAACTATCGTAACATTAAATGAATACCCTGAAGAGTTTGATGCAGTAGGTAGAGTATCTGACTTGGGATCAGGAGATCCTAGGATAAATTCTGACACTTACAGCTCTGGAGTTTAAACTTCTTATGAACTACCAAGCCGTAAAGCCAAATTAACTGAATGAATGTTTGCTAATATTTATTCAAATTTGTGATGCTGATTCTGACACTTGTATGTGTCATAAAATTATTTGCAATTCAATTGTTTAATATTAAGCAATAATTGGATATATTTTAGATACCTTTGTAATTAAAACAGGCAAAACTCATTATACGTATTGCCACACACAGCAAGCTAGAGTAATCAATGGATGCCAGAAGGCTTGCGCATAAAATCCCCATCAAGTGCCTACTCATCCAATATCCCCAGACTAGTTTCTGGCTTGTGGTCTTCATCAGTGAGGAGCCTTGGATCTGAGAGCACTGCACCTAGAACTTCTGGCATCCATTGATTACTCTAGCTTGCTGTGTGTGGCAATACGTATAGTGAGTTTTACCTGTTTAACAACAGTTATACACAAGCATCATGTGATGTTTACTACCTTTGTAATTAATAGATTTCTATGCAATTGATAAAAAGAATAAGGTATTTTATACTATATATTCTAATTATGGAAGATCTGTAGATAGGGCAAATTACAGATGTGGAGATTTGACATTAGTTTATTTTTATAGGTTCACAAATAATTATATCCTGTAGAGGATTTGGTGTGGCAGAGTGGCAAACTCTGAAACTCAGAGTCCATGTATTATGACTAGAAATCCATGAATTATGGCTAGTTGCATAACCTCTGGAGATGGGCTATCGTCATAAGTGTAGAGTGGTGAGCTCTGGAACTCAAGGTTTATGGACTATGGCCAGATCTGTTACTTTTGGTAGTGATCACTTTGTGGTTTGGTAAAATGATAGCTAAACAATCTCTGGAGATCAATGTCCATAGATTGTGGCCATTTTTCATTTCTGATGATGGGTTCTTGTAGTTTAGTGCAGTGTAGAGTATAAAGCTCTGGAGCTCAAGGTCTATGGACTGGGACTGGTTCTAATACTTCTATTAGTGGGTCCTTGTGGTTTGGTGCAATGGTAAAATGCCAAACTCTGAAACTCAGGGTTCATCAATCACAGCTCAATTCTTTCAAACTTTATATAAATTCCTAAGCAATCAATATATTATATTATTTGTTTACTAACAATTATTTTATGCATAATGAAACCTGGAAAATGAGATTTGATGAAAATCTTGAAATTTCAATATATTTTATGATATATATTTATTTATTACATAATCCTGTTTCTCATATAAACAAATTGAAAAGCTATGGAAGTTAGTATCACAGGTATGCATTGAATATAATGGTTAATTGTAAAATAATAATGTTGTTCCATATTATTATAATGAAACTATATTAAAGAAAATCACTCATCTCCACCTACTCCTAAGGCACTCACTTGTTGCTAGTCCAGTCAAGCACTACATCATCTATGTATTATTTTATAAGTAAATCTGTTTGAGACTCATCCTACTGAAATATTATTCATTAGTGAATAATCATTAGTCTAACGAATGACTAATAAAACTTATTAATGTACTTCCATTAAGTGGTTTGTGTCAAAGTTGTGAGGGTGGTAAGTTTGACGCTTATCAATAAAACTAGTAATTGGATATCTATATATACTGAATAATAATAAAAATATGTGTAAGAGATAGTGATTTGTACCAACTGATAAGTGCTGGTTTGTCATAGATCTTTTTCACATGTCTTTGGTCAAATATTTATAATCGTACTCCCTCACAAGATGTTAAACCTGGATAAAAACAAGTCCCTACCTTGTGTGAGAGTGATGCAGTGAAAATTACACTACAGAAATATTATTTAGTAGTGGATAATCTCTAGTCTAATAAAATTATTAATGTACTTCCGTTAAGTGGTTGTGTCAAAGTTGTGAAGGTGGTAAGTTTGACACTTATCAATGAAATTAGTAATTGGATATATATATATATATATATATATCATCAACCATTATCAATCCAATATATATGATATATATATATATATATATATATCATCAACCATTATCAATCCACTGCAGGATGGTCTCTCCAAGTTCAACCCATCTCCTCCGATCTTTAGCCTCTCTTCTCTGCATCACCCCTGAACACTTTCTTATTTCATCCCTCCATCTCACATGTCTCTTTCTGGGTCTTTTACAATATCTTGGAATCCAGTTTAAAATTTTAATTGTCCATCTATTATCATCTCTTCTAGCAATATGTGTAGCCCAACTCCACTTCAGTCTTTTAATTTTTTCAATGAGGTCAGTAACACCTGTTTGTTCTCTTACCCATATATTGCATTTTCAATCTCTTCTTGTTACTCCCAACATGCATCTCTTCATACTTCTTTGAGTTGTCTGAAGTCTCTGTATTGCTCTTCTATTAAGTGTCCAAGTCTCAGATCCGTAAGTAAGAACTGGTAAAACACATTTATATTGAACAATAATAAAAATATGTGCAAGAGATTGTGGTCTGTACCAACTGATAAGTCTGGTTTAGCATAAAATTTGCATTTTGGGGATCATACATCTTTATCACATGACCTTGGTTTTATATTTATTCATCTTTTTCACATGTCCTTGATCATATATTTAAAATCATACCCCTTCCCAATATGTTAAAATTGGATAAAAGCAAGTCCCTATTTTCTGTGAAGAGCAGTGTAGTGAAAATTACACTCCAGAAATCATTATAAGACTGAATTGGTTACATTACAAAATGGTGATTATTAAAGTTTAGTGCAGAGGTAAAGTGTCGCACTCTGAAACACAGGTTCCTGGATCATTTCCAGTTTTGTCACTTCTGGCATTTGATGAACTCCAGAGAAGCCATTTGATTATTTCTTCATTATTGAGAATAGTAATATTTTTGGTAAAAGATTTTAAATAACACTTGCATTGGAGTAGTGCATATTCTTATGGAATGTAAAACAAAAATTACTAAGTGATAAAATTTATAGTGCAGGTATCCAATGAAGTAAAGAAGCTGACCATAAAAAGCATGTTTTCTTAAGAAAATCACATAAAAAACTGATAATGTGGATGCATGTTATTAAGAACTTGTATTAAGATTTAAGATAGCAGCCTAATATTTGAATACTGTGTATTTCATCTGTATTACAACAATAAGTTACGATACCTGGCTATAAATAATGAAAGGTGTTGACGTCTATTTCTGAGCCATATTCTTGATCTGAATTTCAAGTCTGGAGTAGTTCTGGAGATCTTTATTATATTGATGAAAATATTTGTAGGTAAATTAATAGCAAACTTAGATAGTCATCAATAAATGGTGACCATTATAAACTATGTGGATAGCATATCCCAAATGGAGTTGGTCAGGCAGGGTTAAAATAGAGAAAAATATTGAGATGTTATACATATTGGTACTAATCATCTAGAAATAGTTGTTCAACACTTTAGAAAAATTCAAACTTTATTTAAACTTTCTAATTACATATATCTGTTAGTAATAACACATAATTTAGTAAAGGGTACAATGTTTTATGTGTTATTATTTTCCTATCCCTTCCAGATGTTGCTGGCCTGATTGATATATTTTTAGCAAGGGAATCAAACTCAGAATCATTATATTCATGAATACTGGATTTAAAGTGATGCTCTAACAACTTTAAATCTATTTTTAAAAATTCAATTCTTTAAACTTTCCAAATACATTGTTATTAATAATGGCACACAGTTTAGTAAATAACACAATGTTTCAAGTGGTATCCTTCTCCTTCTTCAGCTTTTGCCAGTCTGGTCCAGTACCATATGAGGATGGAAGTCAAATCTGGACCTTTTAGATTTTTGAATACTGAATTTGTGGTGACATCTTAACAACTGGGCTGTACTTCTAGTGAAGTTTACTGTAAACATTCTTTTACTAAGTTTGAAGAATAGTCTAAAGAAAATAAAATAGTCTCTTTTCTTCTAAGTAGTCCATTACTGTTAAAAAGCATTTTCAATAGGAGAACTATGAAGAAGGTATTACTCAACGAGTTTGCTAATTTTGGGCTGATGAGGACTTGAGATTTGCCAGATCTTGTTTTATCATCTAAATAAGAACATTCATTTACCAAGCCATTATTGAATGGTCAACTATGTTGGCTATTGACAGTTACCTAATGTGAATAATTATGTGAAAATAAAATTCAACGTTTATTGAAAAAATTTCAAGAGTTATATGAGCCCATATTCAAATTCAAATCGAAGACATACAATTAGGTATGCCACATTTGCACCAAGGACCAAGAGATTCTTCCATTCAATAGTCTATTTTAATTGTGAATAGCTGATTAAAAGTTAAAATTAATTTTTTCTGATCTCTGATTAATAACTGTATAAAATTAAAATTTTTTTTAGTAGTATTTAGCCTTTTATATATATATTAAGATGTATTTTTATTATAATTTATTGGGAAGAAATAATTATTATTGAGGATAGTTATTTTTTTGAAAAATACTTTTTGTATTATTCACATTTTTTACAATAACTGATTAAATAATCGATTTTATTATTAAATGTAAAGTTAGAAGACCTGGTGACCTTCAAAGATCGCAATCATATATCGATCTCGAGTTAGAGCTATTGAAAATAAAATAACATATTTAGGCACCTTCACACGCGCACAGATAACATTTTTCAAAAGCCAGTGTCTATTCAATAATATTTAGTAATTTTTCTGTGTTTTGATTATTCATATCAATACATTGTATTTAGATAAATATACCACACCCAATTTAATAAAAGTTTGATTTTTTCCCCCCAATATTAATTAGGTTACTATAGAAACTACAGTAAAAAAAGAAAAAAGAAGTATTTTGAAGCAAATCTTGAAAATTCCTAAGTAATTTACAAATACACAGAGGCAAAACTCTCCATACAGTGGCACCATTCAGTTGCACAAACCTTTCTGCATCTATTGATTATGCCGGTTTGCACTGAGTGATGCTATTGTATGGAGAGTTTAACCTCTGTGTAAACAGCTTGTGTAAGCATAGAGAATGGTGATCATGTGATGTTTAGTGGTTTTACAAATAATTAGTTAGTTACTAAAATATATATTACGCATAAAAGTCAAAAAATATCTATCAATAGAGGGCAGAAAGAAAGAAAGGGATTGATAAAGAAATTAACAGTGTTTTCATATAATAAATATGATGTAGCTAGAATTATATGGAAGGAAGTTTCAGTAACAGGGTTAACAAATGGTAATGATGCATTATGTGTTAGTAAAAAGGTATGAAATTACTTAGAAAAAGTTCAAAGGGAAGTAAGAAGCCATGCATTGGATGCAGATGTATGGACAGCATGGGAGGCAATTCAAAGAGAAATGGGATGGTCAAGTTTTCATATGAGAGATGCAAAAAGTAAAATGAAAATATTTGGTAGATTGCAGTTTATGGATAATAAAAAAAATAGCCAAAATAGTATTTAATTGGGTTATGAGTAAAGGGAAAGTAACAAGACGGGTGAGAAAGATAAATGTGGTATGCAAAAGATTTGGATAAAGAATTTATATCAGTATATTTGTACAAAAGATGGGATGATTGTGTTAGGAGGATTGTTGAATGGTATAGTGGTAAGGAATGGGATAAAAGAATAGATTTATTAATAAAGAATAGGAGTTAGAGAGATGAGAACTAGTATGGAGAGTAAAAAGAGTTTAAATATATATAGAAATAAACAGAATATTAGGTGCAAGTTAATAAATAATACTAGTAAGGAAAGTAGTTTATTGTTTAAGGTTTGAATGGGATCTTTAGTAACAAGAGAATATACATGTAAGTGAAAAAATATGGGTGATTTAGTCTGTAAATTATGTAAGGAAGGAATAGAAAATATTAGGCATCTGTTAATTGAATGTAAATGCTTGAAAACAGAAAGGGCACATATAATGAGATTATGGAAGAATAAATATGAAAAAAAGTGATTATACAGAAAGTTGATTATTGGTTTTTATGCTGGGTTTGAGAAAAGGTAAGGGGGATTTAGATATAAAGGCCATAAAGTTGACAAAGATTATGTTGTGGAAATGGGATGGAGCAGAATATGGGAGAACTTAGACTGGGGAATGGAAAATAAAGTGGCTAACAGGTTTCTTTGGGCATAATTGTTGAGAGATTCTTGATTCTGTTTAAGGAGAAGCTACAGTATATTACATCACATCACATAGCTTAATAACAACTTTTCATATTTAGTGACTGAAAACACCATGCATTCTCATTGGGGAAACCCTGTGTTGTGCATCTTCTGTTAGCAAAAGAAGTTCCTGCAAAAATGGTCATAAAATTATATTTCTGTTTATTACAAGAAATGTTTGTCATATTGAGTTCTTCATAACTGAGTCTGATGATGGTCATATTGAAAGTGAGATGTGCAACTGGTGATCCAATGAACAAGATATGGACACTAATAGTAATAGTGGTAAAGCAATGGTATAATAAAGTATCAATTTTAATGAAGATGTTTAATGTGTTTTTTCGTATTCACACATACGCTGACAGCACATGATCTCTTGTATGCTAATTTATATGCTTCTAGGATAGTTATTTTTAGCAAATGTAAAAGCCAGAAGCTACTTAATCTGGAAATGATTTTATAAAACTATACTATGTGGTATTCATTGATTACTCAAACTTGCAGTAAAAGCTCTAAGGTAGGGGAAAGATGTTTTCACCCATCTTTTTTGTTATGACTTTTACAACCATTTACCACATTTTAGCTGATACTCTATCATCTGAATGATAATTTATAATGTTTTTATAAAGGTGTTTTGTCTGAGACTGTTACTAAAGTTTTCTTCAGATCTAATTCATAAATTCTGGATACTATCAAGAAAAAAATTTTTTAATGTTGAAATTGGTTTTCATCATCATCATTCAAGATGAAAGTCTCTGGAAGTTTTATTCAATTTCTTTTACCTTTAGCTTCTTGCCTCTCCACACCATACCAACAACCTTCCTTATTCTATTCATCCATCTCACATGTGGTCTATTTCTAGGTCTTTAAAAGATCTTGCTTGCGACTTCAACTGACCATCTATTATCATATTCTCTAGAAATATATCCATTTTAGTTCCATTTTAGTCTTTTAATTCTTTCAATAAAGGTCAGTAATACTGTGTTTGTTCTCTCACCCATGTATTTAATTTTGACTTTGCTCTTCTCCATACTTTGTTGAGAGTCTCTGTATTGCTCTTCTATTAAGTGTCCTACACTCATATCCATAAACAACTACTGGTAAAACATACATAAAACAAGTTAATTAAAACTATTTTCGAACACACAATCAAATTTCTTTTTATGATTGTTATTTCTCCCAAAGACAATCCAGCCATGTTTAATTTTATGATTAATTTCATCTGTATCCATATGTAGTAATAATCTGACCAAGGTATTTGTAGTTATTAATTTCTTCTATTTTATCATTATCAATCTTTTATTTTTTTGTTCTGAGAAAGTCCATTGAACATCAGATAATACTTGCAATATTTCCTGAAGCCCTGATCCATTATTTCCAAAAGTAACTCCATCATCTGAAATATCTAGACGATTTAAATAATCTCCATTAACTTTTATTTCATTAGCTTCATATTTCAATCCACAAAATACTCATTGTAAAACTGGTGTGAAAGGTTTTGGAGATATAAAATCACTCTGTCATAAACCTTTCTCAATATTAATCTTTTCAATATCACTATAAAATCTAATCATTCCTGTCGTATTTTGACAAATGTTTTTCATAACATAACAGTATCCAAGATCTCTAACTTGATTACCCAATATTTAGTTACTACAAAAATTCTTATAGAATCAAACATCTTTTCATAATCCACAATTTCAAAGCTTAATAGTAACTCATATTCAATGGTATTTTGTGTAACTTCTTCTTTCAATAATTGGATGTGAACCATTGTGTTAAAACCATTTTTAAATCTGGCTTGTTCTCGTTAGTCAAAATTCAAAGTTTTCTATAGGTGAGTTGTAATTATCTTGATAAAATTTTTGATTAGAATTTATAAAAAATGATGTCTGTAATTTCTAATGACTTCTTTATTAGCTTTCTTAATTATCAATATTATTACTACATTCTTACAATTATCTATACATCTTCATTTATTTAGACATTTGGTATATAATTTTTCCAAAAAAAAATTATTTCCTCATTTGCTTCTTTTACGATATCAATTATAATTCCATCATTACCTGGAGCTTTTCCTTTCTTCATAATTTAATTGCATGTCTCACTTCTTCATTTAAAATCCTGGTCAATTTAGAAGATATAGTAATTGTAGAGTACACTTTGCTTTTTTGATCTTTACAATTATATAATTCTTTATAGAACATTTCTACATTTTGTCTTTTCTTTTTGCAGAAATAAGTTTACTACCATTATTAAGATGTTGTTTTACATTTCTGAGATTTTTATTCTCTTCTACAGCTTTCCTTATTCATTCATAATTTTCTTATATTGTTATTAATACTGTTCATATCATTTTATAAAATTAAATCTTCACTTTCTTTTTAACAGATCATTTTTATATTTTTTCATATTCTTTCTTTCCTTCATTCATTGTTTTGTTTCAGTTGAATATTTAAATGCTGCTTTTTATATCAGCTGTCTTTGTGGAAGTTCTTAATAATGTCTCAGTTATCTTCTTATTGATTTCATTCATATCTGAACCACCTTCAAAATCTTAAATTTTTAAAACATTTTGCAAAATGCTAATTTAAATTTAATGAAATGTTTCTAAAGATTACAAACATCAATCATAAATAATATCTTTTTTAATAATTTTTGTCACTCTAGCATGCATTAATATGCATCTTATATCTCACTAATCGATGATCATTCTCTATGTTGAATCTATTAAAAACTTTACAATATTAAAATACATATTTTCTGTTAGTTAAAATATAATCCAATTCTGTTGTAACTTCATTTGAATTCTTCCATGTCTATTTCTGTTTAGCATTTTTCTCAAAGAAAAAATTCGTAATATTGTTTTTCTTTTTTTTCTAACTCCACATGTATATAACTTTTGTCATATCTATCACTGTTATCTTTAAAACTCCAATTCGTGCATTAAAGAATCCCACAATAATTTTAAAACATGTTTAACTTAATCAAAAACTTCGTAATGAGGACTTGTTGGAGCATAAACCTGATTATCTGCACTTGGTATCTACACTAATTGGAATAGATCATCTAGTCATGCTTGCCTGACATATCATCAATCTTCATGATGTTGTTGTCTCACTTTTTATTTGTAATGAAATTTTACTGCACTTTCCAATATTTGTGCGTTTGCATTAAAGTATATGTCTACTTTTTAAATCGTCTTTTCTGCTTTCCTTCTAACTTTATGAAATCCAACAGTAATATTATGCAGATCTTCTAATTCATGAAATTTTCCTTCATTTGAAAGCGATATATGGTTTGTTATATTTTATATTATTATTTTATTAATTACATTTTTTATAATATTATTTATGTATTTTGTTTTGTTCATTATATCATACTTCTGAAGAAGTCTGCAGGACAGTCGAAACATAAGTCTGTGTATGTATACACATACAATAAAAAAAATTTGCTAAAAAGGATTCAAAGTAGAATGGATAAATTGCAGGATAAATTGCATTTATATAAGATATTACAGCAAAATAAAGAAAGTGGTGAATTTGGTAATATTTTTCAATAAAAGTTATGCATCAAATGGTAACCTGGATCTGTTCAACAGATTCTTAACACCCTCTGTCTTTGGCTGTGAATCATTAATCCTACATTCAAAAAAATTTCAACTGATATTTCAGTTTATCAAGCAATTGAGAAGAAATATTAAGATGTTTCTTGATCTTAAAGTCAGAGATAAAAAGCCAAAACCTCATTATGTTAACTTATCATTGCTAGTACATAGCCCATCCTTAAATAATCATATAGTAACAATAGCTGCAATGCCAAGAACATATGGTGTGAATATTAAGAATTTGCTTTGTTCAATTCATTTAACCTCAAAGAGCTATCAAAGAGTCTATTTTCAATTAACAGAAAACACCTGTCAGCAGCTTAAATTAGCTTTAAATGATTAGATATTGCATTCTAAGTAATATCCCATATTGAAGAAGAAGAATATATGACTTTTTTAAAAATTTTAAATGCATATAAAAGTGTAAAATCCAAAAGCTTTAAAATAAATGATGTAGAAATGGATATTGAGTTATTAGAACAGATTGTGTGGAGAGATTATTAATGCCTATGAATTAGCAGTTCAAGTTACATGACTAATGACTGCTCCTTCACTAAACTTTTTTTGGCCAATAGTTTGTGATGATGGTGTTCTAATTGTATTTTTATATTGGACTATTTCCATCATCTAATATGCGTATTGAATGCCTTTATAAATATTTAACTATTTAAATATTCAACTGTTAGTAATAGCACAGCAAACAGGTTAGTATATGCATAATATTTCGAGAGGTATTATTCTTCCCTCTTCTTCAGGTGTTGCTGACTTGACTAGTGACAATACTAGCATGGAATTTGAACCTGGACCCTTAGATTCTTGATTATTGAATTTTAAGATAATGCTTTAACCAACTGTTAGGATGGCTCAGTTACCTTAAAATTCAATAATCAAGAATTTAAGGGTCCTGGTTCGAATCCCATGCTAATACTGTCACTGGTCAGACCAGCAACACCTGAAGAGGGGAGAATAATATCCCTTGAAACATTGTGCATATATTAACCTGTTTGATATGCTATTACTAACAGTTGAAGGTATTTGGAATATTTCAATAAAGTTAAATTTTTCTAAAGACATTCAGTAGTCATATTAGATGATACAAATAATCAATATTAGAGAATTTAATAACAACCAACCTTTAAGCCATCACCAATCTCAGTCTGTAGTCAAGGCAACCCCCTTTAACAATAAATGTGGTACTACCTTTATATATGGTCTGATATGTTTATATTGATACCAATGTTCCCGCTAATTTTTTGTAACTATAGTGCACATTTTTTTGACTGTGCGTTTTTTATTTAATCAAAATAATTTATGCTCATAAATCAAGTAAAAAAATAAATTTAACAATATAGTTTAAATAATATAGCATATAATATAATAATATAAATTTATTATATTTAGTAATAATATAGTTTCTAGCATACCCATAATGCCTTATCGATAATGATAAATAAAAATGAAAAGTTTACTCTCATAAAACATATAAAGGTAGAGAAAACCAACTGTGTTAAATGAATGCATGTGACATTCTGGAGTAAATTATGGATTTGGTGCATGCGCTATCAGAAGCTCTTTCCTACGTCAAGAGTAGGGGTATGTCGAATGCATTCTGATCGGCACTGTGCCAGTACAGAAAAAAATTATTTTTAAATTTTACTGTGTGTGGATGAATCTTCTTTGAGCATTAATTTTTTAAGTGCCGAGCAGCACACTAGCACACACTTTAGAAGGAACAAAAGATTTTAACTTAATCAACGAATATGAGATTAATAATGCAAAGAAGTTTAAACAAACCTCACTAATCAGCCAATAGTCAATTATAACTTCCAGATTCTAAAATCAGACTAATAAATAGTAATTTATAACTTTCAAATGCCATGTAAAGTACATATTTGCTAAGACACCTTTATTGTTAAATGAGATTGCTTTGGTTATAGGTTGAGATAGTTGATGGCTTAAGGATTGGTTATCATCTACATTTATAAACTTATTAAAGCCTTGGGTAATTGGTTTTATTGTCTTTTAATATTAAAATTTTTGATTATTATATATTTTAAACACAGAAATATATGTGTTTTCCTAAAGGTTTGTGATGATGGTGTTCTAGCTGTATTTTTATATTGGACTATTTCCATCATCTAATATGCGTATTGAATGTCTTTAGAAAAGTTTAATTTTATTTACATATTCCAAATATATTCAAGAGTTAGTAATATCACAGCAAACAAGTCTTCACCAACTTGACAATGGCAAAAAATCCCATAAGCCAACCTAGTGTGACTATACATAATGCATGGAAACCACTAATCAACTTTGCTCTTAAGAAAACGTGGAGAAATCAGAAGAAACCTCATAGATAAGTATATGAAATTATGATATACTGTTGTCTTTGGCAAGATGGTTCAGTTGGTTGGAGCATTACCTTAAAATTCAATAGTCAAGAATCTAAGGATCCAGGTTCAAATCCCATGCTAGTATGTCACTGGTCAGGCCAGAAACAGCTAAAGAAGAGGCGAGAAAAATACCCTCTCAAAACATTGTGTATATACTAACCTGTTTGCTGATATTACTAACAGTTGAATGTATTTGGAATATTTAAATAAAATTAAACATTTCTAAAGACATTCAACACACATATTAGATGATAGAAATAGTCCAATATAAAAATACAAACAGAAATATATGTATGTCATGTTATTTTACCTTATATGTATTAGTGTTTATCTGAAAGTTTGTGTTGAAGGTATTTTAATAATAATTATATGCTGCATTATTTCCATCATCTAATATTAATTGCTAAATATCTAGAAAAATTCAGACATTATTTAAACTTTTCAAGTATATTCAACTGTTGTTAATAGCATTCAGATTAGTACATAACACAATGTTTTGAATTGTATTATTCTCCTTTTTTCTTCAAGTGTTGTTGGCCTGAATAGGGCTAGTACCAACATGGAAATCAAATCTGGACTTTACAATTGGTAGAAATTTCATATGCATACCCATGAGTGTCTTCCTGATTTCTCAACGTTTTCCTAAAAGCTAGATAAAACAATGAGAAATTCTCCATACAGTAGGGCCACCTATTACAAACCATAGTAATCAATGGATTAAAGGAGGTTTTTGCATAAAATCCTTCTCTTTGTATCTACTCATTCAATATCCCCAGATTAATTTTTAGCTTGTGGCTTTCATCAGTAAGATCTTTGGATCTGAGAGCACTGCATCTAGATCCAAGGCTTCTCGCTGATGAAGCAACAAACTCGAAACTAGTCTGGCAATATTGGATGAATACATACTGGATAGGGTTTTATGCACAAACCTTCTTGCATCCATTGATTACTATGGCTTACACTGGGTGGCACTACTGTATGAAGAGTTTGTTATGATGTTATGTTTGTGGAAGTGTGGGATTTTTTTTTATTAATAAGAGAGTTACATAGTAAAGATGGATGGCACTTAGCAAAACAAGGAAGTGAAGTTTTAGAAAGTTTGATTTATAAAGAATATAGTTTGAGATAATTATAAAGGGGGGGGGGTTAATTGCAGTGTTATCAGAAAGAAGAAGAATGATTGAGATGTAAGAAATAAGCAAAGAGTAGCTGTAAATGTAGATGTGGAGAGGGAATGGGTCTGTAAATTTAATGGTAAGCAAGTTATTTATAAATGTAATGGAGCAGAAAAAATAAATTGTTGAAATTGGATATCTGAATATGCAAGGTAGTAGGAGACCAGAAAAGTGGCTGGAATGAAACAAAATGATTAAAAATAAAGAGCTTGAGGTACCAGAAGTAGTGGAAACATATCTAAGAGAAGAAGTAGAACCTTTACTGGAAGGCTTGATATGGCAGGGTATAAATAGAAAAGATAAAGAAAAAAAAGGTGATGATATACGAATTATGTCAAAAAAAAATTAAATACTGTTAAATGTCAAGGAACATTTGTGGCTTGAGATAAGGTTAAGAAGACAAAAATGGATGGTGGCTATAGTGTATATAGTCACTGGAAATAGTCAAACTATAATGGAATGGAACAGTAGCACATATGAATGCTTTGCTAAGGATATATAGAGTAAGGGGGAAGAGAATAATGATTATAGGGGATATGAAAGGACATATTGAAGAAATTGATGATATAGATATGGACAGTTTTTGAAGAATTTTTGTCAACAAGTAATTTGAATATTGGAAATTTATCATATATTTATGAGGAACAATACACATGATATAGAAATAATATATTTCACACAATAGATTATGTATTAGTAGAGAAAGAGGGATGAAAAAAAATATGGAAAAGTAAAGTGTTTGATAATGAAGAGAGAATATGTAATAGTGATCATAATTTTTTATAATAGAAATGGTTAGTAATGTGATGAAAAATAATAATAAAAGTAGAAAGAATAGTGAAAGATGTGAATGGAATGATAAGAATAAATTATAAGAATATAAAATAAGGGTTTAAGAAAGCACAGAAGAATTGGTTGGGGATGAATATAGTAAGGACTGATGGGTGAAATAGAAAAAGAGGTAAATAGGGTTTTAGATGAGAATATTCAGAAGAATAAAAGTAATAGAAAAGTGTGAATTAGTAAAAGTGTAAAATGGAGGGGGGAATCATGAAGAGAATATAAATGTGTTATTAAGAACAAAGAATGTGAAAAAAATGTTAATGTTAAATGGGAAAAGTATTTTTAAAAAAAAGTTGGCTAAAATAGATACTTATATAGAGAGAATAAAATTAAATAGTAAATTGTTGAAGGATATTAATAAAAGTTGAAGAGATGGGAGTAAAAATGTTTAAAAATACATTATAAGAAGAAATGTAGGGTAAAGAGAAATAGTATTACTAGATGATGAGGAAATAGAGTGTACCTCTAGAGAAAAAATAGAGACAATCTTAAAAAAGTATGTAATGGATATAGAAAGGATGTTAGATGTGAAGGACAGAGTGATAACAAACATAAAAGCATATAGTAATGGAAATATTAGATTTATTGAAAATGAACTGAATGAGGCAAGGAAGAAATTAAAAAGTAGAAAGGTAAAAGGTTTAGGTGGATGGGTAGCAGAGATAGTAATAAATTTAGGGCATAGGGCAAAATTAAACCTATTATCATGTTTTAATAAGATGGCACAGAAGAGAGATTTTCCGAATAGTTGGAATAATAAAAGAATAAGGCTACTATTTAAAGGAAAGGGTAAGGATCATAGAAAGTTAATTATAGACTGATAGCAGTAACGTCAGTGTTATATAAAGCCATTGCATATATGGTGGCTGGAAGAGTCACAAAATGGATGGAAGATAATAATATAGTGGACAAAATCCAAGGAGGTTTTCAATCAGATAGGTGTATAGGATATAGTTTATTTGTAGTTACACAACTTATAGATATGAGTAGAAATACAGGATAGCTATATATGCTTTTTATAGATACAGTGAAGGCATATGATGGAGTAAATAGAAATAGATTATGAGTAGGTTTACTAAATTTGAAAATGGAAGAACCTCTAGTGCTTATTAAGAGATTGTATGAAAGTTATTACTATACGTATCAATTTTTGGAGTTTAGAGTCAACTAAAGTTAAAAATGAAATGGGGCTAAGGCAAGGATGCCCTCTTTCATGTATTTTGTTTTTGTTGTATTTGAGAGAAATAGGGAGAGCAATAGAAAGACTGGGATGAGGGATAGAGATACCATTAATGGGTGAGAAGAGAGTATATACTTTATCGGATCTTTTATTTGCAGATGATGTCTTCTTGTGCACATAAAGAAGAGAAGATATGAAAGTTATGCTGAGGACATGTGAAAGGATGGGTAAAGAAATGGGGATTAAATTTAGTAAAGAAAAATTAAAAGTAATGATGGTTATTACTGGGGAAAGAGAAGTCAAAAAATTTTTATTGGGGATATAAAGTTAAGTACGGTTAATAGGTATAACTATTTGGGAATTGTCTTAAGTAATCAGAGAAATTGCTTGAATGAATGGAAGAAAAAACTGATAAATGAAGGGGAAAAACTGATAAATAAATTAGCAGTGTTTTCATATAATAAATATGATGTAGGTAGAATTAAATAGGAGTAGATGTAGCAGAGTTAACATATGGTAATGATGAGTTATGTGTTAATAAAGTGGTGTTAGATTACTTATAAAAAGTACATAAGAGAAAGACATATATTAGATGTAGATGTGCAGATGGCAAAATGGCAATTCAAGGAGAAATGGGATGGTCAAGTTTTTATATGAGAGATGCAAAAAGCAAAATGAAAATATTCAGTAGATTGCAGTTCATGGATAATAAAAGAATAGCCAAAATAATATTTAATTGGGTTACGAATAAAGGGCAGGCAATAAAATGGATGAGGAAGGTAGTACGATATGCAGAAATTTGAATAAAGAATTTATGTCAATATATTTATACAAAAGGTGAAATGATTGTGTTAGGATAATTGTTGAGTGTTATAGTGGCAAGGAGTGGGATAGAATGCATTAATAAAGAATAGGGAGTTGGAGAGATGAAGAACTAGTATCGAGAGTAAAAAGAGTTTAAATATATATAGAAGTAAACAGAATATTGGGTAAGAGTTAATTTATGATAATAGCAAGTAGTTTACTATTTAAGGATCGAACGGGATCTTTAGCAACAAGGGACTATGCACCTAAATGGAAACATGTGAGTGATTTAGTCTGCAAGTTGTGTAAGGAAGGCATAGGCATCTGTTAATTGAATGTAAATACCCCAAGCAGAAAGGGTACAAATAATGAAATTGTGAGAGAATAAATGTAAACAAAGTAATTATATAGAAAGTGGGTTCTTGGTTTTTATGCTGGGTTTCGAAAAAAATAAGGGAGATTTAAATATAAAGGCCATGGAGTGGACAAAGATAATGTTGTGGAAATGGGATGGGAAAGGGGAGAGAAGAATATGGGAAAAACCTCAGAGTGGGAAACGGAAAGGGAAAGGAAGGTGGCTAACAGGCTTCTCTGGGAATAGTGGCTGAGATATTTCTGACTCCGAGAAAGGAAAAGCCATAGTTCATCGCATCACATTGTTTTAACAGCTTGTGTAAGCATAGGGAATGGTGATTGTGTGACGTTTAGTGGTTTAAAAACAAGGTAAATGAATGACTTCCAAACATTACGAATGATCACATTAGGTTGACTTTATGACGTTATTTGTCCGTGCCATATTTCTACAAGTGCGTAATATTGATTTATAATGGATTGAATTTTGCAAGTAGTACATATTTAGATATTTTTAATGATAACTTTGAAAATTTTTTTTTAATTTTTAGCACATAAAAATAAAACTTAGCATTACACTTACAAACTACTGAATTTTGTAAAATATTAAAGGACAGTTTTAATTAACAATCTTCCTAATTATTATTATTTTTAAACTGCCGGTTTTAATGAATATCCAGTCGAGTCTATTTTAAAGCAAAAGAAAAGAAAGTTATAAACAGTAAATAACTTTATAATAGGTTTAAATAAAACCGTATCCATGGATGTCTTTTTCGTTTTGTTTTATTTTAAAAAGATTTACTTAAGAAAGATTCTACTCTTGTTAAGAAATGAGAAATATCTTACTTTAGAACCTAAACAGTCGGTTATAATCGCTTGTAAATAAATTCGTGCAACAATGTCAACCACAGCCTGCTTCTATTAACTAAGTCAAGTAGAAAGATCTGAAATAAAAGTTCAACTGATTTTTTTGAAAGTTAATAATTGAAGAGGAGTTATAAAAATATTCATATACCTGTTGAAACATAAATACTGTAATTAGAAGTTATTTGTATTAAAAAAGAAGTCAAAAGTTACAGAATGGTTTTATTAAAAAAAAAGTTAAGGTGAAACAAAAAAAAATGTTTTTAAAATCAGAAAGATGTTGATTAAATTAATGTAAACATTGTTAATTAATAGAAAATATTCATTTACCTTCCTGAAAACTGAATAAAAGAATCTAGAATTATGTACCTGGACAGGGTGGTCTTTTAAGTTAAGTTAAGAATCACAGAACAATGTGCAGATTGAACTACTATTTTGTTTAGGGTATCCATGTTTTTACAGGTCTAACCGGTACACAATACCAAAAAAACATTGCAGTGTATCAGAATTATTAGATAGAGTGGAGAGTGGTGGGTCATGTGAAAGTCTGTGCTCATATACCCTATATTACATATATAGACCCATGGTATATATTAAGCCTGTGTTTCAGTTATTGCAGATTATTGTATATTTCAATACCAAATAAAAAAAATCACAAAACATATAATTTTTACATTACTAACAATAAACTCATTTCGTAATAAAAGCAAAAGACAATTGCTTGTATACATATATTATTTATCAAAACAAAATCATAAATTGAAATCACTTATTTCTAACATTAAAACAGGCAAAACTCTCCATACAGTAGTGCCACTCAGTGCAAGCCGGAGTAATCAATGGATGCCAGAAGACTTGTAAATTAAATTCCTATCTAGTACCTACTTATAACAGATATGAGCAAGCATAAGAAATGGTGATCATGTGATATTTCTAACATATCAAAATAGTAGGGAGGCACTTCCATTTTGGGAAAATTACTAATTAACCAATCAAAAAATTAATTATAAAATATTAAAAGAATAAACAGTAATTTAAAATAAAAATTAAATATAAAGTTAAACTTCGAAGCTAAAAAATAAAAATAAAAATATGTCTGGATAAATTAGGGATAAAAGAGATAAAACTGGGACAAATACAGGAAAATCAGGATGTGTGGATACCCTAAGGTTATTAGAAATTATATCTGTCAGTGAAATCTATATTTACATCCATGTATAAATGCCCATACATGGTACATATATAATGCAATAGAGAAGAATCTTACAGTATAGTGGTTCCTGAATCTACCTGCCATAATCATAATTTTAGCTTATGGTCAATTTAGGCACTCAATTATTGGACAATGTACTGCGTTATTTGGTACAGTGGTAGAATGACAGATTCTGGAGCTTGCAGTTTACGAATCACTTCCAACTCTAACAAAATTGAGATTTTAAAGTTTACACTTACAAATAAGTTTATTTTATGTTTTTTAATCTATTTTAAAATCTAAAGGGTTACTATTTTAAAAGATTTAGGTAAAATTATTATTTTAATAAAATGCAATCTATAATAATAATAATAATAGTAATAACAACAACAACAATAACAACAACAACAACAACAACAACAACAACAATAATAATAATAATAATAATAATAATAATAATAATAATAATAATAATAATAATAATAATAATAATAATAATAATAATAATAATAATAATAATAATAATAATAATAATAATAATAATAATAATAATAATAATAATAATAATAATAATAATAATAATAATAATAATAATAATAATAATAATAATAATAATAATAATAATAATAATAATAATAATATAAAAAAGTAAAATGATTTATTTTAATATTTTTACATTTAGTATTATAATCTGCATATTTAATTTGATTGAAATAGGTAATATTTTATTTAAATAGGATTTTAAAATGTTATTTGTAATTTTAAAATAATTTTTATTATGATGGACACTAAATTTTTTTTCAAAGATTTTATCATCTGAAAATATATTGTATCTATGGAAACTATAAGTAATTTTTGTGTAAAAAGATAAAATAGTTAATAAATTTGAGTAAGGATGATGATAAAACCAGTCACATGATAAAAACCTATAAACATATGCATACGAGAAAAATCTTTTCTTGCTCATTTTCTGGATAAAGTAAATGTGTCAATATTTGCCCCTTGAACAAATGCATCTCAAGATGGTTAAAATGAATAACAAAACTGAAACATCATTAAGTTAAAAAATGCATGGATAAATGGAATTGATTTTTTTTTAAAATTGAAGTCTGTTAAATCATTTAAATAAAACTTCTATTATTTATCTGCTAAAGTTATAAAAGCAAATATTTAGAAAATATGGACCATGCAAACACCTCTGTTTTAGATATCATTTTCAAAAAAAATTTCTTCAAATTAATGTTACCTTTCTTAAAATATTTGGTAGTTGTGGAGATAGTGTACTTTTACTGCTAGAGGTGCTGTTTCTGCATAAACATGCAGAAGTATTCACAGTAGCTGCCAAAAGCAGCAATGTTTGTAACAGTCACTAGATGGTACTGCTCACCATGCATAAGCACAGAAATATTCCACCAGCTAGCTGGCACCAAAGCTGCCCACTTGGTGGCACTGGTTGCTATGTGTAAGCCCATTTAGCTTATGTCATCTGCTACCAGCAACTACCAAGATTGTAGCCCATTACATGGTGCTGTTTCTCCATGCTACGCATGAATCTTTTTTTAAAAAAATGTATCCCAAGGTATACTACTAACTGTAGGATAAAAAATTCTGGATAAATGCAGAAAATTTATTTCTACCCTATTCATTATGTTAATTGCTTCTAAAGGATAAAATTATCACATTATTTTAACTTATTGAAAGCTTTATAAACATAGCTCAATGTATATGTAAACAAAGGGTAGCAAATCACCCTTCCCCAGGTTATGACTTAAGAGCAGTCTAAATGTTAAGCAAAGACTCAAGAATAGAATGAATCCATCTATTCTTGGGATTTTCAATAAAGCATTACAAAAATTCACATCATTTTACAATCTTTGAATAAACAAACATCTAATATTTATCTACATGAAGATTTAAAGTCTTTGGCAACAACTAGTCACGTATTTACCTTGCTATGATGTCATGATGGTCAACATTGTTTCTACATGCTGAATTTTATAATTAAGCATGTATTGACCTGTCCTCTGGACAGGCAAAAACATCGGAGGCCCCTCCACCCATTCCAGCACTATGCACTGATTTTCTAATTTTCAGTCAAAAAATGAGACACATTGTAAACATAAAATCCAGCATGTAGAAACAATGTTGACCGTCATGACATCATAGCAAGGTAAATACGTGATTACCCAGCTTTAATAATATATTTTTATTTATTTATTATTATCTATTTCCTTCATGGTTTCAATAAAATAAAGTTCTCACATAAGTTGATAATCAACATAGATGTTCAGGTAGTTGATCTTTAAATTGGTATACCTATATTTAAAGTTGATACAATATTTACATATGTATGTGTGTATTAGGGAGATGTTGTAAAATTATATTATTAAACATAGTACTTTAAATATATCAGTCTATGAATTTCTGTTTTCATCATCATCATTGTCAACCATTATCAATCCATTGCAGGATGAAGGTCTCTCCAAGTCCAATCCATCTTCTTCAATCTCTAGTCTTTCTTCTCCATATCACCCCTGCACACTTTCTTATTTGATCCATCCATCTCACATGTGCTCTCTTTCTGGGTCTTTATGTTTTATGGATCTTTAAAATATAATGCCAGTCTCTTTATTATGATTAAATATTATGTGGTATCTGAATGGTACAGTGTAAAAGACTATGTTTATCACTAACACCATATGTTATTTAAAAGCACCTGAATAATTCAAGTTATTTTTATTTTTTAGAATTATATGTACTTTACAAAGAATTATTTGTAGAATTAGATTATTTTTGTGGTGATGAGTTTTCTTATAATGCTATATTATTGTTTAATGGAGGGAATCTCCTACCAACTTTGTAATGTTACTTATATTTAATCTGGGTAGACATATTTTGTAATGTCACATGTATGTTGGTTAAACTTTAGTGTCCGTACCATAAATATTAAATATAGTATTGTAAAATCACACAGTAGAGGAAGCCTCCTGGTAATCCATATGCAAGCCTTTAGTAAAACAATATATAATGTCACAGGCATTTGTAAAGTTTGCATAATAGGGGAAACAGTTTTACTATCTTTGTAATAAATGACTAAAAGAAGTACATATTTGGGAGAATGAAATGATAAAGATCATATAAAGCACTTTATATTAAATATTTAACATCATTCATTTAATGTTTGTGTAAAGAACCTTCTCCAGAGAATAATTAGTTTCACAACACATGAAGATACAATTAGTCATTCTATTAGCAAGATTAGAATTTGAGAGAAAAATCTAAGAACTTACTTTCTCATCTGCTATTATTTTAATTTTTATAAATAAAATTTATTAGATTGTTTTTGAATTTTAGTATTTCATACATCTGCACTCATCTAATTGATAATTTATGGTCACATGGTATTATCTTATACTTATTTAATGGTATACTAATTTTCTGAAAGTAATGATTTCGATATTAGTTATTAATACCAGCATATTTAAATACATGTATATTTTCTATACTAAATTTAATGTGATTATAAGGGAGTTGAGTGTTCCATCCTCGGATTTTCAATGGTATGGAAAGTTGAAGGGTTGGAGGGTGGAGAAGGTTGAAATTTGTCCATTAAAGTTTGAAGATTTCCTATCTTATTATAAACTGAGCACTGATTGTATATATATATATATATATATATATATATATATATATATATATATATATATATATATGGGGGGGATGGTGATCTTGACTAGCTGATGATTATATGGTCAGGTGCATCGGTTGTATAAGATGAACTGGATAATTGTAGGAATCTTGAAAATCTGAGTTCAAGTCCTTTATAATACCAGCATATATAATTTAAGTATTAATGCTTAGTTAGTGTAAGATATTGTTTGGATATAATAAAATTACCTTTGTTATTCTGCCATATCGATGTTAAAGCTTATAATTAAATAATAACATTTTAAAAATCTTATTTATTATATTCAAATATTTTAAACCCTAAAATAATATTAGATTTGATGTCCTTATATTTGAAAACTTAGAGAATCCATTAGCCATATAAATATCATTAGATTTGTATACTCTTCCCTGCATTACACTGTTATATCTAATCTCATAAGCTTGAAATATTATTTATTAATATACACTTATCTTGTTGCCGGGTATTTAAAGTACAGATAACATATTTTGTTTACTTACCGCTTATTATTGGGTAAATTAATATTTTCGTAAGGCAGCATCTGGTTACTTATCTAGTAATGTTAACATTAAGAAGATACATATCGGCTTCTACCTTCTTTTTTGTCGGTTAATATATACGTCAAATTCTTTTCCAGTTTAAAAAAATTATTTAATTCTTTAATAAATTATTTCAGATCTTAAAATAAACATTTGTAAAACTGTTAGAATAAGATTTCTTTCAGTCACGAATTCTCAATTTCTTTCTTCATTTTCATATTTATCATGTACACCCGCACACACACATTGTAATGTTGCTCTAGGTAAATACTTAAGAATATCGCTCCTAAATTTATGTGTTACATTTAGACAAGTGTTTAAACAAATTAAATATAATTTATTTAATTTTGTTTAAGAAATAAAAATTACCAACAAGCTATTTCATTAGATCATTTAAGTTTAATTTTATTTAGCAAAATAAATTAATTGAAAATTTCCCCCCTTTTCTTTCATTTAAAATATTTATCTCTGAAGGTTAAAGAAAGTTGGGGTCTACCTGTTACTGTATTTTCAAGCACAAACTTATTACTTACCTTTAATTTATTGCAATTTAGACTGACATTGCATAATTGGGAGAAACAAATACATTTATCTCTGGTGAATAATATTTCTGTAATGTAATTTTCACTACACCACCCTCAAACAAGATAAGAATTGGTTTCTATCTGAAAACATATGACCAAAGATATGTGGACAAGGTCTATGATCCCCAAGATGCATATTCGTCAGTTGGCCCATACCACAATTTCTTACACATATCTTTTTTTTTCATATGTCATAGCATCTGCTGGGAGGTGACCCGCAACAACCATCTGCTACCAACTGCTTGCTTGCAAAGCGGCTGTGCTGATCTCTTGGCTAACGATGCTTGACTACATATCTTTAACATTGATTAGTATATATAATAAACAAATTATTACAGTTTAATTGATGTGTCAAACTTGCTGTCTTCACAACTTTGACCCGAATCACTTAATGGAAGTGTATTAGTAATTTTTAGTAGTCATTTATTTAGACTAGAGATTATCCAATAATAAATAAGATTTCTGTAGTGTAATTTTCACTACAACACTCTTGTGGTAGGTGTGTATTGGTTTCTATCCACTTTTAACACCTTGTACAGATATGTAATCATAAGCATATGTTTAAAAACATTGTATAATCTCTAGTCCAATGAATGACTAATAAAAAATTATTAATATACTTCATTAAGTGATTTATGTCAAAGTTGTGAGGGTAGCAAGTTTGACGCTTATCAATTAAACTGCAGTAATTTGCTATCTATATATACTGACCAATAATATAAAGATATGTATAAGAGAGTGTGATCTTGCTCAAATGATAAGTGCTAATTGAGAATGAAATGCGCTTCTTAGGGATCATAGATCTTTTTCATATATCTTTGGACATATGTTTATGAGTCTCTTTTTATATACTGGTATCAGGATTTTGGGCAATTGTTAGAATTTCAATGACTTCAGATGAATAATATTGGCAAATAAAACCCATAATTTAAATATTTCTTACTATTGTAACAGTCAGAAACGGTGATTCGTTAACATAGTGCAGAATTCGACCACCACACAGAACTGCAGCACCATCTAGGTAGCGAAGCCACCTGAAGTACTAAGTTCAAACATAGTTTATCGGTTCCACAATACAATCTATGAAACAACGCATCTGATGCGATGTTAGTAAACATTTCTTTAGGCACGGTAGTCAAGGATGTTGCAAGAGATTCATGATTTTATTTTCGAGTTAGCCAATAATAACACTAATATTAATTAAACACTTATATTTACAAATTGAGGAAATATTATATAGAATGGGTATCGAATAAATAAAACGTAACTGCAGACATATAGTTTGAAATTATTTATTGAAACATTTTAATAATAAATCATTTACTAATAATATTTGTTAGTATTTAAATTGAGTAATGGAATTTTCCGATACAGTTATATATTCAAGAAAAACATTTATTTATTTAGAAACATTTATACGAAATCATTTTACCAATAATACTTTATATTTAAGATCTCAGTAGCAGTATTTTCAGATACTGTTATGTTTACAAAGAGAAATACATTTATTTGATGAAGTAACCTAGCTACCTAAAATTCTCGAGCAAGTATTTCTAAGGCATGCCTTTAGGGGTTTATACTTTTGCAATACAAGAGTCCAAAGTAAAATTTATAATAGTAGCGGTGGACATATATTTATTTAATTAAAGATATTTACTAATAACTAGGGCAAACATTTATTTGAGAGTGAGTTATGTCACTAATGCCAGAACTGAGTTATACATAGAATAATAAAGTTAATAAAAGAACCACGTGGTACGTTTTAGAAAGGTGCTATGGAATGGCAGTATTGAAACTGCAAAGCCATGAATGAGTTTATAAGAATGACGGGCTGTCATTTGCCATCGGCCCAAAGAGGTAAAGTGTCACATAAGCATAACCAGGGACAAGTGGTTTGTGCCACGATTGCCTGCTGGCTGCATGACTTTCGTCAAGCCCTATGGGAGCATTTTTTATGTCCGCTTGTGTAGAACGACTGGGGTTAATTTCAACCCTATATAATCTGAAATATTCAAGGCTTGTAATGGGTCATCGTGTCTCTAAAAGTAATGCATGTATAATGTATAGACAATTCTGATAAGATTTAAATATATTTTATGACTCGGCCCTACATTATCAACATTTAATAAAGAATGTTGGCGACTCTCAAAGAAATGTAATTTTATGGTATTAATTAAGATTTAATAAAATATAAAACAATATATAACTGAGTGATTATTACAACTAATACATCAGCCATTTGCTAAGCAGTAGACCCTTGCATTACAATAAAGGAAGCATTGAATGTGTGTTGATTTATATCAAAATATTAAGTTATTTATAAAAGTAAGTATTAATGAAAATTTGACATGCATCCACTGTTTCAAGCGATCATAGATTTATATTTAGAAAATTATGAGCATGCAGTAATTATATAATAAAATGTAGATTTTAGAAATACGTACCCAAGAAAGATAGAGTTAGGTAGGCTAGATTATTAAAGAAATTTACATATTAATTATTAAATTTATAGCATTACAATTGAGAATTTACAGTTATATAAAGAATGAATAAGATATAGTGGAATATTAGTAGAGTACTCTAGAGAATTTGGATACAGGTACCTGTTTTATGAGAAGTTTTCCGATTCAGTGATCAGTAGCAAATTGTTCATGATTCTAGAATTAGCAGTTCTTTACAGCATTTAGATGATTCATGTAATTTAACAGCAGCAGCTTTCAAATTATTTTAGGCAGATCTTCATGGTTGAATTTATGAAGGGCAATGGAAGGTTTGGCATACGATAGGCCATCTCTGGATGGAGAATAGTCTGGGCGCTTTCTATTCACGCATATTGTGGCACATAAAAATAATTTAAGATCTTGGGGACTCTCAACTGATTGAGAGCACAAGTTAAACTGAAAGTTTCTAGAAAGTCTAAAATGGCCTCCTTTCTTAGATCTTATCTTTTACATTTTTGTTAGTTTATTTTTGGATTCCAATTAATCTGCCCTGAGGATAATCAATGCATTTTGTTAATTTTAATTATAGAGAAAGCTGCCTTTCTATTGTTTACATTTACATTTTATAATTACATTTTAGGGAATTTTTCTTTTTAATTATCTCTCACCAGCCGTTGCTTTTAAAATTTCAAATACAAAAGGGAACATATGATTATTTTTACTTTTAATTAAATATTACAATCTATTTCTAAAATTATTACTAAATGAAATTTAAACAAAGCAATAAATAATGAATTTTACAATTCAAAATAAATGGTTAAATATATATATTTTTTATAACTAAAAGAAGAAATCTAAATTATATTATTTATCTTTATTTATTGCCTTAAATTTGAGATCGAAATGTGTGCGTGTTTATGGTAAATTCTACATATATCTATACATTTTTAATATTGCTACACACACAACTTGATACCAAAAAGTTTAAATTTGGGTAGGATAGAGCGGTGGGTGAGAGACGATACAAAAAAGGTGAAACTTAAGATTCGAATATGAATCTTACTGTTTCACTATATTCATCATCATTATTTTCGGACTTTATCATTTCACTGCAGGATGAAGCTCTCTTAGTTCATCCCATCTTCTCTGATCTCTTTTCTGCATTATCCCAGAACACACCCATCTCACATATGACCTTTTTGTAGGTGTTTTACAATCTCTTGGAATCCAATTTAAAATTTCAATTATCCATCTATTATCATCTCTTTAAGCAATATTTCCAGCCAACTCCACTTCAATTTATTAATGTCAGTAATCCGTGTGCTCTCTCAGCCATGTTTTTAATTTCCAGTCTCTTCTTGTTACTCATAACATGTATCTCTCCATACTTCTTTGAATGGTCTGAAGCCTCTGTATTGTTCTTCTATTAAGTTTCCAAGTCTCAGATCTCTAACTAAGAATTGGTAGAACACAATTATTAAAATCCTTCCTTTTTAAACACATTGCATATTTCCTTTTAATATTATTTCTTCCAAAAGCACTTTAACCAAGCTTAATTTATGATTAATTTCCATCCATTATGTTTCCATCTGTGGTAATAATCTGATCAAGATATTTGTAGTTGTTAACTGCTTCTAACTCATTATCAATCTTTATGTTCATCTTTTGAGAAAATGCATTGAACATTACTTTAGATACAGTTACCTTTAGTCATACTTTCTAGTTTTCATCTGATAACTGTTGCAACATTTCACAAAGCTCTGAGGCATTATTTAAAAAAAAAAACAGCTACATCATCTGCAAAATCTAGATGACTTAAATCATCTCCATTTACTTTTATTCCTTTCGCATTCTATTTTAATACTTAAAATATTTTTTGCAGCACACTGCTGTAAAATGTTTGGGTGATATGTTAATATTCCTAGTATCATTAAGTAGGATAATTACTAACGTATTTTTATAAATATTCTTCAGAATACGACAGCTTTCTGAGTTTATACCATGATGATCCAATGCTTTATTTAATTCTTGAAGACTAGTAATTCGACAAAAATATACTCAGCATACTATGTTGATCTATTTAACCTTTTTATTATAAACTATTAAACAAGCTTTTCTTAGTGTACACATATATAATATTTATATTAAGGAAATGTTTATAGAACAAATATCTTTTCATAATCTACAAATCCAAAGCATAATGCCAACTCATATTCATTGATCTTCTTTTTAACTTCTCTCATCCACTGTACTAAAAACACTTTTAAATCCAGCTTGGTTTTTTGGTTGGTTAAAATCCTATTATATTACAGGTGTCTTTTATATATAGAAAATATTCGAGAATTGTGGACTTATTTGCATTGGTTACTTCTAAAGTTGATGTTACTGCTTTGGGGTACGATTTTCAGTTGATTTTAGCAACTCATTATTCCATTTGCTTTGATCATAATTTAATTAAATCATGGAACTGATGTTGGATTTTCCGCCTGAATTTGGGAAAAAAATTCTCTATTTAAACACTTTTAATCATAAAATTAAACTTGGTTTGAGTGCTTTTGGTAGAAATAACTTGATACTAAAAGGAAATATGCCTATGTGTTTGAAAAGAAAGGCTTTTAATAAATGTGTTTTACCAGTACTTACTTATGGATCTGAGACTTGGACTCTTAATGGTAGAGCAATACAGAGACTTCAGACCACTCAAAGTAGTATGGAGAGATGCATGTTGGGAATAACAAGAAGAGATCAAAAACGCAGTATATGGGTAAGATAACGAACAGGTGATACTGACCGCATTGAAAAAATTAAGACTGACATGGAGTTGGCTGGACATATTGCTAAAAGAGATGATAATAAATGGACAATTGAAACCTTAAAACTGGATTCCAAAAGATTGTAAAAGACCCAGAAAGATACCACATGTGAGATGGATGGATGGTTGAAATAAGAAAGTGTGCAGAGTGATGTGGAGAAAAGAAGCTAAAGATTGGAGAAGTTGGATTGAACTTGGGGAGACCTTCATCCTGAAGTGGATTGATAATGGTTGATGATGATGATGAATTCAGAATAGATTACTTTAAGCACAGTACAAAGAAAATTCACTCTGCAATAAAAACTTTCAAATTAACATCTCGTGGTTTACACGTACTTAACATTTAATAGTTTTCAATTAATAGCATCTGCTTACTTGCAAATAGATTTATATTACCATTAATTGATATATAAAAATAGTATTAATCAAACCCTCATCTAAAATAGAAGAGTCTGATTTATTGATTAGGTGTGGGGAGTTAAGTGAAAGTGTCTTATTAAAAGTATCACACTAATCTTTGCAAATGCATATCTCTCTGCTAGTTTTAATAATGAGTATTATTAGTGTAGCTATTTGGAATAAGACATTGGTTTAATGATCCATTTAGCAATGCAGCCGACCTATGTAACCTTTAAATTTCAAGCAAAGATTATGGCTGACAGTGGGAGATATTTCCGTGATAACATTCTGAGCTCAGCTCAAAGATCTTGATATAATCTATTATGCCAGTAAAAACTTGGTTTTGAATCAATTTTGCCATTCTCTTTGCACGAGCAAAGACAAGTGTATAGAATTAGAACTCCAAATTTTCACCCATGTCTTCTATGGCAATATGGTTAGTTTGCAATTTGAAGTTGGCTGGAGTCCCATCTGATTTCTATTTATCTTTGATCTTTTTTTTGAAACAATGTAGATTGCTAAGCCTTTGGCAGTCTCTATAATTATAGAAATATTGTTACCGGGTATGTGTGTCTTAAAACATGACACTTCAGTTGTCAGAAATCACCCTGCTTCTTTTTTGCTAAACGGATAGTTTCTATAGCAGAAGTGACAAATCACGTTGAGCACTGATTGGCTGGTTGTATAAACTTAGTTACGATGTTAAAACAAATTTTTATTTGACAACATCTCTTTTGCACATGCTTATTTAAGGTCACACCACAAACACTGCTTGTCTTCATTTCCATTTAGCCATTTTCATTACAGGGCGTATTTTTCGACGTTTTTTCTTCTAAGAATGTCTGGAGTATAACTGATTGAGTATTGAACTGAATTTTAAAGGATCTCTTAGTGCGTTCATTTCCTTTAAGAACTTGCCTGTCAGAACCTCTAGAGAAACATTTTAAGCCTAAGCTATGATTATTTACTGAACCCAAGACATATAACTGACTTCTTTACACCATGCTCTTGATTGTAGACGTTGAATTTATATCTTTGCATTATTATCAGGGGGATTGAATTAAAAGATGCATTTAGCTATTTTATCCTTAACAAAATATAGTCTAGAAGCATGATCCTATGTTGTGATCACAAGGTGTTTCTTTCACATGCACTTATCAGTACAGCCAACTTTAATATGGTTTTCATTTCATTAGATTCCATAAAAGTTAAGCTCTATCCAGATAGCTGAATGGGTTTCTAGACACTCTGGATCAAACTATTCAATCTATCTTGTTCAAGCCATGCTGGGACTCTCATAGTTTTGTAGAACTTTCAAAGAGTATATGCTATTCTACTGCATTTCATATATAGTTATAAGATATTAAGACTATCATCTTTAAGACAATACATTTCACAGTTATTGGCTGCATATTAAATTAGTTTTTTAATCTGACATGGGGGCATTTAAATTTTATGCAATTTATTGTTTTTATACCATTCGATTAATTGGGACTTGTACTTTTTTTAATTAAGTGAAAGTTTTATGCATTTCTGTTTGTCTTTAAATCATCATCAATTTCAACTACATTGATTCAATGCAGGACAAAGTTACCCCAAGTTTAATCCAACTTTTCTGATCTCTAGCTTCTCTACAACAAACTAGCAAACTTCTTTATTTCTACTACCCATCTCACAGATGGTCTCTTTCTAGATCTTTTGTAATCTTTTAAATCCAATTTAAAACTTCAATTGTCCATCTATTTTCATATCTTCCAGCAGTTCATCCAGCCCAGTTCCATTTTATTTCTCTTAATACTTTCAATGATAACAATGGTATCTGTTTGTTTTTTTAACCACGTATTTCATTTTTTGATTGATTTTTGTTACTAAAAATACATCTCTCCACAGGCCGAAAGTATCGCAATCATAGATCCATAAGTAAGAACGGTATATTAAGCCTGTGTTTGCGACGGCAGAATGCCGTATCTTTCACCAGTGAGAAATGACGGGGGGGGGGGGGGACTATGGGGGCAGAATGTCGTACTTTTCTCTAGTTGGGGGGGGGGGGAGGCGCTGGCAAAATGCCGTATTAAAAAGTCCCAACTACCTGTTTTTGTTTAGTATCGTAATGCGTTTCTTATTTTTGTGTAACAAATTTATTCTTTTTGTATTGGCTAAAAATTTGACTTTTTAATACAGCATTTTGCCAGCACAAACATTTCATTCCCCCCACTGAAGGAAAATACAGCATTTTGCCATCCCAAACACGGGTTGCAGGTCTAATGCGTGAGTACCGTAAGGATTATTAAATTAAAACACGCCTTTCTTTTTAATTATTTTATCCCAAAAGCATATTATTCAAATTTAATCTTATGATTAATTTCATTCCTTATGTTTTCATGTTTTTGTTTTGACTTTATTATAATTTTAGATTTTTCATTAATACAATAAAAAAAAACTATGACAGTTTGATTTTTCAGTTATATAGATATATTATAAACTCTGCGTATGTGTTAATATTATGTCGAATTACGCTACTACAAAATAACGCGTATTTCCGATGACAATAATGATATAAGCAAAAGAAAGGATTATGGGATTGTCGAATGTTCCATCCATATCAGAAAAATAAGCACGAAAATGATATTTATATTTTGCACAGGTTGTTAAACATTTATTATAGGTGTAAGGCTTGCTTTATTTGCTACACTTCTTTTCATTTCAACACTCAATTTTTTATTACATGATTTGTAAAGTATTCTTCACGAAGTCACATGATAGGAACACTTCTTTCACCACACGTGATTGCTATCGTTTTTCCGTTTTTTTTTTTTTAAAGGTTGTGTTGTTTCTGATTAAAACATACCAGGTGCTACAAATTCAAAAGATAAGCTGCAAGCCAAGGCCAGCTGCCAACTAATAATTTTTGATTGTTATTATAAAAATAAATAATCAAACTAAAAATGGATATATACTTTCAAACTAAGTAAATAATGCCATTCTACTATAAGCGCACACATTTTAAACAGAAAATAGCCTATAATTTATAGAAATGGCTGTTTTGGTAATTTAACGTCATTATTAATAATGACGATTTAATATTTTTATAAGTATGTTTATTTATATAATAGATTATATATCCGGAGTGAGTCAAATTGACGTGAAACAATTGTAAAAAATTACTGAGTTGTTGAAAATCGTTTTTCAAACTTTTTTTTTCAATTTTATTTACTGAAGTTTGAAGATTGGCTATCTTAATATATATCTGAGCACTTATTGCATATGTGTGTAGAGATGATAATCTGCACCAACTGATGATTGCTGGTTTAGCATGAAATACGTTTATTGGTGATTATTTATGTTTTCGACATATATGTGTTCAAATGTATCAGTGTTATGAGATAGAGTAAAGAGTAATGGGACGTATGAAAGTCTGTGCTCATATACCCTATATATTACTGAAGTTTGAAAATAACTTTTTTTTTATCGTTAGCGTTCAACAGAGACTTAAAGCTATCAATTTGTAAATATTATAAATTTTGTACTTTCCAATCAAACATGCAGTATAAGTCATCCATATTGAGGTAATGTTTTTAATATAATCTCTAGAAAATCTAAATTTAAAGCGGTGCACCCCCCCAAAAAAAAAAAAATCAGATGAATGAATATTATCTGTTACTAATAAATATTTAAGCTGAGATAGTTTATAAAATTATATCAGTGTATAAGTGTTAAAATTTTTACTGAGACTAGAGAATTTATGGAGAAAAGAAGGTAGATGAAGATATAAAAAAATGATGCATTAAAAAGAATTGAATACCTCGAATTTTGTAAAATGGGGCGGAAAAGAGTTGAAAATGATATAAGAAAGTATAACTCTGAACTAGCAAGGAAAGCTGTAGAAGAAAATAAGAATATCAAGAGTGTAAAACAATTATTTTGGTATTAGTAAGAATTTTATATCTGCAATAAGAAAAAAAAATGGAATTATTACTAAAAAGAGAGATGGCATCATGAAATGGATAGAAGACTTCTATCAAAAATTATATAGTAATAAAGAACAAGTATCTCCTATATCTATTTTATCTTCCGAATTGCCCAGAATTTTAAATGAAGAATTGAGACATGCAATTAAATTTATGAAGAAAGGAAAGACTCCAGGTAATGATGGAATTACAATTGATATATTAAAAGAAGCAGTTGAAGAAATAGAACTTTTTTTTAGCAAACTTATATACCAACTGTCTAAATGAGCAGTATTAATATTAATATTTTAAAAAGATGATAAAGAAGATATTAGAAATTACAGACCTATCAGTCTTTTATCAGTTTATTACAAAATTTTTACCAAGATAATTACAACTCGTCTACAGAGAACATTGGATTTCCACCAACCAAGAGAACAAGCTGGATTTAAAAGTGGTTTTAGTACTGTAGATCATATACAGGTATTGAGAGAAGTTATAGAAAGGACAAATGAATATGAGTTGACATTATGCTTTGGATTTGTAGATTATGAAAAGGCATTTGATTCTATAAACATTTCTTCAATGATTAAAGCATTGGATCATCAAGATATAGATTCAGGATATTGTCATATTTTAAAGAATATTTATAAAAATGCAACAGCAACAATTAGATTACCTAATGATACTAAGAAAGTCAACATTGAGGAGGGGGTAAGACAGGGTGACTCCATATCTCCAAAACTTTTTATAGCAGTGCTGCAAGAAAAATTTTGTAGATTAAAATGGGAAGTTAAAGGAGTGAAAATAAATGGAGATTATTTAAGTCATTTAGATTTTGCAGATAATTTAGTTGTTTTTGCAAATAATGCTTTAGAGCTGCAGGAAATGTTGCAGGAGTTATCAGATGAAAGTAGGACTAAAGATAAATGTAAGGAAAGATTGATTTATGATGAGTTAGAAGAAGTTAACAGCTACAAATACCTTGGTCAGTTTATTAATACAGATGGAAACATAATGGATGAAATTGGAGTGCTTTTGGTAGGAATAACTTGATACTAAAAGGAAATATGCCTATGTATTTGAAAAGGAAGGTCTTTAATAAATGTGTTTTACCAATTCTTACATATAGATCTGAGACTTGGACACTTAATAGAAGAGCAATACAGAGACTTTGGACCACTCAAAGAAGTATGGAGAGATACATGTTAGGAGTAACAAGAAGAGATTGAAAACACAATATATGGGTAAGAGAACAAACCTGTTACTGACCTCAATGAAAAAATTAAAAGACTGGAGTTGGGCTGGACATATTGCTAGAAGAGATTATAATAGATGGCCAATTGAAATATTAAACTGGATTCCAAGAGATTATAAAAGACCCAGAAAGAAACCATATGTGAGATGGATGGATGAAATAAGAAAGTGTGCAGGGATGATGTAGAAAAGAGAAGCTAAAGATCGGAAAAGATGGATTGAACTTAGAGAGACTTTCATCCTGCAGTGGATTGATGATGGATAATGATGATGGTAAATGTCTCTAGATGATATCATTAAAATTACTTAAGCTTGCAACCACAATATTAACGTTCATTTTCAATCTTCTAGAGATTTTATTTGAATATGTATTCAGTATGAAAATTCTTCACACATGTGAAAAAAATTTGTGTGCCGATGTGATCAAATATGGTTAGTACTGCATTTCCCTGGAATAATGCTTGGATTATTCAATAATAACACACAATAAATAAATATTAAATTATTTTTGTCATAGATGTTTACGATATTAAGATATAATTCAAGAGAATGGTTTTCTATTTTTAATATATATGCTGTACTGATCCTATAATAGCTGAACAGTGTTATATTGAGTACTGAGAATACTCTCAAACTCAAACACAAGATAAACAACTTTTGAAAAGATAAAAATGGCTGTTGTATCTTTAAACCTATATTCTAATTACATAGGCCATTCTGAAGCATCTTAGTCTGAGAGCGTGAAGATGTTTCTTTATTAACTTTTAAGTCCATTATTTTCTTTCACATAATAATGGTCTCTAAATTTTTAAATTTGCTATGTATATGAATTCCTAGAAACTATGTAATATTCAAATTTATTTACTAAGCACAGAGATCATATGTAATTAAATAGAAAGGATTTCAACCTTTAATATATGCACTATACTGATGTTATAATAGCTCAACAATGTCATATTGAGTATTGAAGATACTTTCAAACTCAAGATAGAGATTTTTGAAAAAATAAGAACTGCTATCTTACCTTTAAACCTACATTTTAATTATATAGGCCAATCTAAAGTGTTTTGGTTTGAGAGCATGAAAATTTCCCAAAATGTTTCAATTTGCTACATGTTAATATTATGAATTCTTAGAAACTATGAAATATGTGAAAGAAAAAATAGATGTAAAAGTAAAAGTAAATAGAGAAACATCTTCACACTCTCAAACTAAGATGCTTCATATTGGGTTATATAATTAGAATGTAGATTTAAAATAAGGACTGCAGCTCTTATCTTTTCAAAACTCTCTAACTTGTGTTTGAGAGTATCCTCACTATCCAACATGACATAAGATCAGTACAGCACATAAATCCCTTTTTAATTATGTATGATCTCTGCACTTAGTAAATAAATTTGAATGTTAAGAATTAAGAGATATACAACAGGTAACAAGTTATATCCAACACTTTAAATACAAAAGTTAATCTCTGATATGGTTAACAAAATGCAAAAGTTTAGTAGTTAAAGTATAACTAGAACTTGAGAAGTAAGAAGGATTTCTGACTCTTCTTTTGAATCCTGACACTTCTAATCCATAAATGACTTGTCTTGTATGCACAAATAATGAAGCCAGTGGCTAGCAGATTCCTGCACCAGGTTCAAGCATGCCATTCTGCATTCGATCAGATAGTGAACAATTTTGTTGTCATTTGAGGTCTGACATCTGACTCTAACAAATAGCCGTCCAATATCTCCTTCTTTATTGGGAGCAATTGGTTTCACTGATCTAGCTCTCTGATTAGCCTATTTACTCCATTGGTTACTTAGTTATTTTTATTCTTATTTCATTGGTTAGCTGTATTGTACATTCAGTCCAATCTTGATAACATTGTAGTTTGGATAGACGAGTTAAGATGAATTCACAACAGTTAAATTATTAGCTCTCAGAAGTTCAAAAAATTATACACGAAGATCAGTTATATTAAAAGATATTAATTGATTTCTCCTTAAAAAGTTTATGTATCATAGTAAAACAAATAAATAAACAAATACAACTATACTTATTGAGATTAGATTTCCAAAAATTTCACATGTAAATGCAAAGTGTGATTACTTTTTCTAGCGGATGAAATGTAGCACCATTCCTAAAATACGTTGTTATTAAAGTCATTTTATTTTTCTCAGATGTAGAAGCAGATCTATGTGAGTAGCATATCATTTGGTATAATGGCCTGCAAAACTGTAAATGGTTTTTAATGACAGACATTTTGCATTAATTTGTTATCTTGATGGTCATACAGAAATAATTTTGAAACACATGGCAGCCATTTACAGATGAAACCAGTCTCTTGAAATTTCTGATACTATTTAAGAAAAAGTTTTTGTACTTGGAAATTTTTATTATATTTTTTTTCTGAAATGTTTGCAGAATAAATTTTGTAAAATAAAATGTAAAATCACAAAAAATAAATTACTATAAACAAACAATAATATCACACTCTTCTCTGCACTTTATGCTATGCAAATACACTGTTTTATTATTCCATGTTTTTAAAAATAGCTGGCAGTTTCAACTGCACAGCAATCTTTTTCAGAACTGTAATATACATACATTATCATGTTTAATTACTATCTTCACACTAATCCAAAAGTAGCATTGTATATTATATAAAGGATTGCTTTAATAAAAGTACACAAGGCTTAAGTTCAGAACTTCTTATTTTTAGGAAGTTTTAAAGATTGTTAGTGTTTATTTGTTTTGAAAAATGTAAAGTCCTTATGCACCCAAAAAAGAAAATACCTTAAGTATTTGAAACACAAATATGTTTATTCAAGTTTTAATCATCATAAACTACTTCTAGCATCCACTTGCCAGTAAATATTTTGTTTTTCTGATGCTTCTTTTTTTTTAAAAAAATGATTACAACATACCAACAAAGGAATATATAATATTATAGTCTTTTATATGCACACTTTTTTACTTCTGTTATAAAAATAATTTTTTTATATTTTTTTATATATTAATTTAAATATTCAAGGTTTAACATAATAATAATAAGTAATTCTTTGTGAATGAGGTTGGCCATTCTAACTTCTACCACTACCCCCCTCCCACCCCAAAAGGAGAAAAAAAGAGAAAGAGAAAAAAACTGTCTTAGAAATAAATTTCATAATGTTTATATAAACCAATCTATGAACCACAAAAACATTTCATATAAAACATGCTAGAATCCATTTTTTTGATTAGTTGATAATTTAATCGAGCAAACAGTTTTTCAATGATTCTACAAATCAATTTGTGAATATTAGATACATCCACATATAAAATATGCTGGTTCATTTTTCTATTTACTCAATATTTTACAATGCTTGTTTTTTAATTTCTTCAACAGGAAACTTTTCTTTCTAAAATACTGAGATAAATGACTCTCATGAATCATTTCATGCTGAACCATCACTCTTCAGTAAGGCCAAGTGTAATGTTGAATAATCAAAATTATCCCAAATCCAAAACTCAACCAAACTAGCCAAGAAAATAAAATCTACAACACAACCAATGGTTTCACTGCTACAAGCAGACTTCCCAAGTGTGAAAAACTTCAACATATTATATTTAAACATTACCCACAATTCCATTTACTTCCCATCCACTTTAATATTAAAAGAAATTTTAAATAAGTTAATTGCTTCACAATCATAAATTTTTAATAATAAAGATTCTTTAATTCTTTTAATTTCATTTCTCTCAAAAGGATAACCATAGCTTCCTCAAAATTGATAGTGTGGCCTGTAACTTTTTCATGGACATACAAAGCAAAACTAAGATATCTATTTCTAACCCTACTTTTATGTACTTTTATTCTTTCATTTAAGCTCAAACTACTCTGACCTATATAAAATTTCTTACACGTACAAGTGATAATATACACTACACCAGGAGTAGTCTTTCTATCAATTTCCTTTGTATTATTTAAGATTTGAAATACCAGGAATTCATATACCTGGAGCCTAAGTGTAAAGATAGGGGATTTGAACTCAGGGTGAATAGTGAAGGGGCTTGAAAGTCTGAACTCAAATCCCATATATTTGTATTATTTAATAAATTATACAAAGTAATACCTCTTTTCCAAGCAATTTTTTTATTTCTAAACAAATTACTATTTTTACATACAATTTTATAAGAAGACAATTTAAATGGCAAAGAAATAAAATGTTTTTCTTTATCCTTTACATCATTACACATATTACTATTAAATAAAATACTTTTAACAAATTTATCAGAGTAGCCAACATTCAAATAATCTTTATAAAATTGACCTTCCTGGAATAAAGCTACCCCACTAGAATTATTTAATTTCTCATTCCTATAACAATAATTTCTTAAAGCAGCTATTTTATGAAATACAGACTAATAGCTATCAGGTTTAATTATGGACCTTACTTATTTTAACAAAATGCCTACATACTAAACAATTAGTCTTTACATTTCTAATTACCAATAAATCTAAAAATGTTAATTTAACAAAATCTAACCCCCCTCCTTCTACCACTATTTTATAGAAAGATCAAACAATTAAACTCATTTACCAACTCCTTCAATTTATTATTCTCAGCTACAAACAAGCAATCAACCACAGATCTAACAAATAACTTTAAATATAAACAATTCTTTTTAATAATAATTTCCTCTTATAAATAATTAATATAAATTGGACAAACTAAAGGAGAAATAACATAACATATTGTCCACCATTCATTAATCTTATAAAAATTACCTTTATAAGTAAAATACATAGAATTCTCCAATAATAAAAGCAAATCTTTAATAACCTTAATTTTATTTTTTGATAAAGATCCATGCTTAACCAACACAGACATAAGAACAACCCTTTCAGCTTCAAGCTGCCATATTCAACTTTTTAAAATACTGGACTGACACACAATTTTCACAATAACTTCAGTTTTAATTATGGTAGAGCAAAAACAATTACATTGTTAGAAACTAGAAACATTAAGGAAAACAAAAAGCATAAAATAAATAGTGATAACTATAGAAAAAATAAGGAAAAAAAGAAATTTTCACATCTGAAATAATTATTATTTTATTGTTTGTTCATAATTTGAAAAGTAACATTAACTAAAATTGAAAATACATCTTCAGTGATAATTTCTTTATATTTCTCACAAAATTATCTTTCTAAACATGTATAACATGTCTTACCTGAGATAATCCACAGCTTCACAATCTCCAAAAGAAGTCGGATATGACTTCTTCATGTTTATCTTGTACCCCAAATGTTCTAAATGTCAAAGGTGTCTATAAAGAAAAAGATTCATCCTAATAAAAGATACAAAAGAAATCATCATAGCAATTGGCTTCTTATCCATCTAAAACTAGAAATTGTAGGCTACTGTCTATATCACTGATAAAATGAGTTTCATCTCATCATTTTATATTTTTTATGTACATCAGTGATGTTTATATTCTTTATGGACACCAGTGATGTTTATATTCTTTATGCACAGAAGTGATGCTATCTTCTTATATTTATTGTACCATATAGATATAATTTATTTGCATATAGTGTATTTGTTAGCTATTGACTTGAAAATAATGTTATGAAACATATAGAAAAAACAAAGCATGAACCACATATATATAATTTATTTGCATACAGATCATTTGTTAGCTATAGACTTGAAAAATGTAAACAAGAATCGGAATTTGATTATATGTTTGTCTATAACAAATTACTTATAAACCATATTACATAAACATAATTAATGACTTTTGTAATAAATTATACTTTTTGAAAAACATTATTTTTATAATAGTGTAGAATGTTAAAAATTACATTAGATATTAACTGTATACGAGCATAAATAACTAACACACACAAATTACAAGCTAAAAATAATTAATAAAAATGATAATTTAAATAAATATATATATAATTTTATTAAAAAATTAAAAAAAAAATTAAAAAATGTTACTTACAGCATTATGTTGAACATCTACTGTCAGCCATCTTTGTAATAATACCGGAGAAACGTCATTTGCAGCCCCATAAATTATTTTTGTCTTTTATCGCTTTGTGATAAGTACAAAAATTATTAAAAAGACAAAAAAATTAAATACTGTGGTCAATTAAAACTGCTGCCAAAAGTTTAAATTTTAACCAATTTTTTTAAAATAAACATTTTCTGAAAGCCACATGACTAAGCTTTCAAAAGATTGTATTTTCATCTACGTCACACTTATACCTTTTACGTCAGTAAAGAAAGAAAACAAAACATCATCTGAAAAACGCCTGAGGCATGCTCGCAGCGCTGAAAGAGCTGAAAGGGTTTTCTATTAACAGATTGATACATATTCTCAATACTCAATATCTAAACTACCAAATACCCAATTACTTTCCATTTTAAAATTCTTAATCTTATCAAAAGAAGAAATTATGTAGCTTTTGATATGATTAATAATTTTAAAATGAAAAGTAATTGGGTGTTTGATAGTTTATATATTGAGAATATGTATCAGTCTGTTAATAGATTAATCAGTATTGATGTTCTTATGTTTATGTTGGTTAAACATAGATCTTTGTCAAAGAATGAAATTAAATTTAGCTTTTATTATTGAAGAATTCTATGTGTTTTACTTATAATGGTAATTTTTATAAGATTAAGAAAGGGTCAATAATAGGTCATATTAGTTCTCCTTTAGTTTGTTCAGTTTATATTAATTATTTGGAAGAGGAAATTATTATTAAAAAGAATTGTTTATATTTAAAGTTATTTGTTAGATATGTGGAGATATGCGGACGATTGTTTGTTTGTAGTTGAGAATGATAAATTGAAGGAGTTGGTAAATGAATTTAACTGTTTTATCCTCCTATAAAATATATGGTAGAAGAATGGGGGGGGGGTAGATTTTGTTAAATTAAATTTTTTAGATCTATTGGTGATTAGAAATGTAAAGACTAATTATTTAGTATGTAGTCTTCAGTGTCCAGTGGCACTCTATTGCTCGCTGGATTGCAACTATCAATAACACAATATAAAATAATTAATGAGGCAGCCCGGCAAGTAGGTTTAAATAATGAAGATTTATTTAAAGGTTTATATATGAGTTAATCACTATTAATATATACAAAGTATGAATAATATATACATGCTAATATTATTATATATAAATAAGGGTCCCGAAGGCAGAGTAAAATAATAAAGAGATCGGTACGACCTGTTATAGTTCCCTAGGTTTACTTTGGCACGTCCGGAGGTAAACCTCTCCGCAAGGCTAGGTGAAGCAAAGGAGCTGACTGGAGCACCCGAGGAAATGGCACATAGTCATTATGTTAAAAGTAAATAATTAAGGTCTACAATTAAACCTGGTGGCTATCAATATGTATCTCATAAAGTAGCTGCTTTGAGAAATTATTGTTATAGGAATAAGAACTTAAATAATTCTAGTAGGGTATGTTTGTTTCAGAAAGGGCAATTTTATAAAGATTACTTGAGTGTTGGCTACTCTGATAAATTTGTTAAAAGTATTTTATTTAATAGTAATATTTGTAATGATGTAAAGGATAAAGAAAAATGTGATTTTATTTCTTGGCCATTTAAATTGTCTTCTTATAAAATTGTATGTAAAAATGGTAATTTGTTTAGAAATAAGAAAATTGCTTGGAAAAGGGGTATTACAATGAATAATTTATTAAATAATCCTGGTGTAATGTATATTATTTCTTGTTTTGTAAGAAGTTTTATATCGATCAGAGTAGTTTGACCTTAAATGAAAGAGTAAATATCTTAATTCTGCTTTATATGCCCATGAAAAAAATATAGGCCACACTATTAATTTTGAGGAAGCTAAGGTTGTCTTTTTGAGAAAAATGAAATTAAAAGAAGAATTAAAGAAACTTTATTATTAAAAATTTATAATTCTGAAACAATTAACTTATTTAAAAGTTCTTTTAATATTAAGGGTGGATGGGGTGTAAATGGAATTGTGAGTAAAGTTTACTGTAATATGTTGTTGTTTTGTAGTTCTTTACACCTGAGAAGTCTGCTTGTAGCAGTGAAACTATTGGTTGTATTGTAGATTTTATTTCCTTGGCTAATCTGGTTAAGTTTTGGATTTGGGTAATTTTAATTATTTATTGACTAGTTTACCTTTATGCTTTTAATGTTCAATAAATATATACATATATCTTAACCACCGAAGATGACCATATATATAAAGTTTAAAGATTGGAGATTAATTTATAAAAAACTAAAAGATTCATAATTTTCAACATTTTGATAACAAAAACAAAGTGTGTAAACAAAAACATTACAGTACTATATTAATACCATTGAAATAGGAACATGGTTTAACAGCAAATATAAAAGAAATAGCTAAACTAACATAAATTTGATTAACTCAAAAATCTACAGCTAAATTTGCAATTTAATGTATGGTTTTTGTTTAATGTATTAATATGTAAAGCTATTTTTATGTATTCTTGAGAAAATAGAAGTAATAATAATGATGATGATAGTGATAATGACAACCATCAACTCTATTGTTAAATCTATTTACATAATGAGAAACACAGTTAAAATGATTGCCCTAGTATTATAACAAGTTCAACTTTAAACAAGGTTATTATTTAAAAAAAAATATTGTACTAACATAACTAAAAATCAATTTTCACACTTCAATCCCAAAGCCAATATCAAGATTTCGAAAAAGTACAACTGACATGGAAAACCTTGATTTAATAAATCAAATAATGAAGAAAAATCTTACCCCTTATGCTATGGACAGCTGACATACCTTGTGATATGAACAGTTGACATGTTTGAGAATATTGCTGAAAGTTTCAATAATACATTCTTTGGATACTCTGTGGTTCGTTCAGATGCTTTTTCTTTGATAGATCAGTAATTTTGTCTGTCACTGACCTACTTATCACTTTCCAAAAACGTTATTATATGAAGCTCTTAGCCAACACAACCTATAATATGCTGTATTTTGCCTAACTGATTATCCCAACCCAAGATATTTTACGATTGAGTTCCATGATTCAAATCAAAAGAGCTGTTTTAAAGTGGCAGTCAAAAGATTTAACAACTTTGTACCAATTTCTGTGGATAAAAACTGACAGAATTTTATAACAGGAATACTAACGAACACATATCTTGGATATACTATTCAAAAATTCCAAAAATTAATGGAATATTTCAGGAAGGTGATCTCACTACAATCAATCTACCTAAAAGATACCCCCCTTTCCCATTTATAGTAATAACTTTGAATTCAAGGTTAAACTAAACAAAGGCATCGAACCAATTGTTATACCCACCCAGATTATATACCAAAAGGCAATGCATTCTCTCTGTATAAGAGGCATAAAGCTACAATACTACTCATGTGATCAGCATAATCACATAACTACCAGTTGTACTATGGCTCAGTGCTTATAATGTGATGAAATAGGTGACCACAGATCTCAATGTATCCATAATGAAAATCAAGCTATCATTGATAACACTGCACATGTGTAAATAAATGATAATCATCAACCTGCTACATTTTTTAAAAGCTCCTCCACAAGTGAAGATGTGTAACTAATAAACCTCTCCACAGATCAAACTAGTATGACCAGCAGCTAAATTGTCAATCACAATTTTTGCCAGAAACACATCTCAATAGATAAATACTGCATGAAGATTGAATCAGTTAAAGCACCTAGAAAACCTCAACCAGCAGCTCCAAATGATAAAGCAATTCACAGCCATCAAGATTTTCCCTTTATAGTAAATAAGATTTCTATTGATGTTGTGGACTGTCTGACACCATGTCTTCTTCCTTTGTTAGATGGCCCTATTAAAAGAAAATCTGGTAGATCACAAAAAAATCAAGAAACCAAAAAAGCAAAAACCCTTGACCACAATGCTAGCCCAATAAAAGCCTTACAAGATGATGCAATATAGAAATCATTAATCCTGAGCATAATCACCTATGCTCATCCACTAACCTTCTGCATAATGAACCAAGTTCAAACCCAGGTATCATGTGGAAATGGTACCATACAAGAAGACCCACAACATCCTCTGCACAATGAAATTAATGCTACTGGAATGAAACCAGATTAACAGCCTTAACGACTGATCTTTTTGGTACAAAACCATGTTGAGATTTTGATATAATTTAATTAAAATTAGTTTTTTACTTTTAAATAAAAACAATTTTCAAAATTTTTACAGAGTTAGTAAAATTGGCATTGCTCTACAATTCTTTGAATCATCTGTTGTACTATTTATATAAATAAAAACAATTCTAGTTATTTTTAAATTCCTAGGAAAAATCTCTTTATCTAATGATGCCTGCAATAATTTTTGAATTGAAAGAATTATTATATTATATATTTATAATATTATATGTTTATATGGAGTTTCATATAAATTACTTATTTAAGTTTTTTTATTGCTCTTTGAATATTTTGTTGATTTATATTTTTTATTGAGAAATATATATATATATATTGTCAAGCATTGGTGGTCGAGAGGTCAGCACAGCTGTCTTACAAGCAGTTGTCCCGGGTTTGCGGGTTCGCGTCCAGACTGATACTTTGACACATAATATATATATATTGAAGATAATATATATATATTGAAAAATTATCAGAAACAGTTTTGTTAGCCTCATTAGTTGTTTCATTTGTTTTTATCTTGTTATTGTAATATTTTTCAAAATGTTGACAGAATTCATTTAATGTTATACTGTTATAATTAGATGTCAATGCCATCTTTTTTTGTATTACATTGATTTGTTTATTAAAATCCCCAAATGCTTTAGGCTGATATTTAAAATGTATTTCCAACTTTTTAATATGATTTTTCTAATATTGTATTTTTTTTCCTTGTTTATATTTTTCTTACATTTATTACGTTGTTATAATAAATTGTGTTTTTTGCTTTAATAAGATTTCTGTAATGATGTTCTTTTCTTCTTATGATAAATAGAAGATCTGTAGCAAATCAGGTAGGATGATGATGATAATAATAATTATAATTAATATGCCAATGTAACTGTAGTGTTCAAGGTCAAGCAAGAAATATATAAAGCTGTGTGACAATAAATGTATAAAAATTTATGTAAAATAAATGTTTAGAATAAAAATAATAACTTTGTACAATAATTATATATAATGAATGTGTGAAATAATTGTATATAATGATTATATAAATAACTGTGTAATAATAAATAAATGTGCAATAATGTATCTATCAATGTATAGAAATGTTGTTAGGTCATAGAGTTGCATGCTTGGTATTATAAGGTCAGAGAACTGTAAAAAATAGCATATATTGTGAAGTATGTAAAAATACAATGTATATATAAAAATGTCACATATGGTATATAAATAGTGCAATATTTGGTAAAGTTTGTAAAGACTCCAGAAGTCTTGAGGTGTATCCCAGAACCTGGTATATGAGTTCTGGTATTAATGTAATTCAGAGATTCGTACTTATGTAAATCAAAAAGCCGGCCGAGGGTTTATTATGCACAGGTCACCATGACTTTTTATTATTTTAATGCACCTTAAGTGGGCGTTATATATTTTGTAAATATTTTCATATGTTATTTAAATTAAACTATTAACTTACCATCCCAATTCTGCCTTTGTCAATTATTTACTTGTTGCTCACAGGACACAGCAAATTGGTGCAGTCATCATAGGAGTCAAATCTTAAGTAATTGGCTGAACAGCAAACTGGGGCGATCATGACTGAATTTGAACTAACAGAGAAAATGGCAGACATATTGCAAGACAATATATGCAAATTCAAAATAGATAATCTGAGTGATTTGCTATAGTATGTTCGGGAAATAAAAATTCCTTTACACTAAATAGTGTTACTGATAATACTGTAAAAATAGCCTCTTTACTTTGCTTTTCTGGCCAAAGAGTAATCAAGATAACCAACAAATTGTGTGAACCTGATTTATCGGAGACACAGAAATACGATGAGCTTTCAACAAAGTCAAATGATTACTTCAACCTCCAGCCATCCAAGTTTAGTGCTCCATTATAGTTTAAGAGCAATGAAAAAATATTATGACATGGTTCTAAGAGAGATGGCAGCACTATGCCTTTACAACAAACACATAGAGGAAGCTCTCCTCGAGCAACTATTATTTAGGCTAATAGATGATCAGTTGAGGCAAATATTGTTAGCAGCAAAACACCTAACCTACAAAGAAGCAAACAGACATGGAACAGCTCATGAACTGCGACTCGGCCAAGTGAAAGAGTTCAGATATTTATAAGACCAAACCACTTTAAGCTACAGTTATAAAATGTTGTGAATTGACTATAAAGACAAATGAGTTAAATGTTTCTGATGTGAAAAATAGGTCACAAAGCCAATGATTGAAATAAGCAAGAATGTGAAAATTGTAGGGAAATAACTGACAATGCTGAATGAAGGTACCACCGTATGGACAAGAAGCACAGGAAATGTAGTGCAAATGTAGCTACAAAAAAATCATTTTCATAGACAAATCAGTTCAAATTAAGATAAATGTAAAAACAATTGACAAATGAATAATATTGAAGATTTGATAGTGGAGCAGGGGTATCAATGATGAAAAGCAGGGATTGGAAAAGTTTAATCAAGAATTTAAAATTTTCCCAAAAGTAGAGAAAAATCACTTCAAGTCCTGGGTTTGCTAACAAAAATCTTATAAAAATACTGGGGAATTACAAAAGTAAAAATAGAAACAAAGAAGAGTAAATACTACCATTGTATATAGTGAGTATGGAAATTACCCAATCAGAGGCTGAGGATGAGATATGCCCTTAGGCATAATAGAATGTGTCATTAAGAAAATTGGTATAGAATTGCAAGTTAATAGTAACTATCCTAATCTATTCAAAAAAGAATCAGAAAACCGAAAATCTCGCCTATTGATATAGAGTTGGGTGACAGAGCAAAACCAAAGTTCCGTTAGCATAAAAAAAGTTAAGGAAAAACTAGATGAACTTATAAAACAAAGATTTCTGAAAACAGTTGAGAATGCAGAGCGAGCTACTCTTATAGTAATAATGAAAGGAGCAAATGGAACAATAAGAATCTGTGGTGACTATCATATCACTGATAATACGTACTTAAACAAAAGTCAATATACAATCCAAAACATAAGGAAAGTCTTAGCATCCATGGAACTAATTTCATATTTTGCACTAGATTTGAACAGTGATTTTCACCAAATACCCATTATTGAAGAAACAGCTAAGATCTTCATAATCACAGCCCACAGAAGTTTTATTCAACTACATTAGGCTAGTCTTTGAAATTACAACAGCACTTAATAAATTCCAGACCATAGTGAACTTGTTTACCCAGGAACATGGAAGGAGTCATCCCATACTTTGATATAAATAATAGCAAACTCGTTAACAAGTATTGAAAAACTGAGTAAATTGCTTGAGAGATTTTGAACCAGATTAAATCCTAAGAAATGTATTTGGAGTACAAAAGAACACAGGTCTCTCAGATACCTTTTCAATATGTATGGCAAGAAAACTGCACCTAAAAAAGTAAATTCCAGAGATGGAAAAATGCACACCCAGATATTTTTCCTGCTACATGGTTATTATTAAAAATCTGAGTCAGACTGCAACCTCAAACAACCAAATGACTTTTGCTGTAACAAGAACAGTTTTTTTGTCACATATCTCATTTTTAACAATCTTTTGAACACTATATCTATGTAATTAAATAGTCCAAAGGATGCATTTAATTTAATCAAAAAAAGTCTTTTTAAACTGATGAACTAAATCCTCAGACAATGAAAATAGAGCGATAGGGAAAAAGAGTTTACACTTAACAATCAGTCTGGATTTCTTTTCAGTGTTATTACTGATATATAAGTTACAATGGAATTGAACACAGAGTCTGCAGTGTCTATTATTTCAAAAAAGACCTGGGCTATCATGAAAAAGAATAATGAATACAAGCTTCATCCTAGCAGCAAGTCAATCTCAGACTGTCAGGGCAATAATATAAAACTATTGGGCTGAACAACAGTTAAAATTACAATGCCTAACAAGACTATACAGCTGCCACTGGTAGTGGCATCAGGTAATCATAGTAATTTATTAGACCATGCCTGGTTCAGTTGCTTAGTCTTTGCAGTGACAAAAGTGAACCATGTCAGAACATTAAGCAAAATGAATCAAAACATGCCAGAAAATGACAAAACAGCCCATTGGCCTAAACCTGAAAAGCCCTGGTCTAGACTCTATGTGAAACATGCAGGCCCATGAAAATTCAAAGTGCTATTGATCGTAGTTGATTCATACTCCCAATGGCTGGAGATAGTGGAAGTCCCGTCACTTCAGTCCATAGCCACAATAGAAGGCTATTTGGAACACATGGCTTACCTAAGACAAAGGTGTCAGTTAATGGCACAGCATTTATAGCAAGTGCATTCAAACACTTTTGCACTAATAATGGCATTGAGCTAGTGTACAATGCACCATTCCATAATGAAAGCAATGGCCAGGTCGAGAAATTAGTTCAAGAAGCAAAAAATCTGATAACAAACATGGATTTTGGAATCTGGAACACCAGAATTGTCAGAACACTATTAGCACAACACTCCACACCAAGTACAGCAACAGGAAAGACTCCAAAAGAACTGCTATTCAATAGACCTCTGTGAACTAACCTGTCAGCCCTGAAAGCTGATTCCAAATATGTTGGGAAAGAAGTAGCAAGATAAAAGTACAAATAGGCACTTAAATGCTATGTAGAATGTACCATAGATCCACAAAATAAATATCAGTAGTCATTAAATAACTGAAAGGACTCTACACTGTAGTAGTTTGAACAGCAGATAGGTATCAACAACATCACCACCTAAACCAATGTAAGACTGAATCATGTGGACACAAGTACATCAATGAAAATGATGACCACTGAACCAAAGACAGCAACAATCCAGGCAAGCACCCAAGGACAAGACCATCAAACAAGAATGATGAACAAGACAAGAACAGCAGTAAACCTGAGAAACCAATAAAGTTGACAACATGTCATCCAGCTCATATCAATGACTATGTTCTCCAGCCAACTTTAGCCAGGGGGAGGAATGTGATATCTGACCATGCCTTCAAATGTAAACTAGTCCAGATTCCTTCCTTATCTAATTGTATTGAACACTTGTTGCCACTATCCAATGTTCAAACATGTGGATAACCAATGTATAAACATAGCCAAAAGGTAAAACATAAGAATGCCCAATGTGTAAACATGTACATAAAATCCTACCAATGGTTAGTATGGGCTAATAGGCAATGATGCTCTCTGAATCTGATTTCTATCGGTAAGGTAAGGGATCTGGCAATAAATGGTCAGCCTTTTGGAGGCAAGGGGGAGAGAGAGAATGTCTACCCAACTTAAATGACAGAATGCATTCCCAATTGAAACCACTTTCAACTGCATAGGTGTTACTACTATAGTCATTACCGATATGTCTATGTAGTGAGGGAAGATCATGATAGAACCAGAAGCTGTTACAACTATGGCTGACTTGATGAAAGCTGTCCAGTACTGCAAGAATAGTCTTGACTAGAACTTATGAGGCAAGCAAATATATACAGTTGAAAATGAGTTCAATCATTCGGGCACAAACAGCTCATTATTGACTAGGTTATATGTAAAATTGTATTTATTAATGGTATAACATGTATGTATATTTGTTCTAATAAATTACACATATTAACTTTGTGAGTATTTATATTTTTGATATTATTGTTGTTTTGAGTCTGAAACCTCCAATTCAGCGAAACACAACATAGTGAATAATCAACTTCATTAAAATTCTCAACTATAACAATATATTTATATTTCATCAATATATTCTCAACCTTAACCAAATATGTTATAAATCATTCAAAGACAAAGTAGGTCAAAGATATATAATACCTAACAATATTTTATTTTTTAAACCAACTTCCATGCAACAGGATTCAATATTATTACCAATAATAAATATCTTCTATGCTTTATGTCCTTTTTAATACCAATCAAAGTACCCCCTTCTTTTGTTTTATTATTATAATTTCTATTACATCTATATACAGAATATCTATCATCAAATATATTAACATTATCAATTTCTTCTTTTAATCAAGTCTCTAGTAAAAAGATAATATATTCATTTAATAACAATTCATATTTAAAATCAATTGTTTTAGTTCTAACATCATGCCCATTATGATATTAACAATTCATGAATAGCTATTTATTACACAGATCATTATGCAAGTTTATATCTTGCAGTCTTTTATGCTACTTTCATCAACACTATCAGTTACTATAGTACCTTCACTCTCTTCTTCAACAGACTTATTAACATTTAATATAATATTGTCCTGTGTACTATTATCTACATCAGCATTAAGATTGCTTAAATATTTCAAATTACCATAGAAGGGCAATATCACAGCACCCACAGGCCAAATATCACTAGCATTAACTTTATCAGATTCACATTCTTGTTTAGATAAATAAAATATTTTTAGACCTAGTGTTCAGTTTGTAATACACCCACCATTTATACTTAAAAGTATTTTCCAAATGTATAATCACATCTTCAGCAGAAGTATTATTATTTATTCTAGTCAGATTTTTTTTAAAATTTCAATCTTGTCTTAGCAGCTTTCAATACATGATTAACTTAATTACCTATAATAGGAGAAATATTTACATTTAAAATCCATTTTTTGTTTATTTTTTCCATAAAACAGTTTTTATAAACAATGAGGATTGCTAATTCCTCAACAAGCTTTGTGATAAATGCTTAGCTAGAGATAGCATTTAAATATCTCTGTCAGGACACCCCAATACCTCTGACCATGGTTTCATGCCTTTGGCACTTCTCAGGGAGGTGCCAGGATAGGTTCAGAGATTTTTTAAGTGCTGGCTCTGGCTAAGCATTTATCACAAAACTTGGTGAGGAATTGGCAATCCTCATTGTTATAACTTACAAGCTTAAGAGATAGGGTCATGTGATCTATGACTCTTATTTTGACAGTTTTTATAACTTTCTTTTCTTTATCTGCACAATCTTTCAAATAAAAGGCATGTGACTTTTTAGATATTCTATCTTGATTAGAAATGTGCAATGATTCATTAAATCCAATGGAGCAGGTAGGTTTCAAATCATGATCATGTGACATTTAATTTATTTTCTTATCTGACTGACCAACTTTTATTTTAATCACTTTATTCTTTAGTTCATTCAATTTAAAATTAGATTTACTAATCAATGACACCAATCATATCTGATTGCTTTAGTAATTTATCTATTCTTTCACTAGAATTTCTATTTTTCTTAAACAGTGAGATGTCTGAATCAGCAATAATAAATTCACCAACTTAACTTTCTTTGTTTAAAACAACAAAATTTCCATCCTATGAAAAAAAAAACAATTGTGCTTCCATAATCATTATTTTGATTTGTATCCAAATGATTAACTGATATATTTAATAATATATTATTCATCATAATATTTTCTTCTTTCAATAATTTAATTTCACTTGATAAGTCTGTAACAATATTTAAAATTCTATTCAATAAAAAACTAGTTTCTTTACAAGATAAACAATTAGCATCTATTTTAGTCAAAATAAGAATCATAGATCAATTCATAGATTACATGACCCTATCTCTTAAGCTTGTAAGTTATAAACAGTGAGGATTGCCAATTCCTCTACAAGTTTTGTGATAAATGCTTAGCCAGAGCCAACGCTTAACTTAAAGTATCTATTTTAACTTTGTCATTCTTATTAAACATTTCTAAATCTAACTTTGTCATTCTTATTAAACATTTCTAAATCTATATAATATTAAATTATCTATGCTCTTTATTACTGTTTTACAATGCTTTTATTACAATCCCTTATGACAGTTTCGATTGCCCCAGAAATCTTCTTCAGAATTATAAATAGAAGAAGTTCTGAAGAAGATTGCTGGGCAATTGAAACTTGCTGGGCAATCAAAACTGTCATAGGGGGGTGTAATAAAAGCATTGTAAAACAATAATAAAGAGCAAAGGTTTGGAATTATAAATAGAAGTTCTGAAGATTGCTGGGGTAATTGAAACTGTTATGGGGGGGGGGTTGTAATAAAAGCATTGCAAAACAGTAATAAAGAGCAAAAATGATTTAATAGTATCCCTTTTAGGGTTTCTATATCAAAAATATGAATGTTTACAATTACTAAATCTTCCTTAGCTTTACCATTAATTTCTATTAATTTACAAATGTCATTAGCTCCACTTTCCAATAAATTTTGTTCACCAAAAATTTCCAATTTTTATGAATCATTTACCTCTCACTCAATATCTTCCATTTCGTTTCCATTGATTTCCATTGTGTTACCAATACTTAAATTATGATCACATTTGCCACAAATATAAGACTTCATTTCTACTTCATTTTTATACAGTATTGCCACATTAGATTTTACATATGATTCATGAAATGTACTATTACATTTAATATATTAATTTTTATCTGTTTTCCAAATATAAGATTACTGCATAAAGCACCTGGTATGCCTCACATAGTGTGCCAAAATATAAGACTACTGCATAAAGCACATGGGGTACCTCGAATAGTACAGCAGAAAAAAATAATAACAACAATAATAATAACAACAACAGTATATTAGAGATGAGTTGCATTGTGCAATGACTATATAAGATATATACACACTGACATATAGAATACACCAAACTACTATTCTATTTATTTGATATTTTGCAGTACTATCTTTTAATTTCTTCCGCAGGAAACTTTTTTTAATACTTCAATATACCATAGCTTTCAAAGAAAACAATTAAAATTATCCTTCTTTAGAATGTCTTTGGACAAGTTTTTGAAGTAAAAGGAATCTAACCCATAAAAATCATGTTCAAATTCACAATAAATTGTTCATTCATTTCATATATCCAAACCAATAAAGATGTGATTTTGCAATAGTGGAGTCTGCAAAATAATGTCCAGCAAGCGGAAAAACATATTGTTTGGTCTTATTTGGTCTTATGATCTTGCAATTGTATTTTTAAACTTTTAGAGAATGTCCGTAAATGAAGCTTTTCTAATGCCTTTATGGTACATTGATAAATATGTCTAATTCTCACTTTCATATAACAAATTAGATGAAATAACAATTTTATGACCAGCTAATTTAGAGACAGTAGTTATTTCACTGTAATAAATCAATTTTTTTTATTTTAATTATTAAAAGCAACATCAGTATATTGGAATCTGTGTCACATCTTAATATTTAAATCCATCCCCATCCTTCTACTTAAAAAGCCACCAAGATACTTAAATTGGCTTATATTAGTATAACCTACATATTGTATCAGGATCTACAAATACTTGGATTTCATCTGTTTATTTAATAACTCTTGTTCAAAATTAGACAATGTGTATTTATTTGCATGGTTAAATACTGAGGTATGGGGGAATTATTACATACACCTGGGTCTCATTTTATGTGGTAGATAGATTCCTCAGAAAACGCACACAAAAGAAATCACACAAAAATAAATGTAACTTACATTGAAAAATGAGGGATAGGTTCTGCAATTTTCAGCAATTGGCATAAAAGCAAAGTAACAAGGAAAACTTACTTTAAAATTCGCATTAAAAAAATAAGAAAATAAAGTATGACTAATAAAAAATTTCAAATATTTGAAAAAAATTAATACAAGGCAAACTTTTTTTTACTTTTTTTATTAACTACAGTATTTAATTTTACATTTTTCATACCTATTTTAATCATTACTGCTATCTGATAATATGCATCATTTGTGAACTAGCAAGAAATCAGATTCATGATGTGATGTACAACTAGCGCCACTTTCAGTCTTGTGCTGTGTTAATGGTTTTCTGTTTTTATATTAAAAAAATGACATCACAATAAAAAAAAAAGATTATACATTATCATTAGAAAGATTATTTTCAGTTTATAAAATCAATAAAATCTTCATTATTATTTACTTTAAAAATCTAAAAAAAATTTTATTTCTGTTAATATTTAACAAAATACGTTTTAAAAGTTTAAAATTTTTGAATATTTATTATGATATTTGTATACGTACATATAAATCTATCATTATTATTTACTCATTAGTATACGTACTTTATTTACATAGAAACTAAGTTCTAAATACAGCTTCAGGTCATATTTATGTTAGCTGCTAATATAACGTTATATTTTGAAAAAAAAAAAAGTATTTCAAGTCAAAATAAGTTATTAATAATTTAAATTTCTTGATATCTAATAAATATAGTGAAATATGAGATATATTAAGAAGAAACATGAATTGCATAACTTTAAAATCGCATTAAAATAATATGTATAAAACGAGACCCAGGTGTATTCCACGATTGTTGATTGTTATCTATATTAGGATTGCCTAAGTGTTGACTGGTTTCTAGTGGTTACTTATAAACCCATTTAATCTTGAGCATTATTACACTTATTATTTAAGTAATACTTTGGGTGCAATTTGAAAATTATAATTGCAATTTGTAATGTTATAACTGACTATTTGTTAGTCTGCATTCAGAACAGGTTATATTTACCTGTTTAAAGAGATTTATTTAAACTTCCTTGTAAGAATAATTTCAATCTCTGTGATCAAGTGTATCTATACAAATATATGGGACCATAAATAAAGATAGTATACTACCTTTATTGTTAAAAGGAAGTTGCCTTGACAACAGTTTGAGATTGTTGATTGTTATCTATACAGGGATTGTCCAAGTGTTGGATGGTTTTTAATGATTATATATATACACCCAAGTCATCATTAAAATGCATTATGTGGTTTGATACAGTGATATACTGTTCAGACTCTGGATCATAAGATCTTTGATTTAACTTGGAAACTTCTTACAAACTCCCGAGCAATAAACCCATTTGATTTTTTTTTAAATTGTAAAATGCCAATAATTTTATTTTCTGACTAAAAAATAAAAATTGATTTTTGAGTATTTTCCAAAATTGAGTTTTATTCTTTAAAAAAAGAGTACTGCTAATGAATTGTCATATAAACTTTAGTACTTATCATTATCATCATCATTTTTTAACATTACCAATCCATTTCAGGATGAAAGTCTTTCCAAATTTAAGTTAGTTTTTCTGATTGCTAGCCTCTCATATTCATATTACCCAAAGCAAGCTTCCTCATTTCATTTATCCATTTCAGATATGGTCTCTTTCTAGATATCTTTTACAATCTCCTGGGTTCCAATTGGCTGTTAACTGAAAAAAACCCTTTGATTCCTCTTTGAGGCCTTAAAGGAACCAATCAGGACAAATTTCTAATATCTATTCTAGATGATCTTGTGGTTACAGTTATTTTTACTACATAGCAGAGCTGGAACAAGAGCAATATGAACATTGTGATCTCCTAGATATCTTTTACAATCTCATAGGATCCATTCAACTGTTAACTGAAAGAAAACCCTTTGATTCCTCTTTGAGACCTTAAAGGAACTAAGCAGGGCAAAATTCCTAATATCCATTCTATATGATCTTGTGATTACAGTTATTTTTACTGCATAGCAGAGCCTGACCCAAGGGCAATATGAACATTGTGATCATACTAGACTTCACATTTATCAAAATCCCATATCTGCATGATTAACACATTATGTGAAATCAAAAACATAAAATATTTTAATACATCCTAAATGTAATTACATTTCCTTTTCCCCCCACCAAAATTCTGTAATTAGAAAGCCCTATCATGACAAAGTAATACAATTAATTGTAGAGGTTATTGTTTGTGTGGTATGTAGATTTTTCAGCTCTGTATAATGTGTATGCATAAGTATTCCACAATGCTCTGATCATGTTAATGCGATATCATCATAGGTCAACAATGATCATCTTTGTTAGCAATTTTATCTGGTGAATCAGAATTCGCAAAAAAGAATAAATCAAAACAGATTGACAATAAAACATTCAAGGAAATAAACTATAATTCTTTACATTATTTCTTTTGTTTTTTCAAATATCCATTCAATAAAATAGTACAAAGCCATATTTATAATTTATAAGCAATCATAAATAAGTAATTATTTAGGCATTATAATTATTATTGTGTACAAATGCAAAATATATATATTTTATTTTCTTGAATGTTTTTTTTATTATTATAGCAAATTCTTATTCAAAATAAATAAAAAAATTTAATGAAAAGAATCATTCTTCATTTTTTTTCCCCATGTGTCATATCATCAGCCGGGAAGCGAACCCGCTAACCCGGAACAACTGCTTGTAAAGCAGCTGTCGCTGACCTCTCGACCACCAATGCTTGACGAATCATTCTTGATTTGATTTATAATAATTGAAAAACAACATATTTATATCTGCAAATAAAATATTTTTTAAAAAAGAGTAACAGATCTCTCACCACATGAAAACATTACTCCGGGCCCTATTTTTTTTCAGGCTGGGTTTGCTATATAGTATGGCTTGCTAATCAAAAAATAATAGCCAGTGTGATGAATTTCCTCTGATTTCTTCTCAGTTCCCTAATAGTTAAAACAGGCAAAACTCTCCATATAGTAATGTGCTAGCATAAGAAATAGTGATCATGTGATGTTTAGTGGTTCCCGATAGTTCTTAACTGAAATATCAATTGAGATTTTTTGAAGACAGAATAAATATGTATATGAAATAACTTTTTTTTAAACAGATACTTACAATCGTGCCACTTTCTTATGTATTTATTTATATATTTGAAAATATATATATACACACCCAAGCATTTGATTAAAATCAAACGATAACAAAAAATAAACAACAAATTTTTGTTTTGGTTTAAAAAACTTATTTTAAAAGCAAGATTTTTAGTTTAATATTTATGATATTTATGTGGAAGTTACCGAACAACCCTGTGCAGTATACATAAGCTACTACAACCCTGTCAATGAGTGAAAAAGTACAGGTTGAGCCCATTGGTACTTTATCTTGGATCACATATAAGCATTCAATTTATTGATGTTATGTTAAACAGATCATGAATTCTATATATTAACATAATTTCAGGACAACTATAAGCTATTCTAGTCAAGCGTTGTTAGCCGAGAGGTCAGCGCAGCCACTTGCAAGCAAGCAGTTAGTTGCAGACGGTTATTGCGGATTCGCCTCCCAGCTGATGCTACGACATATGGAAAAGAACAACAACCATAAGCTATTCTAGAATCACTATAAGTAATCAGAGGGAAAGGCTATGTCTCGTATTTAACAACACCTAAATATTAAATGAGTCAACAGGTAATAGATATAAATATTAATTGTGATAGCTCAAATGTAGATGAAATTTACGTGGAAGTTACTGAAAATCTCCAGAGAGCTATATGTATACTGATACAAGTCCATCACTAAATGAAAAAGTATAGAATTAGCCCACCTGTACTTCAGCTTAGTTTTAGGACAACCGTAAGATATTCTGAAACACTACAAGCAATTAGAAAGAAAGACTTTATGTTTCATATTTAACAATCCCTGAATATTAAATAAATCAAGAGTCCCACATAAATTTCATCTATATTTGAGCTATCATAATTAATATTTAAATTTAACATTTAAATAATTAACTCTTAAGTCAATAAACATCACATGACCACCACCGCTTATGCTTGTGTATAACTGTTGTTAAAACAGGCAAAACTCACTATACATATTGCCACACACAGCAAGCTAGAGTAATCAATGGATACCAGAAGGCTTGTGCATAAAATCCCCATCTAGTGCCTACTCATCCAATATCCCCAGACTAGTTTCTGGCTTGCGGCCTTCGTCAGTGAGGAGCCTTGGATCTGAGAGTACTGCACCGAGATCTTAGGATCTAATGCAACCCTCCAGCAACCACCTCTTTATCTCCAATTAACTACAAAACTATGAGTCTTAAATTGAAAACACCTTAATGTTTTCAATCCAAGCCCATTAGCTTATATAGTCATATGGGTCTGAACCCAGTTCAGTACCCGTACATTTTTATGTCTTTGGTTCTTTAATAACCATAGGTTCTCAGATCCAAGGCTCCTCACTGACGAAGGCCACAAGCCAGAAATTAGTCTGGGGATATTGGATGAGTAGGCACTAGATGGCGATTTTATGCGCAAGCCTTCTGGCATCCATTGCTTACTCTAGCTTGCTGTGTGTGGCAGTACGTATAGTGTGTTTTGCCTGTTTTAACAATAATTAACTCTTGATAACTTCAATAATAGACTTAAATATACAGTATGATTAGAATTTATATATTTAAATTTAATGTACATTTAACAAGTTAATAATCAAGATATATAGATATAAGAATTTGCTCTGAAATATAAATAAATTTGGGTAGCAGAAAAAAGCTGTCTTTGGCGTAAACTAGTTCTTTAACTTATTATGTACACAAATATTTTAAAATATAAACTACATCTGTTTGTTATTATGTTATTTTTAAGAATACTTATTTCAGATTCAAAATTATTAAAATCATTGAATAGATTTTTAGTTATAAAAGAAAATAGACATTGAGAATAAATACATTAAAAAATATAATTAAAAATATTTTGCTATGTCAGTTCTTGGGGGTGGGGGGAGCACAAGTCATGTGACCCTACGCGTTAATTACATCGAATAAAATTTAAAACATTAAATTAGTAAATGTCAAAAAGTAGATTAAGGGAAACTTGACCTAGGTTTGTAATTAGTAAAACACATAATAATTTTGTTCCAGTTCATAAAATTTAAATCTAGACATTTTTTTTTTCCAATTTATATGATTTAGATTTTTTTTAATGCTTTATTTTACATAAATATATTTGCTAAGATTTCGATTTTTTTAATCCCCCCCTTTTCCACAAAGTATCACGTGACATTAAGATAGCTTAATAACTATTTGAAGATTCTTTTCACTGAAATTAATCTAGAAAACATTAAATCAACATTACAAAACTTAGGAGATTATGGGGAGAAATGCTTCGACAGTTTACAAATATCCTGGGCTTCGTTTAGAATTCAACTATGAGCTGATGTGCGACATCATGGAACCACGTGATCTATCAGCTCACAGTTGTGCTTTAGACTTTATGGTAGCATTTATTAATATGTAAATAAGATATTTTAACTCAAGGATTTTTCAGTCTACTCGTCCTCCAATCTATCTCAAGCAATCGATACACATGACCACACACATACATGATCCCCAATGTACATGCAGAACCAGCATTCATCATGTATATTTTCCGCATATAATGGGTGAATAATGAATACTATTTCATAGTATCTTGTGTGAAAATGGTGTAGCGAAAATTATACTTCAGAAAATTATTCATTATTGGATAAACTCTAGTCGAATGAATGACTAATAAAAATTATTAATATACACACGTTGTGAGGGCAACACACTACACACATCAAGTAAACTATAATAATTTGTTATTTATATACATACTGAACAATGATAAAGATATGTGTAAGATATTGTGGTCTGGACCAATTGATGAGTACTGATTCAGAATGAAATGTGCACCGTGGGGATCATAGATCTTCTTTACATATGTTTATGATCACATTCATCCACAAGGTGTTAGAAGTGGATATTACCTTGTGTGAGAGTGGTGTGAAAATTATACTACAGAAATATTATTCATTATTAGATAATCTCTGGTCTAATGAATGAGTGACTAATAAAAAAATGTAATGGAGGGCGAATAGACTAAAAAAAGTCTATTTACAAATATATGAAACATACAGTACCAGCAAAATTACTTACTGCCTTAGAATTTCTTATTGCTTGGGAAGAAGGTTACATCTTAATAAAAATTCAGTCCATCCCTCTCCTATTAATACTTATGGAAGAGTTAGATTGACATGATGTCTATATGGGTATGAGGTATAATATCAAATCCAACAAGGGTTTTGAATGATCCATCATCAGTTGTCCAATAAATAGGTAGTTGAATAGTTAGAAAGATGAGAAGGTTGAAGCCTGTCCATTAAACTTTAAGGAATTGCTATCTTTAATATAAACTGAGTATTGACTATACATATGTGTGGGGAATTATGATCAGACCCAACTGATAAGTGCTGGTTGTGCACAAAATATATCTATTGGGGATCATGCATCTTTTTCGCATGTGTGTGGTCATGTGTATCAGTTGCTTGGGTAGAGTTGAGGATAAATAGACTAAACCTACTGAGTTAAAATCCCTCTGCTTACATATATAAGAAACATTCAGTATAAGCCAAATTACGTACTGCCTTAGAATTTATTTATTAATAATAAATGAATAGTCAAATGTTGTTAGCTGAGAGGTCAGTGCATCTGCCTTGCAAGCAAGCAGTTGGTTGCAGACGGTTGCAGGTTCACCTCCTGGCCGATGCTATGACATATGAAAATAATAATAATAATAAATGAATATTGCCAAGTTAAAAAATGGAGTGTTGAAACTTTTCAGGTGGTCTATTGTCATGATAATATACATAAATATATGTGTGTTATTTCACACAATTATATATTGTTTCCAGACAGCAATTTAATACCCAGAATATAAAAATTGTGGCCTGTTTAGCAGCGTTTATAATTAATATAGACAGTCATGAACAAGTTGATACAATTTTGGAACATCAGACTCTGAAATTTTAAGGTCCTCTGATTGCCGCCAGTTCCGGCATTTCCAGCACTCGAACTTGGAATGAACTCCCAAGTAATGAAGCCATTTGATTATTATTGTAGGACTGAGCCTTTCCTTAAGCCATTCAAATAGTAGTAAAATAAGGATTTTCCCACATTTGCTTTACTTTAAAATAATTACACACTCAATTACTAATCGATGATTGAGCGAATAACTAGAATGGCTGTAGTAAGAATATCTAAAAGAAAAAAATGCCTACTTTATCTGGTCTAAATTTAAACCCTTAATTATGGCAAGCAGATGCACTAATCACCATACCATGATCTTTCATATATGTGTGTGTACATTAGAGAGGATTTGAACACAGACTTTCTAGCTCCCTTCAGCTATCCACTCCATCTTCTGTAACTGATATACATGACTGTATACATGTGAAAAAGGTAAATGATCTCCAATATACGTATTTCATACTGAACCATCACTCATATCATCATTTCCCTTACACATATATAATCAATGCTCAATTTATATTAAGATAGCAAATCTTCAAACTTTAATTAATGGACAGGCTTCAACCATCTCCACCTTCCAACTCCTTAGTTATCCATGTTAAAAAATCTGATAATGGAATGCTCAAAGCTCTTGTTATTGGTAATATTGTGGTCATACCCATGTTGATTTTATGTCACTCTGACCCCTCATATATAGGACCTTAATATGTTTATGTAAATATACAGAAGTGGGACGGACCCAATTCAGACTGAATCTGCAATAATTGATACAAATATAAGGTATATATTGAACTTTAAATATAATTAGAGGTAATTTGAACACAGGCTTTTAATCTCCCTTCAACTATTCATTCTATTTTATATAACTGATACACATAATCACATGCATGTAAAAAGATAAATGATCTACAATATCTTTTATGCTGAACCAGCACACATTCCTCTACTGTACACGTAAATGGTATATTAAGGTCTTATATATGAGGGATCAGAGTGATTTAAAGTCAACATGGATATGACAATGATATTGGCATCAACAAGGATTTTGAGCATTCCATCATCAGATTTTCAATAATATGGATGGCTGAAGAATTAGAGGGTGGAGATAATTAAAGCCTGTCCATTAAAGTTTCAAGATTTGCAAACTAAATATAAACTGAGCGCTGATTACATATGTGAGGGAAATGATGATCTGCACAAACTGATGAGTGCTAGTTCAGCACAAAATACATATATTGAAGATCATTTATACTTTTTATGTATGAGGTCATGTGTATCAATTATATTAGATGGAGTTGATAGCTGAAGGAAGATTGAAGGTCTGTGTTCAATTTCTCCCTAATTAATCTAAAGTTCAGTACATACATTATACTTGTATTCAAATATTATATATACTGTATGTACATGTAAATGCTGACACCCACATGCTTCATTTAATATATTTATATGCTGCACATACACGCAAATTTGTGTTTATCTACGTAATGTTTATATACAGAATATATGCTTATCATCTATGCGAATGGTAGAAGAATCCTAGAAAATAGAAAATATATAATGTAACATTAACTGTGCTTTTTTCTTTTCCCTCTTTTCAAACTCTCATCTAATTTTACATTTATAACATATAGTTATTAGACTTCTATTTTATCAGAATAAAAGTTAAAAAACAGTGACTTAACAGTATTATTACTGGATTGAAATTGAAAATGAATAATATGGGAAAAACTAAGAACCAGTTAAACCTGGGGTATAAAAAGAATACTGAAGTGGTAAAAACAAAAGTGACTATGGATAGAGGAAACTGAATAAATCAGAAAAGAACATTATTCTGAAATGGACTGTTAATGACTGATGATAATGATTTATAAAAAGTAATATTCACCTTGGTTATGTCTACTTGTACTTAATTTTGGTAAATTTGGTTCTCAATTTATTTTTAAGCTTCATCTAAGTAACATTTCTTTTACTCAATTAGCATCCACTTCACCTTCATTTCTTTTTTTTTTTAGTAACTTACTTTTAATCTATACCCTACATAGTTTGGTGCAGTTATAGAGTGTCAAACTGAATTTAGTAAGATCTTCATATTATTTTCAGTTCTGGTATTTCTCATCCTTCCAATGAATTCCTGAACCATGAAATCATTCAATTTCTTTTGTTTTTAAACTATAACTCTTGGCAAAATACTTTACATTTATTCTAATAAAACATTTAAAAAGTTATAAATCCATAAAGATATTGCCTTTAGGATCAACAGAAGTTGTTATTAGCTCAGTGGTGTTTGACAATATTGACAAAAACATATGTTTACATGTTTGCATTCTATATATTTGTGTTTACACACACACACACACACACACTTTTTTTATTTAAATTCAATAATTATGATAAAATTGCATCTCATATAAATTTTTATTACATCTTTTAAAGCTTTATATATGAGCAAACTAAATCCAGAAATGCATATAGCTAATTGATTATCAGATATAAATCACATTAATTCAACCAATGATTAAAATAAGCCAATAGAATATCAGCAATATGTTGTCATGGAAATTGTCAGATAATAAATTTCCATTTAATTCTCTAAATTAAAGTACAGGTGAACAAAAATGATGGCAACAAGAATACTAGTTAACTTTAAAGCTGATGAAGAAAATATTAAGTTAACTAATTCCAGATTCAGATTATTCATCAATAACAAATAAAATTTTAAAAATAAGGACATAAAGACCAGGAATAGGATTTGATTTAAAACAGCAATTGAATTGGAACTGGAAGCTTGATAAATAGAGTAAAAGATATAAGAGAAAAGGTACATTAGATGTAAAAAGCTTTTCACTGATGAAAGCCATAAGTTAGAAACAAGTTTGGGGGTATGGACAGGATATGGATTTATTGAATGCTATCTGTAGTGTTTTGTAAAAATGGCAGACATGTTTGTGTACTCCGGAAAAACTAGAATGTATTTGAGAGGTTGTTTTTAGATCACGCGCTGATAACTGTGGAATTTAATTATGGCATTGACATAATGGCAATCGACAATTCCAAGAAATATTTGCTGATTGCAAATATTTCTAGATAAGAGACGTTACCTTATTGGATGGTGTATTGATTGATTGTTGCAGTTATCAGACTGAGTAACAACTACGCAGTGTAATTTAGAGAGTATTAGAGGCAGTATTTGAGTAGAGATATCTCGTGTCAGTGCTTGTGGTTAATGATTAGCGCCCAGTGGAAATGTAGTCCATGGGTGTAGCTGGAAGAGCCCACAGAGATGGGGAGACTGCAGCAGAGATATTTAGAGCATTCATTGCAGGGCATTTGTTGCCAGAGAATACAGAGTGTATTGAGAGCATTCATTGCAGGGCATTTGTTGCCAGAGAATACAGAGTGTATTGAGAGCATTCATTGCAGAGCATCCATTGCAGAGCATTTATTGCAGACTATTCATTGGAGATCATTCAGAGCAGAGCATTCGTTGCAAGAGAACATCGTGGGAATTGAACATAGTTATTTGCTGACTACACAGTCATATTTGCTGATATAACATTGGCACAGTCAGACTGGCAGATATAACATTGGCACAGTCAGACTGGCGGATATAACACTATCCACCTGGCATCTATTGATTACTTAAGGTTACATTAGGTGAGGTAACTAGAAGGAGAGAATTTTGCTATTGTGAAGATTTTCGTAATCACCAGAAATTGACACAGAATTGATAATACCTATTATTACTATTATATATCAGTATTATGTAGCTGTAATATTGGGATGCTAAAATAAATGGTGTTTAAGAGTAACTAAGGACTAGCAAACTATTATGTGGTAATCAAACGTCATTGCTTGTAGTAGTACTATATTGCTTACCCATCTCCCTCACCTTCTAGCAAAGAATTTAACATGCATTCCTTACAATAATAAGTGGTTGGTTTAATATTCATTTTGTGTACTGTTATCAATTTATTTGTTTGATTAGCTTTCTTTTTTTATCTATTAATCAGTATTATTTTTTCTAGATAATAAAATGTTTTGTATACACTGGTATATTATCTTGAATTTTAAAAAAAATGGATTAAAACTTTTAAATGTGTACACACGTGTATATTTATATAAATATATATGAAGGTATATATATATTTATGATGACAGTCTTAGAATTTATAAATAAACACCGGATAATAATCTTGATTAAAATGAAAAAATTCTACTAATTTTGATTAGAATGAAAAAACTCTACTAATCTTGCTTGGATCAAAAAAATCTACCGTACTCTCTCATATAGATTCCAATACATGTTGCAAAACTGATTTTTTTTTTTTTACTCAGATAGTCCACGCCTTTTTAATATTTATTTTATTTTATGCCAAACATATGTTTATAGGTATTGAGTAGTAAGAATTTTTGGCGTTCATACAATAAGTAATACATATAAATAAATCCACACAAATAAATATATTTCAGAACCTTTTAAAAAAAAAATACTTTGCTTCCTGGATCAACAAAACATTTTTAAACATTCTTAAATGTTATATATATAGGCAATATATGATTCTTTTTTTAAAAAAATCTCTTTGTTGTTAAAAATAAATGTCCATATTAAAATAATATTTTAATGTTTTTTTTTGTTTTATAGATATATCATATCCCACATTCCTCATGTTTTAAATAGAATGTCTGTTGTCAAGACAACATTACAGTTAAGTAGAAAATGGAAACCTACCTAATTGTATGTTGCCTTGACAACAAATTAATTATATTTCTATTGGTTTGTTTATGCATGAGAACTGTAGCACTTCTAGTTCTATATATATCAATTATTAAAACTAAAATAAGTAATACAAATACATTTTAATGTAATATCAAGATTTTTTATTTTCTCGTACCAAATAAAGTATTTGAAAATGGCTACTTTTAAAAAATTTAATTTCAATAATAGATAGAAACGGATTTTTTTAAAAAAACAAACAAACAAACTATACATTCATGATGCTGGCAGTAAATAATGATTCAGTTTAATTAAATGAAGATCAGAAATTATGGAACTCAAGGAAAATTTTCACTAATCTTTGAAATTGAAGAATTAATGATAATATAAAATAACATAATATAAAATAACATAAAGCTTGTAGAGGAATTGGCAATCCTCATTGTTTATAACTTACAAGCTTAAGAGATAGGGTCATGTGATGTATGACTCTTATTTTGACTAATGATAATATAGATTTATATTTTTTTTATATACCAAAAGCAGTCCTAATAACCACACAATAGTATACTACAATCAAACCAATAAATAATAATTCATTCAGATAGTTGCTTGGGATGGTAACTGACATTTGGTCTTTAACAGGCTGGGCAGAAAACTTTCATTCACTTACAATCAAACCAATAAATAATAATTCATTCAGATAGTTGCTTGGGATGGTAAGTGACATTTGGTCTTTAACAGGCTGGGCAGAAAACTTTCATTCACTTACAATGAAACCAATAAATAATAATCCATTCAGATAGTTGCTTGGGATGGTAAGTGACATTTGGTCTTTAGCAGGCTGGGCAGAAAACTTTCATTCACTTGAAAAAGCAGATTTTTAAAAATATGTCCCCCACTTGGAATTGGCCAGTAATCCTTGGTTTTTAACTCTACTCGCTCAGTCAATTGTGTAGAACATACAGAAGGACAAATCAATAATAATAGACTTAATCACATATTGCTATACTTGTTACGTTATTGTATTATTCTAGCATTTACATTAAGAACCACATTAAATTTTAATGTATTTTTTATATTAGTAAGATGCAAAATAATGCGCACTTATATGTAAATATATATATATCTGCTATTGAAATTGGCTGATATAGCCGTCACTTAATTTTTTCATGACATAATTAGTAACTGTTATTGCAAATACAATTATTATATCATTATTATATGTGTGCATAAATAGTTTAACACTTAAAATATGTAAATATACTGTGTGGTTTAGTTCAGGGCTACAGTGGGGAATTCTGGATCTCATGTCATAGCTCTAGTGGCCTCTTCTGGTACTCAACTTTTATATACACTTCTGGGAAATAAACCATTTAATGATAATGATGATTATTTTTATTATTATCATGTGTAACATTAGTCAAAACATTATCAAAGCATGTTACTTATTTATGCTGATGATGTAAAGGGATTTGAACCCAGACTTTAAGCTCCTTCAGTTATCCACTATACTTTATACAACTGATACATGAGACCACATACATGTGAAAAAGATTAATGATCTCCAAACATGTGAAAAAGATAAAAAATAGAATGGCTGACTGCAGGGTGTTGGAAATCTATGGTCGAGAGGTCAGCGCCACTGCCTTGCATTTGCAGGCAGTTGCCCGGGTTGCGGGTTCGCATCCCAGCCGATGCTATGACACTTAAAAAAAAACCTCTAATTACATCTAAATCACTAAACATCACATGATCACCATTTCTTATGCTTGATCATAACTGTTGTTAAGATCCTAAGATATAGGTGCAGTGCTCTCAGATCCAAAACTCTTCACTAATGAAAGCCACAAGCTAAAAACTTCTCTGGGGATATTGGATGAGTAGGAATTAGATAGGAATTTTATGCACAAGCCTTCTGGCATCTATTGATTACTTGGGCTTGCACTGAATGGCATTACTGTATGGAGAATTTTGCCTGTTTTACATTATACTTGTATTCAAATATTATGCTGATGATTGTAAATTATTGAAAAGAATTGATATCTTTTAGAATCAGATTGAACTCCAAAATAATATTGAACATTTTAATGATTGGTGTAAATTTAATAACATGAAGATAAATGTAAGTAAAACAAGTATTGTTATTTATACAATTAAAATTAACAAGTCTGTATGTCATTAAAGATTTGAAGAATATTATATTTACACATAAAGAGAGTGTTTCTGATTTAGGGATCAGGTTTAGTAAACAATTTACATTTAGTACACATATAAGACATTATTATAAATAAAGCTTATAAACGAATGGTATGTATCTTGAGATATGGAAGAGATCTTTCTCTTTCTATTAAATATATATTCTATTCTGCTCTCTTATTGTTCCATTGTTAGAATATGGTTCTATTTATTATATGTAATTTGAATTTAGTTTTCATGAAATCTAGAGCTAATAATATGGAGAAAATATTTTTTAGATATAAAGCTGAGCACTGATTGTACGTATGTGTGGAGATAGTAAACTGGACAAAATGATGATTGCTAGTTTAGCATGAAATACGTATATTGGTGATTATTTATCTTTTCAACATGTGTGTGATTAGGTGGGTCAGCAATATGAGATGGCTTGGAGAGTTGAGAGTCATGTGAAAATCTGAGTTCGAATCCCTTATGTATTGCATTATATACGTGCAGGTGTATGTAATCCTGTACAGTGTATTAAATTAATAAAGAGAAAAAATTTAAATGTTGAATCATTATTAAATGTCAGAAGAATACTTAAAAAACAAAAAAAATTAGTTGATTGAAAAATGATATTAGTGATGTAACTGTTAAATAACCAAATGTGTAGTTTAGGTTTAAATAAATAAATAAATTGAACATCACTTTCTATCTATAGCTTTGAAAATGAAGGCATAGCTCCTTCAAAAAGCGCTTTAGAAATAAATAAATAGAATAATAATATATATTTAAGTTTGTGTGAGATATTACTGTAGAATAGTGATATGGATGTCTTAACACAAAATTAAAAGTATCTACTCGTGTATTAAAAAAATCATATACTTTTAATATTAAAAAGAGTACTAATTCATTTTTAAACACATCTTCCATTAATAGGCTGCAAAAAATATATAATCAAAAATTTATTAATATCGACATTTTTTATAATTGTTTTATTACTAATATTAAAAAAGAATTGAAATGTAATCGAAAATAATTTAGAGTGATATGTACATAATGATATGCATATGATGTGTTTTTGTTTATAACATATAATTTTGTAATTATTAATATTTTGATTTTAATTAGGATATTTCTATTAAAGCTGAAGTGTTGTTTATATCCTGCAAGCTTAATAAAAAAGAAATGGTGACATGTGATATATGACTCTATTTTTTTTTTTATTGACTATTTATAGTCTTTGCTTTTTAGCCTTAAGCAATGTTATATTGGTAAGACTGGCTGAAGATGCCTCAGTCCCATATAGCTATTTGAGGTAGATAGCTGGGTTTGAAGACATTTAGATGTCTGAAAACTTCAGATGTTCTATTCGATAGTCAACTCTTAAATAAATTCTGGCTTTGGGATGGTGCTTTTAGATTTAGTATCTGAAGCTACCCTATCACCTCTCTGGGGAGTGCCAAAAGCCTAAAACCATGGTCAGGGGATGGGGTTGGATTTTAGATAGAGATATTTTAAATGCTTTCTCTTGTTAAGCATTTATCCCAAAGCTTATTGAGCAATTAGCAAAGCTCTTTGTTTACATATTATCTTTATTTGGAAAATGTCTCCATCATTAACTCCCTTCATTCAATACTGCAAGAATTATACTTAGTACTTTGTTGTTTATGTCATATATAAATCCACATCTCAACATTATAGAAAATGTCTTCCAAACATCTCACACTTACATTGGGTCATAGTATATCCTGCAAATGATATAACAAAAAAAAAATTAATTGAAACCATGAAGAAAATACAAACTTTCATAAATTTGAATTCAACCTCGGCAAAACATACACAAACGCAATTCCAGCACAAACCAAATAGATCCTTATTTTATTTAAGCAATATGGTTATATGAAATCCTATACATGGTAAACTGTTATGTGCAACCAAATCCACTATATCACCCCTCTCAAAAGTAAATCTCTCACTATATTATAACAAAGATCACCAAATACTTATCAATAATATCTTTACAAAATCATTTATATCAAATATTTATTCACTGTATGGAAAACTCTTATGGGGGTAGAAAAATAGTCATCATTTCACTCAGGAAATTAGTTTTGTAGTACTCAAAACAGCTTAGAATTGCATTCAATTTACATATGCAAGATATACAACAGTTAACCATGACAAGATGATTCCACACTTTGAAACAACACTTAACATAACTATATAAGGATGACCCAAAAAGAACAGGAATTTACAATAAAAAAATTGTTTATTGTTTTTGTTATAAATGTAATCTCTTTCAAATTACTATCCATTTGATGCAATACATCAGTCTAAATGTGTTTTTCATTTTTCAAAATAGTCCCATATTACTTGCAAAGTGATATATTTTTAGTCAAGCATTGTTAGCCAAGAGGTCATTGCAGCTGCCTTGCAAGCAAGTAGTTGGCTGCAGACGGTTGTGAGTTCCCATCCCGGCTGATGCTATGACATATGGGAAGAAAAAGTGATATATTTTAATGCCTTTGCCCATTTTTAACACCATTTTTAAGTCTGCAAAAAAAAGAGTTTTTTCATTAGAGACATTTAAAAAAAATTGCACAAAACTAGATTGACAAATATGGCTGAGAGATGATTAATCTAAGTCATGCTGAATTTAATTAAGAAGTATTTCACATTCAAGGCTTTGAGAGATGACACTTTGTTGAGGTGGAGCTTGTACTCTTTTTTGGCCACAAAATAGGATGTTTACATTTTAGTGCATCACATAAATATTTCAGAAATTGCAAATAAAATACGTGACTATTATGAATTAAATCTGAGAGAAACTGCTGTTTGCATAAAAAGAATCAGCATTGTTTTGACTTTGGACTTTACTTGCCAAGTTTTTTAGAGATGTGGTGAATTTAACATTTCAGTTAAACTATGCATAAACTTGTGTTTTTAGGAGATCAGCTTGCTTATAATCTGCTTTCAGCATTACAACTGTTTTTGTTGCCATTTTCTGTAAACAGAACAGAATTTCAGATTGTTTGATCTTTTCAGTCATTGAAAAAATCAACAAAAATGCGAAATGCACTTTACAAAAAGATGTGCTGCGTGACACCACAATTTCACACAGTGATGTTATTTGACATATTAATGCAGAAGGGTATCTGCAAAGACGAAGCATATATACTACAGCAGGTGTGCAAACCAGAGAATGATTACGGTTATGTTTGGGTACCTACTTGTATGTGTATGCAATTCTTGCAATAACTGATTTAATAAACAGGCAAAAAACTCTCCATATAGTGGTGCCACCTTGTGCTAACAAGAGTAATCAATGGATGCCAGAAGGCTCAGATCCTAGGCTCCTCACTGATGAAGGCCACAAGCTAGAAATTAGTCTGGGGATATTGGATGAGTAGGCACTAGATAGAGATTTTATGCAAAAGCCTTCTGGCATTCATTGATTATTCTGGTTAGCACAAGGTGGCACTACTATATGGAGAGTTTTTTGCCTGTTTACTAACAGTTATGTGCTAATATGAGATTGTGATCATGTGATGTTTGGTGGTTTAACTGATTTAATGTTTAACACTACAAGAATATTCACATGACAAATAGTACTATTGGAAAACTCATGCACTTTCATATCCAAATTTAAGCCAAGATGCAAACTTTCTGATGCTTAACCTATAAGATGCAATTGGTAAAAAGTTGTATGTATTGGACTCTTGGGCCATGCTAAAAGTAAATATGTAGTCATTGCTTACTCTTTATTTTTTTAGGTATAAGAGAAATATTTCGAATATATGTCACAAGTAAAAGAGGATCAAAAACATGTTTTCAATGGGTGTTGTAGCCTACAGTATGCTTGGTCATACATCACAGAAATACATCAGAAAAACTACTACAGTCCAATAAAATCAATAAAACATTTCCCAGAATGCTTTGCAAAAATAAGAAGTATAGCATTCATACTATAAGCCTATTTTAAAATAAAATAGAAGTATAAAATAGAGAGATGAGAAAATAACACTACTAGACATATATACATCTATATGATACCATATAAAAAGTTGTCTGAGCTATAGAGAGATGTATTCACTACTTACATTACTTCATTGAAAAATATACATTGAATAAGGGTATAAACAAGACAAAACTCTCCATACAGTAGTGCCACCCTGTGTCAACCAGAGTAATCAATGGATGCCAGAAGGCTTGTGCATACTCATCCAATATCCCCAGACTAGTTTCTGGTTTGTGGCCTTTGTCAGTGAGGAGCCTTGTATCTGAGAGCACTGCACCTAGCTGCACCTAAGATCTAGGTGCAGTGCTCCCAGATTCAAGGCTCCTGACTGATGAAGGCCACAAGCCAGAAACTAGTCTGGGGATATTGGATGAGTAGGCACTAGATAGGGATTTTATGTACAAACCTTCTGGCACCCATTGATTACGCTGGTTGACACAGGGTGGCACTACTGCATGGAGAGTTTTGCCTTGTTTAATAACAATTATGTGCTATTATAAGAGATGGTGATCATGTGAATAAGGATATAATGAATATGTAATGTAATGCATAATAACAATCTATTTTGTATTTTATATAACATAGAATTTACCAAGTGTATGAATTAATTACCTTTCATTAATCTTTCATATCCCATGAATTGTTGATGAAGTTTTTTTTGAAAACTAATAATATTATTAACAAGAACAATGTATTTATTTATTACACAATTACATTAATCGTTGTGGTGAATGAAGAATTTATGTAATACATGTTTGCAGTAGGAAATGAAGTCATTGCAATTAATATATCTTCATCACAACTACCATGATATCATGCTCTGGTAAACTTAACATATTGTATTTATTTTAATAACCAAAATGGTGAATCCCGTTACAAATACCAGGTTATCGCATGCAAACATTTGTCTTTATTGATTCACTCAGAGATTGAAGTATTGAAAAACACTGAATTAAAAAATATATTTTCATATCAGTCTTTATAAATATTTAATCTTCATAATTCTTGGGTATTTCATTATAGTAAAATAAACAGTAACAACTCTCAAACAGTAGCGCCATCAGGTGCAAGTCATAGTAATCATTGGATGCTAGAAGGTTTGTGCAACAAAAATCCCTATTTTAGTGCCTACTCATCCAATATCCCCAGACTAGTTTTTAGCTTATGGTGTTCATCCATTGATTATTATAGCTTGCACTAGGTGGCGCTACTGCTTGGAAAGAATTGCTTTTGTTTTAACAGAGGTGTAAGCATAAGAAATTTGTGATTATGTGATGATAACAGTCAAATAACTATGACATAAATTAGATGATATAGAGCTGGTATATGGGAGTGAGACTTGGACATTCTATAGCTGTAATATAAAGCTATTAGAATTTTTTTAAGGATGCTTCTCTAAAAAATGTTAAAAATGCAATAGCAAGACCATATGACCAATCGATATGTTTTTCAGCTTTCTGGATGAGATACTGCTGAATTTATTGTAAAATCACATATTTGAGTATTGAGCATGTCTTCCTAAAATAATATTTTATGGTGAACATGAACATTACTTTCAGATAGAGATTTCAAAGACATTCAAAAGAAGAACAATGGTAATTATTTTTATTGAGAAGATACAAAAAAGAATAGAAATCAATGGGAATTTGCAATTAGGTATGGTATTGGAGTATTTCAGAAAGTTTTTCTTCAAAAAAAGCTAAAAGACAGCATTATTAAAAATGAACTAAACAGGAAAAAAAATAAACCAGCATGTTCTATTATCATAATCATCAACCATTATCAATCTACTGCAAGATGAAGGTCTCTCAAAGTTCAATCCATCTTCTCCGATCTTTAGCTTTTCTTCTCCACATCACCCCTGCACACTTTCTTATTTCATCCATCCATTTCACATGTGGTCTCTTTGTGGGACTTAAGTTTAAGATTTCAATTGTCCATCTATTATCATCTCTTCTAGCAATATGTCCGGCCCAACTTCACCTGTCTTTTAATTTTTTCAATGAGGTCAGTAACACCTGTTTGTTCTCTTACCCATATATTGCATTTTCGATCTCTTCTTGTTTCAGGTTTTATATGTAGATATATTTGTGGCCTACAGATTGGTTTGTATAATTATTCCAAAACTCTTCTCTAAAGCAATATTATTATTGTCTCTTGGAATTGGAATGACCATATTCATTTGCGAATAGGCTGATGATGATAATAATTATAATTCTTTAATACAATAATAAATATATTTTGTATCATTTGAAAAAAATTAATTAAAACAAATATATTTTGTATCATTTGAAAAAAATAAATTAAAACATTACATATCTAATCCTGGCTAAAGGATGATGATGACTATGGTTATTAAAAAAACTAGTCATCAAAATGTATAGATACTGAACTGTTTTCAGATCTATATGACTATACAAGTGAATAAGTAGGCAATAGACGGGGATTTTGATGCACAAACCTTCTAGCACCCATTGATTACTATGGATTGCACTAGGTGGCACTAATATTTAAAGAAAGTTGCTACTGTTGAAAATATTTGTTTATGAAGGCATTTACAGATCTTTCCCAGCTAATATTTATTATTCTCTATTACAGTAGTAATGTTGTTTTTAATTTATTATTTGTAAATATTCATTAGTGAAAGCATTTCCAAACATTAAAAAAATGTATACTTTATTATTATTTTAATAATAAACATTGCATTTGTTTTATTAAATATCTGTAAACGTTCTTTCATATATATGCATGTTTTGACTTAAGAATGTGCGCCTAATTATGCAAGAAAATAACCGTAAACATCTGAAGAATAATTATTTTTTATTCATTGTAAGAAAATATATAGTAGAAAAAAATCAAAAGCTATCTCAAAAAAGTGTCTTAAAAGATCTCAGAGAAGCAGAATTCTTTATTAGCATAGTTAACAAGAAATTTTAAACTTAAAAAAATAAAGAGGTCTGTTAATTTGTTCTAACAAGCTTTATTGATAAATGCCAGCTAAACAAAGCATTTAAGAATCTCCACCTTGAAACCACTTCTTAGCCTCAGACCAATGGTTTCATGCTTTGGTACTACTCAGTGAGGTGCTAGGATAGTTTTAGATCTAAATCTAAAAACACCAAGCCAAAGCCAGCATTTATCTAAAAGTTAACTATTAAGTAGAAAATCTGAAAATATTTAGACATCCAAATGTCTTCAAACCCAGCTATCTAACTTAAATAGCTATATGGGGCTGAGAGATCTTCAGCCAAACCATATTAATAGCCTTAGCAATATAATAGATTGATCTTAGGTCAACATGGGTGTGACAAGAATCTTGGCCTTAGGGTGGCCTTTGAGCATTCCATCATCAGATTTTCAATTGGATGGACAGTTGAAGATTTGGAGTGTGGAATGGATTGAAGCCTGTCCATTAAAGTATGAAGATTGGCTATCTTAATGTATATCTGAGCACTTATTGCATATATATGTAGAGATGGTAATCTGGACCAACTGATGATTGCTGGTTTAGCATGAAACACGTACATTGGTGATTATTTATCTGTTCAACATATATGTGTTCAAGTGTATCAGTGTTATAAGATAGTGTGGAGAGTGGTGGTCATGTGAAAGTCTGTGCTCATATACCATATATATTAAGACTTTAAAGCAAAAACTATAAATAGTCAACAAAAAAGCAGTCATATATCACATGACTCAATTGTTAAGCTTGTAAATAAAAAATAAAGAGCTGTGCTAATTTGCTCTAACAAGCTTTATTGATAAATTCCAGCTAAACAAAGCATTTAAAAATCTCTATCTTGAAAACCACTCCCTAACCTCAGACTAATATTTTTTTTTTATTATTTACAAGCACATGACTTTGATTTTTTTTAAACTTACTTTTTATTTAATTAATAAGTTTTTTAAATCTTCAATAAATTGTCATTCAATTTTTGTTCCATTAATATTATATATTCTGTGCATTTTGGCACAGTTGGAAAAGCATCCGACTTGGGAAGGGATGCAGGATCGATTTTTGACCTCAAACTTATTATAAATTCCCTAGCAATAAAACTGTTAGTATTTTCTTATACATATATCCTTACTATTTATTTATTGCTATAAGAATGATTCCTTTTTTTTTTTTGCAGTTGATCAAATAATTTTATTTTCTGTTTTTTTTTTTAAAATGAGAAATATTATTATTGTAATATAAGTAATACTGTCACACATTACAGCCATTAAATAATAATAATATAAACAAATAATAATAAGATATTCTTCTATGCACTTTACACAGTACAAATACAATTCTTTATCACTCCATATTTCCAAAAATAGTTGACAGTTTCAACTATCCAACAGTTTTCTTCAGAACTCTTTTCACTATTTAAAAGTGGAAAAATTATTGAAATGGTTAGCCACTCACAAATGATGTCTAAGTACTACAAGTAAAGGGAATTTTTTACTCTCAAATCCGTTTTTGAACACTACAATAAACTAACCAGAGCTATGATTTATTTAAATCTGTTAAAATCATTGGTTGTCGTCGATGAGCAACTATATCCCACTGGATGGTGCAGTTATCATGCTAAAACTATAAAATATGATCATTCACGGGCCGTTAATTATAATCATTTTGATGTGTTTTTTGTAATGCGAAAATAAAAACAAAAGAAATATTATTTAATTTTAAATATTATTTTTTTATTAACATATACAAATTAAATGATAATAATAAATGTAAAATAAAATAAACAAATTACAATTTGAGTCGTCTTTTTTAGTTTTCTTTTTATTATAAAAATCAATTTTCTATCGGAGATTTTTTTACTGGGGTTACGGCTTCTTTTTTTTTGTCGTTTACCGCTATTTTTTATTTCAAATAGAATGACAACTAAAAGTAAAAGTTGTTACAGTTAGTTTTAGTTTTAGGGTTAGTTTTAGGGTTAGCTTTAGGGTTAGTTTTAGGGTTAGCTTTAGGGTTAGTTTTAGGGTTAGTTTAGGGTTAGTTTTAGGGTTAGGTTTACGATTAAAATAAAAAATATCAAAATCGTATTTTTGTAAATATTTTTTTTTACTAATATCTATCAAATAAATGATAATAATAAACGTAAACTATATTCAACAAAGTATAACAGTAGTCGAAGAAAAGAAAGAAACTAAAACTTTTTTAAACAATGACAAATATATATATAAAATGTTTATAATATATGCTTTTTATGACATTTAAAAAAACAGTGTACAATTGTACTTTTCTTACTGGATATTTTTGTGTTAACACTCATTTTTATTTCAAAAATATACACACTCGTGGAAATGTTATGAACAGTACGTTACTTGACACATTACCTAATTCCAATTCACTTTATACATATATCTCATCAACATTTACTACTTAAAACTTCAATACACTACAGTGTAAAACATCTGTTAATTATTACTTTATAAAATCTGAACATTTCAATACTTTAAAATAAAATAAAAATCCAATAAAAATCCATCCAATGCAAAAAAACACTCCCTCTCCCCAAGCCGTAACCTTTTTATAAACTGTGCAAATTGGGAAAATGTATTTGCTGCGTAAACATACATGCTGAACTGCGATGCGACATAGTGGCCTGCAATCTGTAGTACAACAAAAAGGTTGTATTATAGAAGACGCGGGTTCGAACGTGTCGGCCGCGGAAACAGCATTTTTATGTGTTTTAGCGCAAAAACAGCGCCATCCAGTGGGATATGTTGGTTCATCAACGACAAACAAATCATTATTTGGAGATGGCTAGTTAATAAAATCATGTTAATAGTATTTCACTTGTAAAATAGAAAACTCGTAGGCCAACACATTAAAATATGCACAACAAGAGTTAGGAATACTGTTTCATTGTTCACCCTGTATGGCTTAGTGCAGTGGTATAGTATCAGATGCCAGAACTTAAGATCCTTGGATTGATTCCAGTTCTAAACATTTCTGGCACTCAAACCTCTTATGAATTTATACTTTAATTATGTTTCTGTCATAAGTATTCTTAAAAGTTATAGTGCATAAATTATTTTTATTGCATATTAAAACCAGTAGTCCTTTAATTGTTTGCTCAGTCAATGAACAATGGGTAATTGTTATATATCACCTTGCCTTCAAATAATGGATTAGTCCAGATTCCATTTTATCTTGATCAGATTGAGCATTCATCAATAACCTACAACCAACGATAAAAATAAGCCAATAGGCAATGATGCTCATTGCATCCAATTGCTCTCATTATGGAGGATCTGCCATAAATAGTCAATCTATTTGGAGGTAACATAGGGCAACAACCATCAAAGCTGAATGGCAGTATATGTACTGTCCACTATACAGTTAAAGCAGTAGGAGAAGTTCACATTAGAACTGGAAGCTACTAGAACCTAGATAAGGCATGAAGCAAACTGTCACAGTACAGCTGTCACATACTAACAGACAAGCGGTCACAGAATAGCCAGAAGTGCCATCATACCTACTCACAAGGCAACTATTACAGTACTATTGGAAGTGATAAATAAACTTATAAGGGCATCTCAAGACCCTTCCTTCTATACTTGCATGGCAACTAATGCTATACTTAGCCAACAGTATCACTCAAAGGTATAAACTTTATATATAGTGTAAATATGCATATTTATACTTGTAATAATAAATAAATATTAATTGTATTTCACAAGTTTGTGTTTACATATAAATCATGCATTAAACACAACAGCAATCATAGTAGACATCTCATTAAAGAATTATTAAGTGGGCCATATATGACTCCATTTAATCTTTTTTCCCCGATAAGTATTTCTACTAAAAAAAACCTGACTAAAATGTTTAAATTTAAAAATAAATCCGTTTATCAGTACTTAGAAAATCAAAGAAAGATATATATGTTTTTAATTAAGCAATTCTTTTGTTGTGATACCGACTTTAAATAGGCCACTGACAGACCCATGTGTCAAAAAATACTAAAGTAATTGACGTTATTCGTTTGGTCAATCACTTGCTAGTCTATGAGGGTTTTTATAGTTCTTCTCCCATATTTTTCATTTTAGTTAGGGAAAACTAATGTCCAATTAACCATCAAATATACTGGTAGATAGATAGATAGATAGATAGATAGATAGATAGATAGATAGATAGATAGATAGATAGATAGATAGGTAGGTAGGTAGGTAGGTAGGTAGGTAGGTAGGTAGGTAGGTAGGTAGGTAGGTAGGTAGGTAGGTAGGTAGGTAGGTAGGTAGGTAGGTAGGTAGGTAGGTAGGTAGGTAGGTAGGTAGGTAGGTAGGTAGGTAGGTAGGTAGATAGATAGATAGATAGATAGATAGATAGATAGATAGATAGACAGATAGACAGACAGACAGACAGATAGATAGATAGATAGATAATGGATGAATGGAAGGATAGATGGGTAGATAGATAAATTAATTATCTGTAAAAAAATCAAATTTACATAAACATGTTTTTTAATTAATAATATGCTGATGCGTTGCGGTGAAACTTTTTATGTCATAATTTGTAGGCTTTTGTATATATATTCTAATTTACAGACTTAGCGCTCTCAGAGCCCTTGTTGCTCCATATTCATAGTCTTTTCAGATTATTAGTTATATGCAAATGTATGCAAATTGCCTCCTATATCATCCATTTTTTAGAAATGGTGAAACAAGTGTCTCTTCTGTCTATTGATTTGGCATCGCTGGTGATGAAACAAGCTTCCTTAAATTTTTTTTCCCTCCTCTAAATTTGAACTTCGAGATATGGACACAGCAAGATAACTCCCCCGATTATTACAGCATGTGGCCTTTTTGTTTAAATGTAGACAGTATGTTCCAGTGAAAAGTGACTAATTTTCTTCTAGCTGCCTGCAGTGCCATCTATGAATCAAGAAAATTATTATGTATAGTTTAGTTATTCTTCACAAAAAATTTAACAGATCAGAAATTACAACATAAAATGTGATAGTGCATTTTGTTCTTTTGTAATTCATCTTCAATCCTTTTCCTGCCATCACAAAGTCTTTTAAATCACTTGCAAATTTTCTTGTAACTCAGGCGCAGTTTGAATAATTTCAAATGAAACAATAACACTTTTACTTAAAACAACATTTAATTAGTGTATTATATGATCATGAGTTAAGGTACAAAATACACTGTCACATTTCACATTGTAATTTATATCTTAGCACTGTGGCACTTTTAAAATTTTTGTGGCAAATAGCTGAACCATGTTGCTACATAATACATGCATTGATTCAAAGATGGGCTGTAAGGAACTTTAGAAACAGTTATTTTTTATTAGGATACACAGTGTATAATTTTTTATTATTTTTACACTCTTCTGAGTTAATTAGTCATTACATACATCTATATATTGATAATTTCTTTACTATTACAATGCCAAAATATATATTTTAATGTAAATATTATTCTAATACATACTTAATCAATAAGATAAACACGACAACAAATAAAAGCAGCCATTTTGTTTTAATCATTACTTTAAAATGTGATAATTATTTGAAAATTCATTTTTGGGGATAAAAAATACTTACATTCTAAGAAAATATGGGGAAAGTTAACCCACTGGGTTAGCACTCATTCTTTGTTTCTGATGAAGAACATATATTTAAATCACAGGATAACCACCCAAGCTTATCTAGCCCATTAATCTTTATTCCATTGTCAAGGCAATTTCTATAAGAAAAGATGGATTTGACCTTTCATTCTGACCAAAGATCTTAATGTAGACAATATAGTTGTCATTGTCTTGCTAGCAGATTGAAGATTCATGAAATATTTAGGTAAACTTAGATTAAAATTTATTTCCACTTCTCCTTATTTGCATTGATTAACTATATATATATCATATACTCCTTAATTAACAATTTACAATGCAATTTTAACATACGATTTATTTCTTTTTGCTTACAGTTTCAACTGCCCTGCAGTCATCATCAGAGTTACAATATTTAAACATATACAATTAATACCTAACCATATATACATCTATACATACATATCATATACAAATATATATACACTCATATGTAAAACCATAAATGACATTTTAAACTGTATTTTAAACTATAGATTTTTAATATTTAAAAAAATACTAATATTTTTTTATTCTATATTTATAATCAACTAATTTCCTTTATATAAAAAATTTACTCAAAAAATTAAAGATTTATTTTTTATCCCCATTATTTCAAAATTGTTCAGTAATTCTATTTATTTCTTCTATTTTAATTATTCTATATATTAGACACGTATTTATCAATAAAAATAATAATATTAACATAATATCTATATCTTTTTATTTCAGTTAGAAAAATGGTGTAGCTGTAGTAAAGTTTAAAAGAGGTAAGGTTAATTAAAATGGGGATAAAAAATGTTTAATTTTTTGAGTAAATTTTTCATATAAAGAAAATTAATTGATTATAAATATAGAATAAAAGAATATTAGTATTTTTTAAAATATTAAAAATCTATAGTTTAAAATACAGTTTAAAATGTTATTTATGGTTTTATGTATGAGTCTATATATATTTGTATATGTATGTGTATGTATCGATGTATATATATGTGTGTGTTTGATTAGATATTAATTGTATATGTTTAAATATTGTAGCTCTGATATGACTGCACGGTAGTTGAAATTGTAAAGAAGAAGAAATAAATCGTATGTTAAAATTGCATCGTAAAGTGTTAATTAAGGAGTATATGGTATATTAAACTTAGGTTGTTATCATGTGTTTTATACTTATGTTTTTTTTAATGGTTAACATATTGGTGTTTAACTGATTATACAGGGCCATTTATGCTTCAGCTAAAAATATTCAAAAACTATGTTAAGATGCATTTATTCAAAAATTATTCTGATATTCTCAATAGGAATTGAAGATATTGAAGAATTCCACAAATCAAAATTTAGTATGACAAAATATAAAATTCTGCTTATACAACTATAATTAGTTAGTATTGGAATCTAAATCATATTTATATATAGCAGAATAAAATGATGCAATGATTAGTTTTTCATGCTCATGGTCCATCTACTATGACCACAGTCCAAGGTTTGAATTTGGTGAAATTTGAATTTTTTTTCAGATAGATGACCTCTTTTCCCACTTAGCTAGCCATCCAACTATCGATTGGTAAATGGGTATTTGGCTACTGTAGAAAGATGATATACAAAAAAAAAACCTGCTAAATGCCTCATCATCTGCCACTGGTAGATAATGTCTCTATGGATGAAATTTATAAAGATCTTTGCCATTTGGGGATTTATTTTACCGTTTATCATATATATAGAAGATAAATGTGTGTTCTGTGAAAAATGATTGCTCATTTAAAGTATGATTTGGTGATATAAAAATGTTCCCACTTGAAAGTCCTTGACCCAGTTTTTTCTAAATGCGTCATGCCAATCGTATTTGTCTAGTACAGATAATTCCAGTGAAATATTTCTGAAATTCGTACAGGGGAAATCATCGAGAGCGAACGGAGTAAATATAAACTGTTGGCGAGCACGCTCTATCTTTTTTCTCATCTTTTGGAGAATGAAAAAAATGTAATTATCTTTGATTCATTTATAATTAACATCTAAGTTCAGTTAGCCAAGAAAATCATAATTTATAGGGATGTAAATCTCAATAAGGAAATGCCCCCTTGAGATCTCATTGAAGTTTTACAATTAACGATCCGTCTAAGTAAAAACACTGGGAATAAAATATTGAATCCAATTAAATGAAATGTAAATCAAACGTGATAAATAAATATATCATTTATAACATTGTTTTAAAAAGTAAAAGTTAAATCAGAGTTGTTTCAAAAGTGTTTAATGGAATTAAAAGAAAGTATAAGGCTTTTAAATCACGCTGTTCTATCAAAAATTAGTTGCATTAATCATAAATATTTTACAAATGTGTAGTGAAATCCATATATATCATTATAACAAGCTTTGATATATGTCCTACATACATTCGTACCATCTCTCCATATATATAAAAACAATGTATGAAAATAGTTAAATCGAAATACTGTAATAAAGAAAAATATTATATTGCTCGAATAGGGATATCTCGTGGTTTTATCGTGTGCTTATGTAATTTAAACCTTTCTTTGAACATATGTCAATATTTGTATATAACATGTTATCAATAATAAAAAAAGTAGTCATATTTTTTTTAATGACGAATTAAGATGAAATATAAAAATAAATGTCAGGCGTTGTTAGCCGAGAGGTCATCGCATCCGCCTTGCAAGCAAGTAGTTGGTTGCAGACGGTTGTGAGTTCGCGTCCCGGCCGATGCTATGACATGTGAAAATATATATATATTTTAGCTATATGAGCGGCTTCCTTATTAGCTTTAAAAATAACCTGATAGATTAATTTGCGATGATATCTTCTTGTGCACAGAAACTAGAGAAAATACAGAAGTTATGCTGAAGATGTGCGCAAGAGTGGGTAAAGAGATAGGGATTAAATTTACTAAAAAAAAAATCAAAAGTAATGATGATAATGCTGGGGAAAGAGAAGAGAAATAATTTTTATTGGAGGATATAAAGTTAAATGTGGTGGTAAATAGGTATAATTATTTGGGAATCGTCTTAAGTAATCAGAGAAATTGCTTGGATGAATGAAGAAAAAAATTGATAAATGAAGCTAAGAAAAGAAAAGGACAAATTAAAAAATTAACAGTGTTTTCATATAATAAATATGATGTCTCATGAATTATATGGGAGGGTCAGTAGCGGGTTTTTTTTTATGATAATGATGTGTCGTGTATTAGTAATGGGATGTTAAATTACTTAGAAAAGATACAAAGAGAAATAGAAAGACATGCATTAGATGCAGATGTGTGGATAGCAAAGGAGGAAATTTAAAGAGAAATGGGATGGTCAAATTTTTATATGAGAGATACAAATAGCAAAATGAAGATGTTCGGTAGATTGCAATTTGTGAATAGTAAGAGAATAGCCAAAATGGTATTTAATTGAGTTATGAGTAAAGGACAGGCAATCAAATGAGTGAGAAGATAATATGTTATGCCAAAGATTTGGATAAAGACTTTATATCAGTATATTTGAACAAACAGTGGGATGATTGCATTAATAAAAAATAGGGAGTTGGTGAAATGGAGAACTTGTATGGAGAGTAAAAAGAATTTATATAGAAGTAAACATAATACTAGGTGTGAATTAACTTATGGTAATAGCAATGAAATAATAAACACCTCCGTACTTCCCCATTCTTTTTAAAATTCATATAAATAAAGATATAATAAAAGACAAATGACCCCCAAGATGCATTTCGTACTGAACCAGCACTCATCAGTTGGCCCAGGTTACTATCTCTCATATATATCTTTATTATATGCAAAGTATTTATCTAGAGTAAATTGTTACGTTTTTATTTACCATTGTCAAACTTCCTCCACTCCCAACTTTGATGCCATCCATTTCAGATAAATACACTAATGATTATTACTAATCATTTTCAAAACTAGAGATTATCTCTAGCACAGATATAAACTTTAAACCTCAGTTAAAGACTAATATATCTGATTTTTTAAATTTACACACACGGAGTTATTCACCTTTCTCTGTCCCGTATGTAATATCTTTATAAATATAATAAACACCTCCATACTTCACCATTCTTTTTAAATTCATATAAATAAAGATATAATAAAAGACAAATGACTCCCAAGATGCATTTTGTGCTGAACCACCACTCATCAGTTGGCCCAGGTCACTATCTCTCATATATATCTTTATTATATGCAAAGTATTTTACTATTTAAGGCTTGAACCGAATTGTTAACAACAAGAGAATATACACATAAATGGAGAAATGTGGATGATTTAATCTTCAAGTTATGTAAGTGTAAATGTTTGCAAACAGAAAGGGTATAAATAATAAAGTTGTGGTAGAATAAATATAAAGTAAGTGATCATACAGAAATGGGTTTTTGGACTTTATGCTGTTTGGAAAAAGATAAGGGGGATCTAGATATAAAAGTCATGAAGTGAACAAAGATGATGTTGTGAAAATGGGTTGGAGTAGGATAGAGAAGAATATGGGAAAAAATCAGGGAGCGGAATAAAATGGAAATGTAAGTTGGCTAAGAGGTTTTTCTGGGCATATGGTGCTGAAATATTCCTGACTTTGATAAAGGAACAGCCACAGCATGTTGCACCACAATAATCAAATCCTTCATGGACTTGATCATAAATAATCTATTATCCTGTTTGTTTAATCTTCCTATCAGTAGCATATAATAAGTTTGAGTCTAAGGTACATAGCCATATTAACTCATTTTAATGTGTATATAACCTAAATTAAAGAATATAATATACATACATATAAAGGCCTCTTGTAAATGAGTAAGCCAATTCCAACTCAAAGGGGAAAAAAATCACTCTTAGAGAATGGATTTTGCAATGACTATACAAACGAATTTGTGAACCAAAAATATATCCCTATATAGAACACCTGGTCCACTATTGTCTTTGAAATGTCTAATTGTAGCTCTCTAATATATTCTATTCTCTGCCAATCTTGGAAACAATCAATATTATACTTCTTCAGAGTGACTTTGAGATGATTCTTATACCATTGCTAGAGACTTCCTCTCCCTTGAAAATCATGTTCACCATAAAACATTCTTTTAGAAGGTCTTGCATGGTTCATTTATTTTACATATCCAATCCAACAAAAATGTGATTTTATAATAGTGGACTATATATTATAATATCCAGAAGTTGAAACACATATTGATTTTACATTTGCCTGAAGGTTTAGAATGGTTTTTTAGTTGTATTTATATGTGGGACAGTTTCCCATCATCTAATATTAAACATTGACTGTCTTTAGAAAAAATTAACTTTTATTTAAATTTTGCAATTACATTTAACTGTTAGTAATGTTACGCAATGTTTCAAGTTGTATTCTTCTTCTTTCTTCTTCAGGTGTTGCCGATCTGATCAGTCTCAGTACTAGCATAGCAATTGAATCTGATGAGATTCTGGAATATTGAATTTTAAGTAATGCTCTAACCAACTGATCCATCCTCCCAAATTCATAATCTTGTTATTGTATTTTTAAAATTTTATAGGGCGTCATTAACTAAAACTTGTCAAATTCCTTTATATTACATCAATAGGGTATCTAAGACACAGGTCCATATTATAAATTAGAGATAATAATAGCTCTATAAACTGGATTCCAAGAGATTGTAAAGACCCAGAAAGAGACCACATGTGAGATGGATGGATGAAATAAGAAAGTGTGCAGGGGTGATGTGGAGAAGAGAAGCTAAAGATCAGAGAAGATGGATTGAACTTGGAGAGACTATCCTGCAGTGGATTGATAATGTTTGATGATGATGATATACAGGGAATTTAGTTGTAGGAGTTAATATGTGTTCAAAGACTCTTTCTTTTAACTTGTTAAAGGCAGCAGCAGCATATTGGAGTCCGGGTTTTACCTCCATATCTAAGTTAAAAATTGCTGAGCATATTTTTTTCATCGCTGTCTCATGAAAAACTTGGGTTTAAACTAAAACCTTCAAATGTTACTTTTAAAATGTGAGATATGTTCTATATATTATCTTTTGAACAGGCAAAAATTTGTATATCAGCATACTGTAAATTCAGAATGATCAAGTTCTTGTTTTTACTTTTGATGCAGATTAGAAATTACACTATCAAACCCATAATGCATCTTGATTCCTCTTTCATTAAGCTGCCTGTATCAGGTTCAGAGATAACTGTTATAAAAATTCAAGAAAATTCTGAAGCAAGTAGACATCCTTATTTAACATGTTTTTTATTTCAAATACCTCAGATTTTTTATTCACTCAATAAAGCCATTCTTATTGCTTGTTTTATTTAATAACTGCTGACAAAGCAGCAAAAATGTAATATTAATACAAATTATTTTATGATTGTTAGCGTCTACTTTAGAGATAATGGTTAAACGTGGTGCACTACCTGAATCTCAAAACAATCATATTTTCAAATTATTAAAAAATGCAAAGATATAAAACTTGATCTCTAGCTGAATGCACTCTAAATCATCTTCATTCAAAGGTTTTGCACCCTTTCAGCCCCATAACTATTGGTAAGAGAAATGTCATCTATTTTCTAGGTCTGTGTTGTCCATTTCTGATTTCCAAGATCTTGTTTAAGTAATAGCATTAACTTGACCAAGAACCAATTATCACCCTAATGCTTTATACCCAAGGACCAAATTATGTGAAATAGGCAAATAAACATTATTTATGAATAACTTTGAATAACCAAAGATGGAAATAGGTAAATGAAGAACAGAAAAAAAACATCTGATAAAGAAAAATTAATGTGGTTTTCATGTAGTACATATGATATAGCAAAAATAACAGTAGCAAACTCTCTATACAGTGGTGCCACCTAGTACAAGCCTTTGAAATCAATGGAAGCATAGGAAATAAGTGATCATGTGACATGGCAAAAATGTTACGGAGTTGCAGAACCAGTTTTAACATACGGAAAAGAAACACTGTATGTTGATAAAAGGATGTTAGATGTTTTAGATAGATTTTAAAGAGAAGAAGAAAAACATGCGTTGGATACATATACATGGCAGAAAATGATACACCTGAAGGAAAGTTGCAGTGCAGTTTTTTACACAAAGGATGCAGAAAACAAATTAAAAATTTTGGATAATAATACAATACAAAAATAGTTTTTTAATTACAGTTTAAAAATAGTATAAGCATCAAAATAGATAAGAAAGTTTAAGATCTGTACAGAAGTATAAATCATGCCAATTAACACTTAGACAATCCCAATATCAATAACATTGTCAATTTCAAACTAATGTTAAGGCAAGCACTTTTTTGTTGCCTTGACAACAATTTGAAATTGTTGATTGTTATTGATATTGGGATTGTCTAAGTGTTGACTGGCTTTTAATGATTATGTACAAACCCATTTAGCCTCGAGCATTATTGCGCTTATTATTTAAAAAGTATATTATTAGGAATAAAAAGCAGAGGTTGAAAAAATGGAAAGTAGTTATTGAAAATAACAAAAAGGTTGAATACATGTAGAAATAATCAGAAGTTTAGGAGAAAAGTGACTATAATAAATATGAAAGAAAAATAATCTACTTTTTAAAGCTTAAATGGGGAGTGATAGAAAAGAAGATTACATTTTTAAATAGAATTAATTGGGTGATTTATTTTATAAACCATCTAAAAAAAAATATGGAAAAATAGTAGCTATTTATTACTACAGTACAGATATTTGTAATCAGAAAAGATGGAATTTATGGAAAATAAATTAAATGAATGTACAAAATGTGGGTTTTAACTTACTAATAAGAAGTTGTCTGGTGATTGGCTTTCTGTCCAAGATTCCTGCCATGTTACGCCTTTATCAATGTATGTGTTATGTAGTGACATGGTTTAATTTATGCATGACAAATGTTTTAAAGTTTTAGCATGAATAAATTACAAGATATGGCAGGAAATACGATAGTGTCTCGTGACCGTGTATTTTGTATCTTAATCTACAATAGAATAATGCATTAATATTAAATTTTATTTTAAATTGGGCAAAACTACTGAAATAGTTGAAATGATTCAAACTGTGTTTAGACCAATGAAGTTCAGATTTACAAGAATATTTTCAAGTTTTTGCAAAATTTCGTGATAGTATAAAAAACACTGAAGGTAAACAAAAGTCCAAAATACATTGTCACATTTCATATTGTAACTCCTGATCTGGACATATTAGTATCTTAAAATATTTGTGGTGAATAACTAAACTATGTCATTATGTAAATACATATGTTGATTCAGAAATGGCAGGCAGCTTGGAGAGAGAACCAATAATCTTTTCACTGAGACATGTTGGGGCTAGGAACCAATAAACTTTTCACTGAGACATAAAACCAATAATCTTTTCACAGAGACATGTTGGGGCTGAGAACCAATAATCTTTTCACTGAGATGTGTTGGGTCTGGGAACCAATAATATTTTCACTGAAAAGTATTGAGGCTGGGAACTAATAAACTTTTCACCGAGACATGTTGAGGCTGGAAACCAATAATCTTTTCATTGAGACATATTGGGGCTGGGAACCAATAAACCTTTCACTGAGACATGGAACAAATAATCTTTTCACTGGGATAGGTTGGGGCTTGATAGTGATTAAAATTTCTGTAAAACTATGATATTGAATGGATAAAGATAATGCTATGGAAATAAAATTAAAAAAAATAAATATATGGTTTTACAGCAGGCATACGGCTGCAATCTGTACGGTTTCTGTATGTCACTCTTAATTTATCATTATACTAGAGGATTAAGAGACCAAAATGGAGCTAGGCTAGATATTTTACTAAAAGAGATGATAATAGATGCATAGTAGGTCTTAAATTGAATCTCAAAAGATTGAAAAAACCTAGAAAAAGATCCAGACCTGAGATGGATAGATGAAATATAAAAGTTTATTGGTGTGATGTGAAAAAGAGAAGCTATGGATCAGAGAAATAGGATTAAACTTGTAGAGACCTTCATTCTGAAGGAAATAATTGAAACTAATGATAATGGTAAAAAATTGTAACAAATACAGTAATTATAAAATTTTCTTTTAATAGGTGTCCATTCTACAATAAGCAATATTGTATGAGGTTTTTTGTTTGTAAAAGATTATCTTGATATCTAATGTCTTTTTTTGGCCCTTATTGGTTCAAGTTCTTATTTCCTTTATAAAAAAAGCTATGTTTTTTATTGTGTTACGTTTATAAGAAGAAACCATTTTACATAATACTAAAGCAACTTCTCAAATATATACTTATGTGTGAGATAGTACAAGAATATTCTTTATATTTTAAATAAAATAAAACCAATATATATATAGTAATTTGTTCTTTATATTTGACTTGTAAATAAGTTGAAATGTTATGCCTGTAAAATGTGAATTTCGTTTAATATATTACATAATCACGTCAACTCTTTGAACACAACTTTTTCTCAATTGTTTAGTAGTAATGTTATTTACGTAAGAATTACTTTTTAATTTAATTTATTTTTTTATAATAAATGTCTTGAGATTTTTGTTTTGTTTTGTCATCAGATAACAAGAGTTAAATTATTTAAAAACAAACATCACTTTCCGAATTGCTTTAAAATCATAATCAATAATATATAAAACGTTATTTCAAGGTATACAGTTACATATAAATACTATCTGCTTATTGGCGAATTAAGGTAATAATAATATGATTTATGTTAATGAATACTTCAAACTTCTTTTTAAAACTGGTTTTTGTATGACTATAATAAAAATAAAATACATCCAACATTTCGACTATTTTATATAGTCTTTTTCAAGGAACACTATCAAATAAAAATACAAATATATAAAAATAAATATTGCATATTCCAAACAAATGCAAAAATATTTAAAAATATTAAAAATTCTCTTTACCGCAACAACTTTTTCTATTACAAACAATCTCAACTGAATCAATTTTTTTACATTTATATACCAAACCAAAAATATCTTAAAAACATTTAATTAACAAACCCATTATTTTCTTTTTTCTTTTCTATTAACATTCTGTTTAATTCAGGTTTAATTTCACTAATGTAAATTCCTTCCTTTATCATTCTTTCATGGTATGACTTTATACATTCTAAAGGTTTTGTTTCAAAATCTTTATGTTTACATTTATTGGTATGATTGTAAATAGCAGAATTTTTATGACTTAAATGCTGTTTTAATCTAGTTTCCAATTTATTTTTTATAGTCCCAACATATGGCATCTCTATATTCTTTTTTAAACAATTCAAACATCTTATTATGCCAATTGAATTCATAATCCTCTAAATTATTACATTGCCTATTATTATTAATTAAAAAATTTAAACTTTTTTTCTTTTTATAAACTGGATAAATGAAAACATATTTCTTATTAATCATTTTAAATAATTTTCTAACTTTAACAAACAAATCTTTGAATATATTGAAAGCAATATAAATTATCTTTTTTTATTCTTATTCTTATTTAATCTTATTCTATTCTTTATTTTATCAATATTTTTATTAGAAAATAATCATTCATAGAACACTCATGCTTTATCATATTAATCTCACCTTTAAACAAATTATTATTTGAACATAATTTAATTACTCTAAGAATTTTATTATTAATAATATTTATTTTATTATGATTATCAATATCTGATAACCAATTATTTCATAATCCAAAAAATGATTTTTTTTCTATATACAGAAGTTTCTATAATAACATTACTATTGGATTATTAAATAATTGGTTATCAGATATTAATGACCATAGTAAAATAAATATTAATAAAATTCTTAGAGCAATTAAATTATGTTCAAATAATAATTTGTTTAAAGGTGAAATTAATATGATAAAGCATGGGGTGTTTTATAAATGATTATCCTAGAGATATTATTAAACATTTATTTTCAAATAAAAATATTGATAAAGTAAAGAATAGAATAAGAATAAGAGTGAAAAAAAGGTTATTTATATTGGTTTCAATATTGAAAGATTTGTTTGTTAAAGTTAGAAAAATTTTTTTAATGATTAATAAGAAATATAATGTTTTCATATTCAGTTTATAAAAAGAAGTTAAAAATTTTTAATTAAAATAATAGGGAATGTAATAATTTAGAGATTATGAATTCAGTTTACATATTAAAATGTTTGAATTGTTTAAAAAAGAATATAGAGATGTCATATGTTGGGACTACAAAGAATAAATTGGAAACTAGATTAAAACTGCATTTAAGTGATAAAAATTTTGCTATTTACAATCATATGAATAAATTTAAACACAAAGATTTTGAAATAAAATCTTTAGAATGTATAAAGTCATACCATGAAAGAATGATAAAGGAAGGAATTTACATTAATGAAATTAAACCTGAATTAAACAGGATGTTAGAAAAAAGAAAATAATAGGTTTGTTAATTAAATGTTTTTAAGGTATTTTTGGATGGGTATATAAATGTAAAAAAATTGATTAAGTTGAGATTGTTTGCGATAGAAAAGGTGTTGAGTTAAAGAGAATTTTTTGTATTTTTTAATATTTTTGCATTTGTTTGGAATATGTGATATTTATTATTATATATTTTTTATTTTTTAGTGTTCCTTGAAAAAGACTATATAAAATAGTCAAAATGTTGGATGTATTTTATTTTTATTATAGTTATATAAAAACAAGTTTTGAAAAGAAGTTTGATGTATTCATTGACTTATATGGAAAATTATGAACTCTTTTGAAAATAAAAAATGTGTGGATGATATTTTAAATTCATTAAAAATTTGATAGTATGACCAAGTGATAATACTTAATTTTAGTTAATGTCAGTTTACTATTGCTAGACATCCATTCCCTTAACACAATTGTTTTTTGTCATTCCAATATGACCACTAAACATTACATAACTATTTTTTATGCTCGCACTTGAGTAAAAACTAGATGGGGATTTTATGCACAAATCTTCTTGCATCCACTGATTATTCTGGCTTGCACTGAGTAGCGCTACTGTATGGAGAGTTTAACCTCTGCGTTATTTCAATATGTATATGTGTATGTTAAAATTTTTGCCCAAAATCAAGTTAAGGTAATTAGGCAATGCATTATGATGGTCAGTTTATTAGTTAAATGCACAACCCTTCTGAAAAAGATTTAAGATTTCTCAGACTGTATAAAAAGTATCACCAAACAACGATGTCATTCAAAAGTGTTTTGATAAAGCTGGTGTTCAAAAAAGAACTGTATATCTTGATCCAATTCTGCCAACATTAGGATCTAATCTTAGGATCTGTATTTCTGATGTGTTGATTGTCATGAGCTTATATGTTACTACCAATTCAATATAATTTATTCTAGCACTATAATATATATGTGTGTGCATGTGTGTGAGTTGAATGAAAAGCATAATGAGCCAGGTTATTCTATATGAGAATGTATTTGTAGTTTATAGATATGTTTATACAATCATTAAAAACTAATCTTTAATGTATATTATTATTTTACTTTTTGAGTTGAAAAGACCATACTTGTTTAATAATGACCACTACCACTATTGACGTTAAGTGGAATCTTGGGTTCTCTTTCCAGAGGGAAGTTTATGATAACTAGGCTATAGGATACTACAAACCTAATTGGTTATTGTTGTTAAAAGTTTACTATTATTTGCTGCCTCCTAATTAATTTATTTTAAAAATAAACAGCCGCTCATAAATAAATATGGCCATTTCAGTTCCAAAAAAGAAAGAAAGGGAAACGAAAGAGAAAAAACTAGTCTAGAAATAGAGTTTGTGATGATTATACAAACCAATTTGTGAACCACAAGTATATCCATGTGTAGCACATGTTAGCCCAATTTTCTAATTTGACTTTTACAATATTGTTTTTTTAATTTCTTCAGCACAAAACTTTTATTTCTGAAATACTCAACACTGTAACTAATTGTAGCTCTTTGATGTATTTTTTTCTCTGCCATATTTTCCTATCAGAACCAATTGCCATCACATTATTTCAGAAAGATTTTAAAGTAATTCTTATAACATAGATGTGGTCTGCTTCTTCTATAAAACTCATACTCAAATTCAACAGGAAGTCTTCCATTGTTCACTCATTTTACATGTTCAATACAACAAAAATGCGATTTTACAATTATGGCATATCCACCAAGGTGAAGAACATATTGATAATTTTATGAACTTGATGTAATTTTAAAATTTTATGGAACATCTTTAAATGAAACTTTTCTAATGCTTTACATTGTGCCACTAAACATCACATGATCACCATTTCTTATGCTTGCTCATAACTGTTACTAAAACAGGCAAAACTCTCCATACAGTAGTGACACTCAGTGCAAGCCAATCAATGGATTCCAGAAAACTTGTGCATTGATTACTCTGCCTTGTACTGAGTGGCACTACTGTATGGAGAGTTTTTCCTGTTTTAATAACAGTTACAAGCAAGCATAAGAAATGGTGATCATGTGATGTTTAGTGGAATGGTGATTATGTGATGTTTAGTGGTTTAATACCAATATTGCCTAATAGGATAGTGGTGGCTATGTTTATTAAAGAACCAAAGAGACCAAAATGTATGGGTACTGAACTGAGTTCAGACCTATATGGCTATTTAGGTTAATGAGTTTGGATTGAAAATATTATTGTGCTTTTAATTTTATTCTCATAGTTTTGTAGTTAAGTAGAGATAAAAGTTGGCTGCTGGAAGGTTGCATTAGATCCTAAGATCTAGGAGCAGTGCGCTCAGATCCAAGGCTCCTCACTGATGAAATCCACAAGCTAGAAACTAGTTTGGGGATATTGGATGAGTAAGCACTAAATAGGGATTTTATGCACAAGCCTTCTGGCATCCAGTGATTATTTTGGCTTACACTGAGTAGACACTACTGTATGGAGAGTTTTGCCTGCTTTATATTGTGCTGATAAGTTGCCCAAGTTTCACTTCCATACAATAAATTAGGTATACAATAAATTAGGTAAAATCTTAGCTCAATATATAGCTAACTTAGTTGCAATATCTATTTGCTTGTAATAAAATACTCTATCTTTTAATCTGTTAAAAGTAGCATCAGCGCACGGAAGTTTGTGTTGAACGTTAACATCTACATCTACCTTTCTACTTAAAAAATGACCAAGGTATTCAAATTAATCTATATTTTCTCAAGTTGATAACCATTCAAGCTAAAAGTCTTTGAGCATTTTTTTTAATCACTGGCTGATAAAGAACTTGAGGTTTTTGAACATTAGCTAATAAACCAAAATTTTTATAAGTTGCAATTGTAGTATTAAAAACATTCTGTAAATTGTCTTTTAAACAGGAAAAATAGAACAATCATCAGTATAAAGTGAATTTAGAATCCCAGAAGATGAAGTTATTGTTTTTGCTTATAATTAATTCAAATTTCCTCAACTAACTTGCTTGTATCTTGAGCCCTATTTGATTAAGCCATCCATAAACAATTCCAAAGACCACTGCCATAAAAATTGAAAACAATATTGGGAGCTAACACATGTCCTTATTTAACACTGGTTTTTATTTTAAATGCCTCAGATTTTACACCTGTAGTAATAACACTCATGGTGAATCACCTAATTTTAATTAATGCCATAGATCTGTTCTATTAACTGAATCAAATGCTTTACCCAAATAAAATATAAAAAAAACAATACATAAATCACTCCTTCATTCCTAGCAATTTGCCTGGCAACAAAAATCCTGTCTATGGGGTTTTTTGACTTTGGAAAACTACAATAAGCCTCTGGTAACAATATATCTATAATTGGAAGAAACCTATTTAACAAAATTCATAAATCTTATATATGCATGTGCGAGAATTAAATATACAACTGGCCAGATTGTTTATATATAACAATATATTTGTGTTTTATGAATTGCTTTCTATATTCATTGCAAAATATATCTCTAGTGTATGTGGAGGAAGAGGGGTTGGAATGGCCATACTTTTTTTTCTAATGGTAGTTGTTGCTGATGTGTTGATATGTGTAATGTTAAGTTTTCTTTCCTGGCGGAAGTTTTTGGGTATGCCAAACATATGACATTGATGTTAGTTTATTATTACTTCCCATTGTCTAGACTAATTTATTATAGGATTTTAATATATACGTGTGTGTTGTCTCCTACAAACAGAATATTATAACTAGGAAATATGACTAATATGACGATCTTTGGTCACCACAAGTACGTTGTTGCTTACTTCTTTAAAATATCCTATTAGAACTTGTGTGTATATATATAAATAGAATAATTATTATTAATAATAAAAACGCTGGGGGCAAAGATTACCTTTTTCCTCTTTACACTTTATCTAATGTTTTTTCCTGGTAAACAATTTATAATTTCCGTATATTATTATTTTAGCTTTAAAAATGTTTGATAACTATTTTACGTATACATTTATTACTTGTTTATTCATAAAATATATTTTGCGAAAACTATACTGGGAAGAGATGGGTATTAAAGATACTATATTCAAATAAAAAACTACCGTATTTTTTCTAGCACCCTTCCCCCCCTCCTGCTTCCTCAGATGTAAAATACGTGTAAGTTAAAAGAAAATGCTTAAAAAATAATATAAATTTTCATTTAATAAAATAAGTTCAACAAATGTTTTCAAGTATATTAGGTTTGTTCTGTACTTAATTTTTGCTGTATTATATTAATAATCTAATAGCTTCATTATTTAGGAGTTTATAAGAACTTTAAATACTGGGAGTGGCAGAGATGTCTGCAATTTGCGGATCTTAAGTCTAGAATCTAGCCATCTGCTACCGCACTAAATCAAGCCGATCTTTTCATGTGCTGAGCAAGTAATTAATTCTATGCTTCTTGAAGTTAATTACTATTTAAAACTTAATAAATACGCAATTGATTACTTAATCTTGTGGAATTCAGAGTATACCTGAAAAATACAAACAAATCATTTTCTTGAATATTGTTCCATTATATCGAATGCATAGGTTCAATATCACAACTAGCTACATGTTTTTACATGATTCCAGTTAATCCATATAACGTTTAAGCCATCAGTTTGATTATAACATGTGCTTCGAGGGATGGGTTTTTTTCAATAGTAAATTGTATCTGAAAGATATTATGAACTCTGAAGTCAATTATGAAAAATATATATGCTGTTAACTTAGCAATATTGTTAATGATTATGTGATGTGATGTGATACACCATGACCTCCTTATAAGGAGTCAGGAATCTCTCAGCAACTATGCCCAGAGAAACCTGTTAGCCACTTTACCTTCCCTTTCCATTCTGCAACCTAAGTTTTCGTATAATCTGCTCCATCCCATTTCCACAACATAATCTTTGTCAATTCAATGACCTTCATATCTAAATTGCCCTTATCTTTTCCCAAACCTAGCATACAAACCAATAACTCACTTTCTCTATAAACACTTTGTTCATATTTAATCTTCCATAACTTCATTATTTGTACCCTTTCTGCTTCCAAGCATTTACATTAAAGGAACAGATGCCTAATATTTTCTATGCCTTCCTTACACAACATGCAGACTAAATCACCATTTATGTGTATATATCCCTTGTTGCTAAAGATCCCGTTCGAGCCTTAAACAATAAACTACTTTTCTTATTATTATCATAAATTAACTCACACCCAATATTTCGTTTATTTCTATATATATATATTTAAACTCGTTTTACTCTCCATACTAGTTCTCCATCTCTCCAACTCCCTATTCTTTATTAATGCATCTATTCTTCTATCCCACTTCTTACCTCTATAGCACTCAACAATCCTCCTAACATAATCATCTCACATTTTGTACAAGTATGCTGACATAAATTCTTTATCCAAATCTTCTGCATACCACATTACCTTTCTCACCCATCTTTTGCCTTCTCTTTATTTGTAACCCAATTAAATACTATTTTGGCTATTCTTTTATTATCCATAAACTGTAATCTACCGAACATTTTCAATTTGCTTTTTGCATCCCTCATATAAAAACTTGACCATCCCATTTCTCCTTGAATTGCCTCCTTTGCTGTCCATCACCTCTGCATCTAATGCATGTCTTCCTACTTCCCTTTGTACTTTTTTTAAGTAATCTAATACTCCTTTACTAACATATAACACATCATTGCTGTATGTTAACCTTGCTACTGCTACTCCCTTCCATACAATTCTATCTACATCATATTTATTATATGAAAACACTGTTAATTTTTTTTATCAATCCCTTTCTTTTCTTTGCTTCATTTATCAATTTTTTCTCCTATTCATCCAAGCAATTTTTCTTATTACTCAAGATGATTCCAAAATAACTATATCTATTCATCACCCTTAACTTTATATCCCCCAATAAGAAATTTTTGTCTTCACTTTTCCCAGTATTCACCATCATTATATTTGATTTTTCTTCACTAAATTTAATCCCCATATCTTTACCCACCCTTGCACATGTTCTAAGCATAACTTTCATATCTTCTCGTCTTTCTGCACATAAAAAGACATCATCTGCAAAAAAAGACCCAACAATGTATATACTCTCTTGCCACCTATTAAAGGTACTCCATCCCTCTTCCTAGTCTTTCTATTGCTCTTTCCATTTCACTCAAATACAACACAAACAAAATAGTGACATAGGGCATCCTTGCCTCAGTCCCACCCCATTTTTAATTTTAACTGATTCTATATCCCCTAATTGATATGTTTAGTAATTATTTTCATATAATTTCTTAATAACACACATTAAAGCTTCATCCATTCCCAGATTTGCTAAACTTATCCATAATCTATTTCTATTCCCTCTATCATATGCCCTCTCTATATCTATAAAACTCATATTTTACTGTCTATCTGAATTCCTATTCATATCCATAAGTTGTGTAACTACAAATAAACTATCTCCTATATGCCTATCTGGCCTAAAACCTCCTTGCATTTCCTCCACTACATTATTTTCTTCCATCCATTTTGCAACTCTTCCAGCCACCATATATGAAAAAACTTTATATAAAACTGATGTTACTGCTATTGGTCTATAATTATTTAACTTTCTATGATCCTCACCTTTTCCTTTAAATAATAATCTTACTCTCGTATTACTCCAACTACCCGGAAAAACTCTCTTCTGTGCCATCTTATTAAAACATGATAGTAGCTTTACTTTTGCCCTATGCCCTAAATTCATTACCATCTCTGCTGCCCATCCATCTAACTCTCTTGCCTTACCACTTATCAATTTCTTCCTGTCCTTCACATCTAACATCTTTTCTATATATATTACATAACTATTCAATATTCTCTCTAATTCTTCTCTAGAGCTACACTCTATTCCCTCCTCATCCAGTAATACTATCTCTCTCTCCCCTAAATTTCTCCTTTTAATGTAATTCCAAAATTTTTTACTCCAATCTCTTCCATTTTTATTAATATCATCCAATAATTTACTATTTAGTTTCATTCTCTCTCTATAATTATCTATTTTAACCAACTTCTTCTTTTCTAAGTACTTTTCTGATTTAGCATTAATATCTTTTTCACTTTCTTTGTTCTTAATAGTACACTTATATTCTCTGCATGCTTTTTTCCTCTCTTTTACCCTTTTACTAACTCTCATTTTTCTATTACTTTTATTCTTCTAAATATTCTCACCTAAAACCCTATTTGCCACGTTTTCTATTTCATCACACCAGTCCTCATACTCATTTCCAACCAACTCTTCCATGGTTTATTCAACTTGTATTTTATACCCTTCTAACTTATTCTTATCATTCACTCTCCATCCACTTCTTTCACTATTGTTTCTACTTTTATTTCTATTTTCCATCACATTACTATAATCACTATTACATACTCTCTCTTCACTATCAAACACTTTAATTTTCTGTACTTTATTCATTCCCTCTTTCTCTACCAATACATAATCTATTGTGTGAGATATATTATTTCTAGACTATGTGTATTGTCCCTCATAAATATTTGATAAGTTTCCAATGCTCAAATTTACACTCTGACAAAATTTCTTCAAAAGCTGTCTATTCTTATTATCTACATCATCAATTTCTTCAATATGCCCATTCATATATCCTATAACCATTATTCTCTTCCCCTTTTCTTTAAAACTCTGTTTATCCTTAACTATGCACTCCTATATGCTATTGTTCCACTCCATTATAGTTTGACTATCTCCAATAGCTATATAAACCATAGCCATCATCCATTCTTGTCTTCCTAATCTTATTTCAAACCACAAATGTTCTTGGCATTTAACAGTATTTAAATATTTTTTTGATATAACACCTATATCACCACCCTTTTTTTTCTTTCTCTTTTCTATTTATACCCTGCCATACCAAATCTTCCAAAACAGGTTCTTCTTCTTCTCTTAGATGTGTTTCCACTACTGCTAATACCTCAAGCTCTTTATTTTCACTTTCTTTGTTTAATTTCTGCACTTTTCTGGTCTCCTACAACCTTGCATATTTAAATACCCAATTTTAACAATTTTTTCTTTCCTAACTACTCTTTTATACATTTTTTTGATTCTTTCTTCTCCATTATGTTTATAAATAACTTGTTACCATTAATTTTACAGACCCATTCCCTTTCCATATCTACATTTATATCTAAATCAGCTGCCCTTTGTTTATTCCTTATATCCCATTCATTCTTCTTTTTTTTAATAACACACAATTTAAAATCCCACCCCCTTTACAAGTTTCCTGAACTACATTCTTTATAAATCAGACTCCCTAAAACTTCACTTTCTTGTTCCCTAAGTGCAACCCATCTTTACTATGTAACTCCCTCTTCCCAATAAAAAAATCCCACACATCCACAAATGTAACTTCATTTCTCTCACACAATTTCGTTCAATCTCTCATTTATAAAACATGCCCTATCTAACATATACCTTTTATCAAATCCTGGTAATAATCCACCTATTCCTACTCTTTCTGTAACCATACTCAAATTCCTAATCAATTCTGTGTACTCACCTATTACTCTCTCTGATGATGCTGATAAATTATTAGTCCCTACCATAACATATACATCTCTATTCTCTTGCTTCTTTACTTTATCTGTAACATCCCTAATTTTGACTCCTGGCAAACATATTCTTACATACTTGTTTCTATTTTTCTTTGCAATTATATCTCCACATTCTCTTATTAATGAATCCCGTATCAATACTGTCTCATAGTCTACTTTCTCTGTTTCATTCCCAATCTTCTCTACCACCTTCTGTACTTCCTTATCTACTTCTTTCTTATCATTCCTAATCAATAATTCATTATCTGCTCACACTTTGTCTCTAACGATTTTAATTTTGCTTCTACATCCTTAACCTCTTCCTCTATCTTACTTATTTTTTGGCCAACCATCTCCAATGCACTACCTATTTTTTCATCCATATCTTTTGTCACTCCACTACAAACACACTTTATCCTGTTTTCCTCAACTATGTTTTGTTCCATTTCTTCTGACTTTCTGCATTCCTCAACTACGTTTTGCTCCATTTCTCCTGACTTTCTCTTTACATTATCTACCCTTTGAAACCACTTTTTCATCTCTTTTATCATATTCACACACTGTCTACATAATTATAAACCTGTTACATCCTTTTTAGTCTTATTTAAGCAGTTCAAGTGGAAAACCTCATCACATATATTAAACTCTACCACAGCATGTCAAATTCCTTTCTGATGATTATATATGCATTGTAAAATACAAATGCAATCCATATTACTTATTTTCCAAGCCACCTATTCTATATTTAACTTTATATTTTCTCTCCTACTCTTCAAACCCTTTTGCACAGAAAGATAAAAACTTTTACTTTCAAAAACGATCGATCAATAACGATGTGTATCTTAGGCTTATAAAATGTTATCTTTTACCTCAAAATAACTAACTGTTCTTAAATTAAAATTTAAAAAAAACTTTAGTAGCAAATTTAAACCAACTAATCTTATGTACAAGTTAGTTATAAAAATCCTTACATTAACGCACATTCAACAAAAAGATTTTTTTTAAAACTGCTATATTTTTAAAATGGCGATCGAAACACTTTTTTTTTAAAAATAATTTTGATCTTTCCAAATTCAAAAAAATCTATCTCTCTTGATCATAATTTATTCCTCACTTTCATACCACAATTAAAGTATTTATATCGATGATTTCAGATAATTAATCGCATAAAAAAGATAGCAAACTTAGCTGAGATTGAAGTCAGTGACCAAACTCTCCATTTTGCAGAGCCATCTATTGAAGATTCTGAATAATTAATGTTGAAGACATGTTGGGAGGTTGTATTTTTATAGCAATATCCATGCTTTCATTATTTGAAATATTTGTAAAGTAATTTAAAATTAAAAAAATTTGAAAATATATTATTCACACAATTAATTTCAGTTTTAATACAAATATACTCCTTAAATGCTTTTATTTAACTTAAAAATTATATTTGTTTGTTTGGCTAAAATTTTGAAATTAATTTTTGACATACTTCTATTAAATGGATTTTCTTTTAATTTTGTCCATATGTTAGGTATTCATGCCAATGCAATATTTCAGGATTGTCCAGTCAGTTCTGGAGAGCCAAATTTCAAACAGCATTTATATGAATTCAATAAGTTTTCAGTGATGTGCACTAGATGGTGATATATTTTGTAAAAATTATCTTTATCAATTCAACTAGTAGATGGTCAGGGTTCCTTCTGGTCAATGCTTTGACACATGAAAAAAACCCATTTATAATTAATTAAAATAGGAAGAAAAAATTACTAAGATAAAATCTTAATTCCTCTTAATTATCTAATTAAAACTTTATTATTTTTTTTTTTTAAAAAAAGCTGCCTTCATAAAGAGCAAATTTTATTTCAGATACTTGAAATATGGGACATTGTTTGACTTTCAGATTTTAAATTTGAATGCAAAATGTCTGCTGTAGAATATCTGACTACTACAAAAATATATAAACAATATATATATATATTATAACAATCCAGAGCAGGTAGACTTACGTAAACTGCACTACAGGGCGCCATCTAGGCATTTAAACCTAGAAAAATTTATAGAGTAGGCAGATATGTAAGTAAATAAAAAAAATTTTTTTTTTTCATCCGGTCATTAGCCCATGTCACTAGCTGAGTGGAATAGCAGAGATTTAATAATATAATCTAAGAGTATATATAAAAAAGAAGAATAAAATAAGCCACTGCCAGTAATTAACATACAAACATTTATTTATGCACATATATATATATAAGATTTAAAATTATGTTAGTATTAGTTTTACATTTTAACATTTAACATTATTTTTAACTTTACCTTAGATTTTAATTTACATTTTTATTTCTATTATATTATAAGTTTACATTTTAATTAAGTTCGCACAGCTGGGATTATAAAAGCTTGTTTTAATATGTTGCTATAGATCGGTTACATAGATTACATGGTTAAAAACATTTCAAAGTAAACATAAATGATCAAAATATAAAATCATTGATACTGGCAATTGCAGAGGGAAATTTATAAGTAACCCAGTAGTATTCACCATAAGATACTTGCATTGTCACCAATGACTTGAAAGACATCCGAATAAATACATTTTAGATACTCACCGTAAGGTATCCTTATTTATTGAATGTCTATATATTTTGATCAAATATGAAAACCCAAAACATACTTAACCGATAACCAATCCATGCAAGCATCTATAAACAACTTAAATTTAATGCATTTTTATTTAGGATCGAGTAGGAATAGACTACATAGATTTGTATTTGAAAATAAAATATTCTATCCCTATTTAACCTTAGGCTAAAATTCGCAGTCAAACTGGCATCAATTCATCTGATACATCGATGTATTCAATGTAATACGGAATACGACAGCACCAAAAAGATTAAGAGAGGGCATTGACCCTCATCAGATAGGAATATGACATCTATCTAACGAGAAGAACAATAAAAAAACTCCATAGAAAGGAACTGCGTTCTCCGTCTTATAATTCCTTCCATAGGCAAACGGGTGAGTGCGGTGTATATATAAACGATTCTGCCAGTAGCGAATCTCCGACTACATCTACTAACTACATCAATATATCCAATCCATTGACCCAATTTAACAACGAAACAAATAACCTAAGATTACCCTCCCCTAATATAACTCTACAAATCTATACAGCCATTCACGCCCGACTTAAGTTTAACATTGATATAATTTAATTTATCGGAAAACAGAAATCATAAATAACCTTAAAGAACAAAGTTAAATAAATGGAAATGATTTTAAATAAATAACTAACAAATACATCAAATAACATTATTAATGAAGAATTTAGTTTGGTCAGATAGGATTCTATTGCATTATTTACTAAAAAGTTTTAAAATTTAGAGTTCTAATTGTTTCAAGTGAATATAAAGTTCTTACGATTTTTAAAACGTCCAACTTTATCCGTTGCTTGCCATGAACGTAAATTCCCACGCCGTCCTAAAGAGGTTAATATTCTGAAGGCCGATTTATTTATCCATCCGGAGATTTTTGCTTTAACTAGTCCTCAATGTATAAAACAATAGTTCATTTCTCTTTCTTTCCTAGCAAAACTGAAAGGATTGAATCGTGCATCTTTTTCAATCCCTTCACTTCCGCACTAACACATATCTCTCACATCGTAATTAATCATTAACTAACTAATAATTTCCAAACTTGTCCTTTTTATATTAATGTGAAGGATTGAATTTACATTACGTCACCGATGCGATGGTCCTTTCGCTGCGGTCCGATTCCATAGGGATTTCTTATTTGCTAACAGTTTCTATTGTTTTCCTATCTGACCGATGTTTTTACATTTAAATGCCCAAGGCTGGTTTACATTTAACTAATTAACAATCATTTCCATTTCTGATTAATTAACCTGTTTTCCAAATCAAAGATATATTTAAAGATATAATTTTATCTCCAAATCTCTTTAAAATTTAGTTTTAAAATACTTTTTCTTTAATAAAGTTTTATTTTAATAATTTTTCATTATCTGTGCGATTTAATATATACGAGTTTAAGATGATATTTAATTTCAATTTTTAATTCTTAAAGAAAATTTTTAAATGCGAACTTTTTAATTTACTTTCATGTTTAATAAATATAAATAAAAAAAAACAATGTAACGAACGTCTGTGCTCGTTACAATATATATATATATATATTATTTTTAAAAAAGCTTTTATTTAATTTGATTAGTAATGCACTAAAAATCAAAATATATACTTTTTTTCAATCACAAAATTGGTTGTTATATGCAATTTGAAATAAAAACATGGAGCAGACATAAATTAATTAATTCCAATCATTAGTGAATTGATTTATGAATGCTCCACATTTTTATTTAAAGTTAAATGTAACAAATAGTTACACATATATACTTGGTTGTATTTATATATTAGACTATTTCCATCATCTAATGTTAAGTATTGAGTGTCTTTAGGAAAATGTAACTTTATTTAAATATTCCAATTCCATTCAACTGTTAGTAATAATGCATATATTAGTATATGCACAGCATTTTGAGAAGTATTATTTACCTCTTGTCTTCAGGTGTTGCTTGCCTGATCAAGTTCAGGTTTAATTCCCATGCTAGCACTATCACTGGTTAGTCCAGCAACACCTGAAAAAAAGAGGAGAAATAAAATGTTGTGTCTATACTAACCTGTGTGCTATTGCTAACAGCTGAATGTATTTGGAATATTTAAATCAAGTTTAATTTTTCTAAAGACATTTAATACTACATGGTAGAAATAGTCCAATATATAAATACAACTAAAATACCATCATCACAAACCTACAGGAAAACATTACAATTATATAGATGACAACATTTAGATAGAACAACTTTTAAACAATCTTCTGTAGAGAAAGGCTATCTAATAGCTCCTCATAAAGGAACAAAGATGGAGATACATATTCATCTTGCCATTACTGGGTGATGAGAATTTCTAAAGCTATTAGCTCAAACTGAAAACACAATAATGTTTCCAAACCAAGCTAAACTGCCTGTATAACCATAAAGATGTGAATCTAGTTCATCAATTCTACATTTTGGAGTCTTTGGTGAGGTGCAAAGATCCAGGTGCATTGATTCCAGTTCCATGATACTTTACTGGTGAAAGCTCAATGCTAGAAATTAGTATGTTAATATTGGATGGAAAGCACTGGATAGAGATTAAAAGGCACAATCTCCTAGCATTTATTAATTACTAGATTTTACACTTGCATAAATATAAATAAATGGTAACCATGTGATGTTTTAGTGATTTGTTATTGATTTTCTAGTTGAATTGGCTCTGGGTAACTTCTTACTTGCAACAAAACTGAGTTCTGCTTTGCATAAGCTAGCAGACAGATGTACTACTACCACAAATAAGACTTTTTCTATGTAGATGAGTTGGAAAGTATTGATAGACCTTTAAAAAAAATATTTATTCTCAACTAAATGGTATTGATATTGCTCACAGAAAATGGAAAATTTGATTATATTTTAACCATATTGTAGTTAAATAATGGTATTAAACTGCTGATTTACCATTACTTGTTGCTAATGTTGGCTGTCTTCTCTTTAAGTGTAGTTGTAAAATAATGCTGAAACTTTCACTACCCAATAATTCTTTTTGTCTTTTTTTATTGTTCTTTTTCATATTCTCTCCACTATTTTTTTGCCTTTGTTTTGCTGTCTTTAGTCACACAATTCAGACATCACGGGCCTCTCATACCATTTGTCACATTACTTTACCTGGGATTGTAATTTGAACATCTATATTTCCATTCTTTAATTGCAAATACAGCAGAGTAACTGAAGATTCTTTTTTCTCTCTCTTTTTGTTTTGTCATTACAAAACACTTTTTGATCTGCATTTTTCTTGTGGTTTTTTTTTATGGTCTTATTCATTTATGAGTGACCGCTAATGATGATGAATAATAATACTGAGAAAGAACTTCCATTTATTTTTTCTGGGCATTTAAAGATATTTTTGAATTTACCACAAATTTTTGTATACTATGTTTAATCCGACTACTAATAGGATAAATATATAATCAAAATGGTTTATTTCTTATAAGACTCTAAGTAATTTAAGCACTAAAAGTAATGGAAGAGACCATGGTCATTGGATCATGAGCTACAAATTTTGTCACCCTACTACTGCACTAAACTATGCAGAGAATTAATAGATTAGTGATGATGATATAATAATAATATCATCAACAACAACAATATAATAATAACAACAATAATAATAATAACAACAACAATGATGATGACAATGATGATGACAATAATAATAGTAATAGTAGTAGTAATGATGATGATGATGATGATAATAATAATAGTAGTAGTAGTAGCAGTAATAATGATGATGATGATGATGATGATGATGATGATGATGATAATAATAATAATAATAATAATAATAATAATAATAATAATAATAATAATAATAATAATAATAATAATAATAATAATAATAATAATAATAATAATAATAATAATAATAATAATAATAATAATAATAATAATAATAATAATAATAATAATAAAAAACAGTCACCTTGTAAATGAATGTCTGGAGATGGATTTTGTGATGAGAATACAAATCACCAAAAATACATCCACAAATATAATATGTTGGTTCATTTTTCTGTGTACTTGATATTTTAAAATATTGTCTTTCAATTTCTTCAGCAGAAATCTTTTTTTTCTGAAATACTTCAATACTACGTCTAATTGTAGGTTTCCAATATATTCTATTCTCTGACATATCTTGAAAACAAGCAATATGGCATTTCTTCAGAATGACTTTGAGATAATCTTTATAACAAAGATGTGGGTTATCTCTCTTGTAAAAATCATACTTCAGTTCAGCATAATTAAGGTGTGTCTTTGTAGTAATGGAATCTATAGTATCATATATAGAAGTTGAAAAACATATTGACTGCTTTTATGACCTGGATATTCTTAAAAAAACTTTCATATGTTTATGTATTGTAAGTATATTAAATAACCTCAATATTACCACATATTCTTTTAAATTCATATAAATAAAGATACAATAAAAGACAAATGACCCCCAAGATTCATTTCAAGCTGAAACAGCACTCTACAGTTGGTCCAGGTCACTATCTCTCATATATATATTCATTATATGAAAAATATTTATCTTTATTAAATAATTACATTTTGAATTACAAGTGTCAAATTAAATCTACCCACATCTTTGACACAATCCACTTTAGTTAGATACAGTAATGATTATTACTAATCATTTACTAAACTAGAGATTATCTCTAGCACAGATATAAACTTTAAAACTCAAAAGTTAAGATAATTTCTAGTTTAATAAATGATTAATAATAGTCATTTCTATATTTATCTAAAGCAGACGGTGTTAAAGATGTGACTTGAGTTAATGTAATGCTTATAATTCAAAATATAATTACTTTGTATTGTACCGATAGTGTTTAAGCCTCTCTTCCATCATCATCATCATCAACCATTATCAATCCACTGCAGGATGAAGGTCTCTCCAAGTTTAATCCATCTTCTCCGATCTTTAGCTTCTCTTCTCCACAACACCCCTGCACATTTTCTTATTTCATCCATCCATCTCACATGTGGTCTCTTTCTGGGTCTTTTAAAATCTCTTGGAATCCAGTTTAAAATTTCAATTGTCCATCTATTATCATCTCTTCTAGCAATATGTCCAGCCCAACTCCATTTCAATCTTTTAATTTTTTCGATAAGGTCAGTAACACCTGTTTGTTGTCTTACCCATACATTGCGTTTTCGATCTCTTCTTGTTACTCCCAACATACATCTCTCCATACTCCTTTGAGTGGTCTGAAGTCTCTGTATTGCTCTTCTATTAAGTGTCCAAGTCTCAGATCCATAAGTAAGAACTGGTAAAACACATTTGTTAAAAACCATCCTTTTCAAACACATAGGCATATTTCCTTTTAGTATCAAGTTATTTCTACCAAAAGCACTCCAACCAAGTTTAATTCTATGATTAATTTCCTCCATTATGTTTCCATCTGTATTAATAATCTGACCAAGGTATTTGTAACAGTTAACTTCTTCTAATTCTTCATAATCAATCTTTATTTTCATATTTTGAGCAAATCGATTAAACATTACTTTAGTCTTTTTAACATTTATCTTTAGTCCTACTTTTCTACTTTCATCTGCTAACTCCTGCAACATTTCCTGCAGCTCTGAAGCATTATTTGCAAAAACAACTACATCATCTGCGAAATCTAAATGACTTAAATACTCTCCATTTACTTTCACTCCTTTAGTTTCCCATTTTAATCCACAAAATACTTCTTGCAGCACTGCTGTAAAGAGTTTTGGAGATATGGAGTCACCTTGTCTTACACCTTTCTCAATGTTGATTTTTCCAGTATCATTATGTAATCTAATTGTTGCTGTTGCATTTTTATAAATATTCTTTAAAATGTGACAATATCCTGGATCTATACCTTGATGATCCAATGCTTTAATCACTGAAGAAAGGTGTATAGAATCGAATGCCTTTTCATAATCTACAAATCCAAAACATAATGACAACTCATATTCGTTTGTCCTTTCTATGACTTCTCTCAATACCTGGATATGATCTATTGTACTAAAACCACTTTTAAATCCAGCTTGTTCTCTTGGTTGGTGGAAATCCAAAGTTCTCTGTAGACGAGTTGTAATTATCTTGGTAAAAATTTTATATAAAACTGATAAAAGGCTGATAGGTCTGTAATTTCTAATATCTTCTTTATCACCTTTTTTAAATATTAATATTATTACTGCATTCTTCCAATCTTCCGGTACATCTTTATCATTTAGACATTTGGTATATAACTTTGCTAAAATTGTTTCTATTTCTTCACCTGCTTCTTTTAATATATCAATTATAATTCCATCATTTTCTGGAGCCTTTCCTTTCTTCATACACTTAATTGCATGTCTCACTTCTTCATTTAAAATTCTGGGCAATTCGGAAGATGTAATAGATATAGGAGGTACTTGTTCTTTATTACTATATAATTCTTGATAAAAATCTTCTACCAATTTCATGATGTCATCTCTCTTTTTAGTAATAATTCCATCTTTTTTTTTTATTGCAGATATAAATTTTCTACCAATACCAAAATGTTGTTTAACATTTTTGAGACTTTTACTTTCTTCTACAGCTTTTCTTGCTATTTCACAGTTATACTTTCTTATATCATTTTCAACTCTTTTCCGTACCATTTTACAAAATTTGAGATATTCAATTCTTTTTAATACATCATTTTTGTATATCTTCATATTCCTTCTTTTCTTCATAAATTCTCTAGTCTCAGTAGAAATTTTATTAGTCAATTGCTGCTTTTTTCTACCAGCTATGTTTGTTGCAGTTTGTAAAAGTGTATCAGTTATTTTCATATTAATTTCATTCAAATCTGTATCATGTTCAAAATCTCCTAACACTTGAAACCTATTTGTAAGTTCTAATTTAAATTCATTAGAATGTTTCTGAAGATTAGGAATATCAACTGTAAATATTGTTTTTCTTAATAATTTTTGTCTCTCTAGTTTTACATTAACACGTAACTTACACCTTACTAATCGATGATCACTTCCTGTGTTAAATTTATTAAGAACATTACAATCTTGAAATATGTATTTTCTGTTAGTCAAAATATAATCCAATTCTGCTGTACCTTCATTTGGATGCTTCCATGTCCATTTCCTTTTAACATTTTTCTCAAAAAATGAATTCATAATATAAAGTTTTTCTTTTTCTGCAAACTCCACAAGTCTATGTCCTCTCTCATTTCTATTACCCTAACCAAAATTACCTACAGCAATTTCATCTTTCATTTGTCTACCAATTCTAGCATTAAAGTCTCCCATAACAATTTTAAAATGTTGTTTACTCTGATCAAAAGCCTTTTGTACATCCATATAAAAATCTTCTACTACTTCATCACTATGAGAACTTGTTGGGGCATAAACCTGAATTATCTGCATTTGGTATCTGCTATTAAGTTGTATAACTAATCTTGCCACTCTGTCCGATACACCATCAATCTCCACAATATTGTTCTTCCACTTTTTATTTATAATGAATCCTACTCCACTTGTATTTCCAATATGTGTGCCTTTGTAATAGAGTATATGTCCACTTTTTAAATCAATTGTTTCTTCTCCTTTTCTTCTAACTTCACAAAGTCCAATAATGTCCCATTTAATATAAGACAGTTCTTCTTCTAATTCTTGCAATCTTCCTTCACTTGAAAGTGATCTGCAGTTGTAAGTACCTAAATAAAAAGTCGTCATCAAATGGCAGCCTGGGTCTGCAATCAGGGGATTCTTAGCACCTTCCACCTTTGGCCACCAACCACTGCCTTGGTTGGTGACTTTACAGCCTCCTGGGAATAAGGGCCATGCTTTATTTTTGTCTGTCATAATTGTATATATGTATTGGAAAAATATTTATCATTTACACAAACATTCATTCTGCCTTATCAGGCAGTGAGAAGAAAGACCATGGTGTTTCTTGATCTTAAACTCAGAGGTAAAAAACCAATAAACTCACCATGCTGGCTAATGCGTGTTGGTGAGCAGCCCATCCATGTTCATATACTATATGAATAATCACATAGTAATAACAGCTGCAACGACAAGAACGTATGGAGTGGACATTAGGAATTTGCCCTGCTCGGTTCCTTTAAGGCCTCCAAGAGGAATCAAAGGGTCTCCTTTCAGTTAATAGCAAACTCCTTTCAGCAGCCTCTCTTCCATATAATAAATTAAAAAAATAACATCTCTATATATATCTAACTTGGTTGCAGTAGTTATTCCTCTGCGATGAAATACTCTTTTTCAATTTGTTAAAGGCAGCAACATATTGAAGTCTGTGTTGTCCCTCAATATTTAAGTTCAATTCTTTATTTATAAAACTACCAAGGTATTTAAACTATATAACATGATAATAACAGAGAAATCACATTCCAGTTTTGGTGTAGATGTCCTCTTCAGAAATTTTAGCTTTGAATGAAAACTAGAATAGAAAATGCAGATTACATAAAATAGGTGAAAACAAATAGGTGTTACTGACATCATTAAAAAAGTTAAGAGACTGAAGTGGAATTGGGCTGAAACATATTGCTAAAAGAAATGATAATAAATGGATAGTTGAAATCTTAAACTGGACTCCAAGAGATTGTAAAAGATCTAGAAAGCGATTATGTGTGAGATGAATGGATGAATGGATGAAATAAGGAAGTGTATTGGAGTAATGTGGAGAAGAAAGGCTAGAGATTGGAGAAGATGGAATGAATTGAACTTGGAGAGACCTTCATCCTACAGTGGATCCATAATGGTTGAAAATGAGACTGATACGTAGATTCCAAATATCCACAGAGCTCTTGACTTGATAATCCAGAATTCATGTAATTTTAATAATTATGGAAGAAATACAATATAATAAATTAATAATAATAATTCTATTTAATCTGTTGGTACGTAAATTAAAAATTCACATTTAATAATAACAGTTGCATAAAATAAATATATCGTATATTTTAACAAAACAGCATAATATATTAGACATAAGTGCAATTAATTCAAATTAAGTATACTAATTATTAATTAAAACGTTATAGAAAGATAAATAAAGTTTATATATTTGTAAATGTTATTATTATGAAGTTAATAAATTAAATTTATGTTTAATAAACTTTAAATAAATAAAGTTTATACGAGGGAGTAATAGAATTTACTATTTATTATTTTCAGTTGGAAAACAATAAACAATAGATTAATTTATCAGGTTGAGTTATATTTCAATTGAAATATAAAGAAAAATGTTATTCAACTCATTAGGTAAGTTCATTTTTAAGATTCCCCCCCCCCTCAACTTTTTATAATTATAATTTTTGCGCAAACCTTAGTAAGACAATTTGAATGATAATATGTCATAAAACCTATTATACGTATTGTAACATAAAAAGTAATAAAATAAATGATAATAACAATTGTAATCAAATGTATCCAGTTTCAAAATATAATACTCCATAAAGTAAAAGAAAATATGCGTTACATTAAGACTTATATAAATTAATATACTATGCAGGCTTAAACCTGCATATATATATATATATATGTAATGTATGCGGGATTCGGATTCAGACTTTCATACGATCCTCAACTCTCCATGCCATCTCATATTGCTGTCCCACCTGTTCACACATGTTGAAAAGATAAATAAATCATCAAATATAAGTATTTCATGCTAAACCAGCAATCATCAGTAGGTCTAGATTACCATCTCCACACATATATACTATCAGTGCTCAGCTTTATATTAAGATAGCCAATCTTCATACTCAAATGCACAAGCTTCAAACTACTCCAACTCACAATTCTTCGGCCTTCCATTTCGTTGAAAATCTGATGATGGAACGTTCTAAGCCCACGTTAGACTTATATTAAAATGACGTGTGTGTGTGTGTGTGAACGTAAGCAGTGGAGTGGTAATAAAAGAAGAGAAATAGATTTCTATTTAAATTTGAATATGATCACTTCAATCAATCAATAGTAGTCTCTTCCATGGATAGGTCCAGAGACAAGATATATTATTAATTTAACTGTTTTCTCTACCCCATTCTGTTTAGTGCCCAGCTCTTCAATTCGAACATATCTCTTCTCATCTCTTATATCATCTAATAAAGTCAATCTTTTTCATCCTTTCTTCTTATTTCTACTCACAATTCCCTCCAAAAGATCTTGTTCATTAAACTATTCTTATTTTTTAATATATGTCCAATTCAGTTTCTTTTTCTAACTCTAATTTCTTTACTCAGTCTTTTTTATTTATTTACTCTTTTCAAAACTTCTTGATTTGTGAGTTCGATTTTTTTTCCTATTCTTCTCCATGACCATATCTCAAAGGCTTCCAATCTTTTCCTAATTTTATTACTCATTGCCCATGTATCACAACCATTCAATAGTACATTCCACACATAACATTTAATTTAATTAATGATCACCTAACTGATTTAAATTTATTCGATAATATTTCATTAAGTATAAAAAGAGAAAAAAAAATTAAAAATTGAGATCTGACATTACTGTCAATGAATAAAATAATCGAATGACTTTATCGCTTAAAAGTTCATAATAACAGAGAAATCACATTCCAGTTTCGATTTAAATAACCTCTCCAGAGATTATAGCTTCCAATGAAAACTAGAATAGGAAGTGCAGATTACTTAAAATAAGTGAGAGAACAAGCTATTGTTACTGACATCATTGAAAAAATTAAGAAACTGAAGTGGAATTGGAATGGACATATTGCTAGAAGAAATGATAATAGATGGACAGTTGAAATCTTAAACTGGATTCCATAAGATTGTAAAAGATCTAGAAAGTGATTCCATGTGAGTTGGAAGGATGAAATAAGAAGATGTACTGGAGTGATATGGAGAAGAGAGGCTAGAGATTGGAGAAGATGGATTGAACTTAGAGAGACCTTCATCCTGGAGTGGATCGAATAAATGAGGCTGATACATAGAATCCAAACATTCACAGAGCCCTGGACTTGATAATTCAGAATTCATGTAATTTTCATAATTATGAAAGGAATAAAAGAAATTATTTATAATAATTCTATCTAATCTGTTGGTACGTGAATTAAAAATTCACATTTAATAATAACAATAGCATATAGTTAGGGTTTTAAATATAAGTATATTGTATATTTTAACAAAGCGACGTAGTATATTAGACATGATTGCAGTTAATTCAAATTAAATATACTAATTTTTAATTAAAACGTTCTAGCAAGATAAATAAAGTTGATATATTTGTAAATGTTATGATTATGAAGTTAATAAATTTAATAAACTTTAAATAAATAAAGATTATACGAGGGAGTAATATAATTTCTTATTTATTATTTTCAGTTACCAAAACAACAAACAATAGATTAATGTATCAGGTTGAGTTATATTTCAATATAAAGAAAAATGTTATTCAACTCATTAGATGAGTTGCTTTTTTTTTCTTTTCTTTTTTACAAGCCCCCCCCCCCCATCTTTTTATAGTTATAATTTTTGCACAAACCTTAATAATGCAATTTGAATGATAATATAATTCATAAAACCCATTATATACATTGTAACATAATAAGTAATAAAATATTATAATAATAGCAATTGTAATTAAATATATACAGTTTTAAAATATAATACTGTATTCCATAAAGTAAAAGAAAATATGGATTATATTAAGACATATTGAAATGATGTGTGTGTATGAGAACGTAAGCGGTAGAGTGATGATAAAAGAAGCAACACATTTTTATTTAAATTTGAATATGTTTACCTCAATCAATCAATATTAGTCTTTTCTATCGATAGGTCCAGAGAGCAGAAATATCACAAATTTATCGATTTTATTCTACTCCATTCTGTTTATTGGCCAGCTCTTCAATCCGGACGTATCTCTTCTCATCTCTTATATCATCCAACAAAAGATCTTTCATTAAACTATTCTTTCTTCTTAATATATGTCCAATTCAGTTTCTTTTCCTAACGCTAATTTCCTCACTCAATCTTTTTTTTATTATTATTATTATTATTATTATTAGTATTATTATTATTATTATTATTATTATTATTATTATTATTATTATTATTATTATTATTATTATTATTATTATTATTATTATTATTATTATTATTATTATTATTATTATTATTTACTCTTTTCAAAAATTCTTCATTTGTCATTTTATTTATTCGATTTCCCACCCCCCATTTTTCTCCATGATCAGATCTCAAATTATTAATAGCCCATGTTTCACAACCCTACAATAGTACACTCCACCCATAGCATTTAATTTAATTAATGATTGTTTAACTGATTTAAATTTACTATGTAATATTTCATTTAAGTATAATATGAGAAAAGAATTTTAAAAAGTGAGATCTCACGAATTACTGTCAGTGAATAAAAGAATCGAATGGTTTTATTGCTTAAAAAATTTATAAAAAGTTTGAGAGCCAGAACTGGAATTGAGCAAAGGACCTTACCTCTATTCTGCACCAAACCCATGCAGGATAAAAATAAATAATTAAATGACTTTATTGATTGGGAGTTTATAAGAAACACAGCAACAACTTTCTCCATACAATGTAGGTTATACACTAATCTTCTAGCATACATTGATTACAATGGCTTGCACTAGATGACGCTATTGTATGGAGAGAGATTTGTTACTGTATTGATGGGCAGTGCCAGAACTGGAATCAACCCAAGACCCTTATACTTTTGCATCTGGTACTCTACCAGTGCACTAAACCATTCAGGAGAAAAAATAATCAAATGGCTTTATTGCTCAGGATTTTATAAAAAAGTTAGAGTGCTGGAAGGTCCAGAACTGGAATTGATCCAAGGCTCTTATGCTTTCTATTTTGTCTTTCCACCAATGTGCTAAATACACAGTGTATTGTTGCCATTTTCTAATGATTATTATGAAGTGTTGCCAAATAGAATATTAATTTTACCATTTTATACTAGAGTTTTTAAAAAGGAATAAAAGGTTGTTTTCTAAAACTAAGAAGTATTGAAACAACAATTCAAAAAAAAAATATCCGTCAATTTGTTTTCACCACAACATCTTTTGAATAGGCAAAAAAATTTCATGATCTTCTCACTGGTTTGTGTCAACAATAGATATTAGGATTAATCATATTCTAATAATAATTACCCTTTTATTCATTAAAAATAATAAGTTTTATACCAGGTAATAGTCCTTTAATTATATGGATTCATTTTCCTTCTCTTATGGCTATCTGTCATATTCCTTTGCCAGTTTTGCATTTATCTGATGGTAAATACTGGACATATCATGTATATTGATTTATTATTTTTTAAGAAAACTTCTAGATGTCAGTATCATACAGAGAATCTAATGTAAAAAAATTGATGATTGATGTTGCTTTGTTTTCCATGTAGTTATCATGCTTATATGAGCACATCTTTTATTCAAATCTTGAAAATAAAGGTCATAAATATTCCATAGTTTATTATATGTTTATGATTATTTTTGCTAAATATTTGTGAAATATATATTTTTAAAAGAATATGATTTTTAGACTCAAATTTTATTCAAAAATATTTGGTTTTAAAAGATCTAATCAATAGTGATATAAAATGTAAAGCATAAAGTTGTGATTGGCTGAAATATGAGTACCTGTACAGTAATTGTAGCTGTTATTTTATGGCATTTTTGAATAATTATAAATGGAATTTTTAATTTCAAAGCATAATTTTGTTGCTTTATGTACTCTTTACAAGAATTTGTTGTAATATTTCAAATAAAGTTTACACAAACTTTATGCCATTCCAAATATTTTTATCACATAAATTTTTATGCCATTCCAAGTATTTTTATCACATAAATTTTTATGCCATTCCAAGCATTTTTATAAGCAACTATAAAATAACTGAAGTTATTGCTCTGTTTATGTATTTCAGTGTATTATTTTTTCACTATATCTGCAAAGTCGAAATATTATTTTTAAGAATAGATTTTGTTTGTAAACTTGTATTTCTAATAAATAATAGTAAAAACTGGGGAATATATAATACAGAATAAAGATTCATTAAAATAAAAAGTTGGAAATTTAATCCAAATGGCCACTGGGGATTTAAAAAAGTACCCAAATAATGGAATAAATATAGAAACAAATAAAAAACAAATGCATTTTAATTACACGGAGTTAAAAAATATTGTAACGATCCGGAGAAATGGAGACTTACGTACACTGCACTACGGGGCGCCATCTAGGCATTTGAACCTAGAAAAATTTATAAAGTAGGCAGATACGTGAGTCAAAAAAAAAATATATTTTTTTTTTCTTAAATTTTGATTCCGGTCGTTAGCCCATGTCACTAGCTCAGCTGGAATAGCAGAGATTTAATAATATCATTTACTAGGATATAAAAGAATAAAGTAAGCCACTGCCAGTAATTCACATACAAACATTTATTTATGCACATATATATAAGGTTTAAAATTACTTTAGTGATTTACATTTAATGTAACATTTAACATTATTTTTTTTTTTACTTTGATTTTACTTTAATTTACATTGCATTACTATTATATTATAAATTTACATTTTTAATCAAGTTCGCACAGATGGGATTATATTAACCTGTTTAATATGTTGCTATAGATCGGTTACATAGATTTCAACGGTCAAAAACATCTCAAAGTAAACATAAACGATCAAAATACAAAGTTATTGATTACTGACAATTGCAGAGGGAAATATAAGAAACCCTCTAGTATTCATCGTAAGATACCTGCATTGTCACCAATAACTTAAAAGACATCCGAATAAATACCTTTTAGATACTCACCGTAAGGTATCAGTATTTGTCGAATGTCTATATATTTTGATCAAATATGAAAACGCAAACATATTTAACCGATAGCCAATCTATGCAAGCGTCTATAAACAACTTAAATTTAATAGTTTTATTTAGGATCGAGCCTGAATTGACTACATAGATTTGCATTTGAAAATAAAATATTCTATCCCTATTTAACCCTAGGCAACACATTTCGCAATCAACCGGCGCCAATCCATCTGATACATTCATGTATTCAATGTAGCATGATACAACAACACAATTATATTGTCAGGAATGTACATCTGAACAATATGAAGAAAGAAAAACGACATTGACTCTCCACCCACAGGAATGTGACATCTGTGGGCAAGTAGATCAATAAACTAAAAACTCCATAGGAATGGGCTGCGGTCTTCTGCCGACTTACAAACCCATCCATAGGCAAACAGAGGGTGTGTGGCGTATTTTATAATCCTGCCCGTAGCGGATCTCATGCTTACACCTACTAATTACATAAATATATCCAATCCATTGAACCAATTCAACCACGAAATGAACAACCCAAGATTACCCTCCCTTAATTATCTTTACAAATCGATACAGCCATTCACGCCCGACTCAAGTTTAACATTTTTTATAATTTATTTAACGGAAAACAGAAATCATAACAACTTAAAGAACAAAATTAAATAAATAAATAAATAAATGGAAATGATTTTACAAATTAAATACATTAAATAAAATTATAACCAATTCATAAATATTGTTGGTCAGATAGAATAATATTAAAATCATTTTAAATATGAAAAGTTTTTAATTTACTGTTCATAAATTTTAAAGTTCTTACGGTTATTGAAATAGTTCATCCTATTATATTCCTGGCCGTTTAACGTGAATTCCCACGTCGTCCGAAGATTAGTATCCGGTTGATTTATTTATTTATCCTTTGGAGATTTTGTTTTTCGTGTAGTTGGTCCTCATTGTATAAACGATGGCCCATTTTTTTTCTCTTTCTTAGCAGAACTGAAGGGATTGAAGCTGTGCGTCTTTTTCAATCCCCCCAGCGCTAACACCTAGCTGTTACATCGTCAATAATCAATCAATTTCCAGTCACTAGTCACTGATTAATAATTTCCAAAATTTTCCTTTTATATTAATGTGAAGGATTGAATTTACATTACGTCATCGATGAGATGATCCTTTTCGTTGAGGTCCGATTCCATAGGGATTTCTTCTTATTTGCTAACAGTTTTTATTGTTTTCTTATCTGACAGGTGTTTTTACATTTAAATGCCGAAGGCTGGTTTACATTTAACTAATTAACAATCATTTCCATTTCTAATTAATTACCCTGTTTTCCAAATCAAAAATATATTTAAAGACAGATTTAGAGATATAATTTTATCTCCAAATCTTTTTAAAATTTAGTTTTAAAAATACCTTTTCTTTAATAAAAATTTTATTTTAATAATTTTTATTATCTGTGCGACTTAATATATAAGAGTTTAAGACGATATTTTAATTTCAATTTTTAATTTTTAAAGAAAGTTTTTAAATGCGAACTTTTTATTTTAACTTGTTTAATAATTATATATAAAAAAATATAAAAAAACAATGTAACGAACGTCTGTGCTCGTTACATATCAGTAAAGTTACTTAAAAAAAAATGATCAAAAAAAAAAAATATTTTACTTAGGGTTAGTAATTACGGTATTAACAAAATTTACAAACATTCGGTTAATAATTTTACAAAAAAACTCTATACAAAAAGAAAAGAAAATGTTGACCATCGCCTACCTAAGGACCATTTACGTTTACACCCCTCCCCCCGTGAATTCTATTTTATTTTATCCATTTGATTTTTATTTACGGCATGACAAACAAATTATTTAACTTATTTAGGAAGGTTGCATTGAGATAAATATGTTCTAAGATAAGGGATTTATACGTGTATATTTGCAGCACAATTATAACTACCACCAACTTATTTATGACTGATTGAAATGCATAAATAGGATTACACTGATGTAAATTCCCAACGGTACTCATCGTAAGGTACCACATTTCGATCATAAACTTCCGTGGCTGTGCGCCTATACACGTTAACGCCTAAATATATATTAACAAAAAAAAACATATTCAATGCAACCTTTTGATTTTCTTTTTAATTTACAAAAATTAGTTTTAAAATTATTTTATACTTTCTCGTATTTAATATATATGCGCAATTTCTTCCTGGCAGTGCTTTTATAAAATTTAAAAATATCCGACTTATGTAAGCAGATAAAACATTTATTTCATTTTGACAAAATTTGCTCAGGGTATTTGTGGTTTATTAAAGATCGGCCCAGTTGGTTGCGCCATTGTAACGATCCGGAGAAAACGACTTAACGTAAACTGCACTACGGGGCGCCATCTAGGCATTTGAACCTAGAAAAATTTATAAAGTAGGCAGATACGTGAGTCAAAAAAAAAATATATTTTTTTTTTCTTAAATTTTGATTCCGGTCGTTAGCCCATGTCACTAGCTCAGTGGAATAGCAGAGATTTAATAATATCATTTACTAGGATATAAAAGAATAAAGTAAGCCACTGCCAGTAATTCACATACAAACATTTATTTATGCACATATATATAAGGTTTAAAATTACTTTAGTGATTTACATTTAATGTAACATTTAACATTATTTTTTTTTTTACTTTGATTTTACTTTAATTTACATTGCATTACTATTATATTATAAATTTACATTTTTAATCAAGTTCGCACAGATGGGATTATATTAACCTGTTTAATATGTTGCTATAGATCGGTTACATAGATTTCAACGGTCAAAAACATCTCAAAGTAAACATAAACGATCAAAATACAAAGTTATTGATTACTGACAATTGCAGAGGGAAATATAAGAAACCCTCTAGTATTCATCGTAAGATACCTGCATTGTCACCAATAACTTAAAAGACATCCGAATAAATACCTTTTAGATACTCACCGTAAGGTATCAGTATTTGTCGAATGTCTATATATTTTGATCAAATATGAAAACGCAAACATATTTAACCGATAGCCAATCTATGCAAGCGTCTATAAACAACTTAAATTTAATAGTTTTATTTAGGATCGAGCCTGAATTGACTACATAGATTTGCATTTGAAAATAAAATATTCTATCCCTATTTAACCCTAGGCAACACATTTCGCAATCAACCGGCGCCAATCCATCTGATACATTCATGTATTCAATGTAGCATGATACGACAACACAATTATATTGTCAGGAATGTACATCTGAACAATATGAAGAAAGAAAAACGACATTGACTCTCCACCCACAGGAATGTGACATCTGTGGGCAAGTAGATCAATAAACTAAAAACTCCATAGGAATGGGCTGCGGTCTTCTGCCGACTTACAAACCCATCCATAGGCAAACAGAGGGTGTGTGTATTTTATAATCCTGCCCGTAGCGGATCTCATGCTTACACCTACTAATTACATAAATATATCCAATCCATTGAACCAATTCAACCACGAAATGAACAACCCAAGATTACCCTCCCTTAATTATCTTTACAAATCGATACAGCCATTCACGCCCGACTCAAGTTTAACATTTTTTTATAATTTATTTAACGGAAAACAGAAATCATAACAACTTAAAGAACAAAATTAAATAAATAAATAAATAAATGGAAATGATTTTACAAATTAAATACATTAAATAAAATTATAACCAATTCATAAATATTGTTGGTCAGATAGAATAATATTAAAATCATTTTAAATATGAAAAGTTTTTAATTTACTGTTCATAAATTTTAAAGTTCTTACGGTTATTGAAATAGTTCATCCTATTATATTCCTGGCCGTTTAAACGTGAATTCCCACGTCGTCCGAAGATTAGTATCCGGTTGATTTATTTATTTATCCTTTGGAGATTTTGTTTTTCGTGTAGTTGGTCCTCATTGTATAAACGATGGCCCATTTTTTCTCTTTCTTAGCAGAACTGAAGGGATTGAAGCTGTGCGTCTTTTTCAATCCCCCCAGCGCTAACACCTAGCTGTTACATCGTCAATAATCAATCAATTTCCAGTCACTAGTCACTGATTAATAATTTCCAAAATTTTCCTTTTATATTAATGTGAAGGATTGAATTTACATTACGTCATCGATGAGATGATCCTTTTCGTTGAGGTCCGATTCCATAGGGATTTCTTCTTATTTGCTAACAGTTTTTATTGTTTTCTTATCTGACAGGTGTTTTTACATTTAAATGCCGAAGGCTGGTTTACATTTAACTAATTAACAATCATTTCCATTTCTAATTAATTACCCTGTTTTCCAAATCAAAAATATATTTAAAGACAGATTTAGAGATATAATTTTATCTCCAAATCTTTTTAAAATTTAGTTTTAAAAATACCTTTTTCTTTAATAAACATTTTATTTTAATAATTTTTATTATCTGTGCGACTTAATATATAAGAGTTTAAGACGATATTTTAATTTCAATTTTTAATTTTTAAAGAAAGTTTTTAAATGCGAACTTTTTATTTTAACTTGTTTAATAATTATATATAAAAAAACAATGTAACGAACGTCTGTGCTCGTTACAATATGGTTACCTTTAGTGGGATGTTTATGCCTTCTGACCCAATAAATAAAATCAAGATTTAATACTCACCAATACTGGTTCCAATGATGTCACTGCAACACATAAAAGAGCTTCTATTTCAAGCTGAAAGCAATGCTGTTTTTAATAGCTGTTACAGTTGAGAACGTTTTTTCACACATGTAGTTCATTATGAATGGAGTCAAAAATTTTAAGGCTTTTTCACTCAATATTGTTCTATTTTAATATAATAATACAGCTAAAACAAAATTTATTTTTTATTTAAAAATTTTATTAAATGAGCTTAGTTTAGTAAATTTAAATAATATCTGAATTTGTGTGGACCATTAAAATTACATTATGGATCACCAGTGGTCCATGGACCAGCAGTTGCTGACTATTTCTTTATAACATATGCAACCTTAGTCATATAAAATTAATACTCAATGAGTGATTTTATTTGTAGCAGTTATGAAATAATAAATAATGATTGAGTTTGAGCTAAGATATTATTTACCAAAAAAAAGTGACAAAATTATAATAATTTAAGGTGCTTTATTAAAAAAGTAAAGAAACAAAATCATTATCATTATTAATTTATTGTGAGATGAACGTCTCTCCAAGCTTAATCCTGTTTTTTTTTTATTTCTAGCTTTTTTTCTCCACAACACACCAAAATTCTTTATTTCTCCCATCCATCTCACATGTGGTCTTTTTCAAGGTCATTTACAAAATCTTGAGATAAGACTTCAATTGTCCATCTATTATCATCTCTTCTAGAAGTACATCCAGCCCAGAAAGAAAATATATTTAAAATATAAATTATAAGGAGAAGACAAAAATAAACTCCATTTAAAAAGCATTGAATAATGCTGGACTTATAACATTTTACAATGTGTAAATACTTTAAAGATTACATTTTTGCATAAAGATTTAAAAAATTTTCTTTTCTAATCATTCATAAAAAATTCAATTTTTATATGTTTGCACAATCTTCAATAATCTTTTCATGGTCCATTCACCCTCGAATCATGATTTTCTGGTCCATCTACCCTAAGAATTAAAATAAAACATTCTGCAAAGAATGCTTTCTGAAATAAGAGATTTGTGGAAGTATATAATTTTGTCTACAATTTGTTCTATAAAAATTCCTCTTTCCTAATTACATAATGAGCATGCTAATAGCTCTTATCAAGTTTTTCTGAATATCCCTATTCTCAGACCGGTTTCTAGCTCTGACTATCATCAGTAGGGCACTAGGACATTCAGCTTAACAAGCTTTTTTGATGAAAGCCAGAGCTAGAAAACCGGTCTGAGGATAGAGGTATTCTAAAAAGCTTGTTAAGAGCTATTAAAGCTCATTATAGAACATTTATAGTGCAAGCTTATTAAATTAAGTCACATGATATATGATTTGATTTCCTTGCAATTGGTCTTTAATATTGTATGCATTTTCAATCCATCAGATGAAACTACATTTCTCTAATAAAAAAACAAATAAATTTTCATATAATTTCTACAATATTCTATATAAAAATGAAATATTTATTTAAAATTTCTGTAGCATTATTTATCCATTCAATCTTTTTTTCTTTTTTTAAAAAGAAAAGCTTTTGATAATTTACTATTTTACTATGCTAAAATTGATAAAATAAAATAAAATGTACACATATTTATGTCACAAGTTGAATAAAATGAAAAAAATAGATGATGTAGATACACTTGTAAATATTTAAGTTTTAATATGGAATATCTCTATGTTTGAAGTCCACAGTTTAGCATAGTTGGTACAGCATCTGACCATTATGAACTCCTGAGCAATAAAGATATGTGTATTTTTTTTCTCTACATTTGAAGAATGTTCTATCCTTCAATTTTCATAATAATATCTTTTTTATGTAAAAATACAATAATCCGATCCAATTTTATTTAAAATGCAAAATAACAACCAGTATTCAATCACTTCAGCTGTTCCAAATACTTGTGGTTTTTCAAAATGTCATACACCATTACTCTATGTTTATAGATGTACATTAAATATATTTATTCTGGAAGTTTGTAAGTATGCATTCACAAGAATCAGTTTTAACAAATATGTAGACCTGCATAATTTGATGCAGTGGTAGATTGGCAGTCCTGGAATTCAAGTCCAAGATTAATTTCTCTAGCTGTTTGACATCTGGTGCTTAAACTTTTTATGAATTTCTGAACAATAAACCATTATTATTATTATTATTATTATTATTATTATTATTATTATTATTATTATTATTATTATTATTATTATTATTATTATTATTATTATTATTATTATTATTATTATTATTATTATTATTATTATTATTATTATTATTATTATTATTATTATTATTATTATTATTATTATTATTATTATTATTATTATTATTATTATTATTCTTATTATTATTATTATTATTATTATTATTATTATTATTATTATTATTATATACCTCTCAAGTAGCTTGACAATACCAGCCTGAATGTGAAATAGGGTAAGATTTTGGTGATGTTCCACAGTAATAGCATACTATAGTGACAGAACAGTTTTTATTATTTTGTTGAATGTTTTACTAATATTTCATATATATTTGTTTTTCTATGTATCTGACTTTCTTGAGTGGATGATCTTTTCTATCAACATTAAGGAATTACACATAAGTATAGGGGGTCCTCTCCTCCAAGAAAGATCACCATAATCATCATAAATCAAGCAATAAGTATTACTCTATAATGAAACTGTAAATAAATTAATTAATAAACCAGATTTGTGATCTTCTGAACAATTTTTTATATATTATCTAAACTTTGTAAATAGAGATTGCCAGGGTGTGGATTTCTATCATGGGATTTGGGATTAGAGTATCCATTGTATTCAGCTCTTAAGTGATAGAAAGCCATCCTTGACTCATATATATGTTAATATTATTAAATTAGATTTGTTATTTAATAAATGTTATTAAGTTATTTTAATCAATTTGGTCTCTGCCTTGTCATCTTCATTATGCATTCACACTACTAAATATATATGCTAAACCTTAATATCCACACATCTCTCCTTATGTGCATATTGATATTAGAAACATTCTGAGAGAGTGCCTTAATTGATCCTCACTTATATAGGAGCACAGTAGTTGTTAACCTGAGTAAGCTTATCCCTGAAGAGAGCTGAGTGTGAATTCTTTTTGAGTTTGAATGCTAAGGCATAATGGAGCCAGAAAGAGAGTGAAATGTGGATGAACTAGTCCAAATTACATCTAGATTTAATGAGTAAACATTGAGCTAGCCCATGAAGTAGATGTGATCATAGGCTAAGCATTTCATCATGCCAGCATCATTATCCTACCTGAAGACCCAAGTCTGACCATAGTTAGATGTGCTTCCCCTTCCTTGTAGCAATGACCAGCCTGTTACAATATTTATATTGTATGCACATTGGTCTAAAGTGTTTTGTTGTATATAAACACTATTTTTCCCATTTGCAATCTTAAAGTTTTTATTTAAGTATTCACATTTGGGCTAAAGCTTAGGCATATATAAAATTATATAACAGCAATAAATTTATATATATATATGATTATGTTTAGATAATGTTTATATAATATTTATGCAAATTTATAAGGCTGAGGACAAAACAACAGAGACATTTTTCATATTACTATTATTTTTGGCATCATATGGTGCAAAAATGTGACTACATAATGTAAGTAATAGTAAGAAGAACCTAGTAGGAATTTGATATGAGTTACATAAATCTATAAGAGTTTAAGTGGATCAAAATTTTGGCATTATATTATCTAGCTGATGATGTAACAATGCCCAAATTTTCTGAACTAGTAGTCAGGTAACAAAATCTATTATTACAGTTTTTACTGAGATTGATTATTATTATAAAAAAGGGACCAAAAATGCTGATATCAGAGTGCAAGATATGAGTGCAGAAACTACAAAAATATTCACATCTGTGAAAACGATTCATCTTCAGCTTCATATTTTATCCATTAGAAAAATTTGTGTTAAAAATTCAGTAAAAGAAATCTCTTGATTAATATTTCTTTTCTTAATCATAAAATATAATTTGGAAAGTCATTATGATATTTACTTCATCATTTGTTTCTTCTTATGGATACATTACAAACTACAGATTATTTGTAAATTCCAAGAATCGGGTTTACCAACATGTAAACATTGTTACTAGGAAACAGTATCATTTTCCAATATGGTAATCCTCCAATTTAAATATTGTTGAATATTTTTGGGATATTCTTTGAACAATGAATAAAAGATTGATATCTTTCATCAACTTCACTTACAGGGGACTTTGACCATAAGAAATGATTTAATATTTTTTAAACACTAATCCAAGAATTATGCAGCGGTTTCTGCTACAAATGCCGACCTTTAATCTTATTATTTAAATATGTCAGAATTGTTTTCACCTTTTTGTCCAATCCCTGCATATTTATGTTCAATTTACATCAATAGTCTATTGTAATCATACAATTGTTTTTATTTATTTATATAATGATGACTTTTGAAAGGTATTATAATTTTATTAGTACATTAAAATGAACCAAAGTATCCTCATATATACCTACTTCCATGTATTAATGCTAGATTATTGAATAAATCATATATATTTGATTACTGCCATCTTTACAAAAGAGTTAACTATGAACTTTGGAATGAGTTTAGTTTGTAATATTGAATATTTTGACATAAGCTGATGGGTAAGTCTTTAGGCAAGATACAAGATATAATATATTAAGAATCTGGCTTATGACATATTAAGCTAACACGAATTTTGTTTTAAGATTTAAACAATGTTCAAGGGACAAGAATTTGTTTTAAAAGCAACCTTCAATACTAAATTGTATTATTTAGGATGTTTCTAATTGTGCTGTTTAGATGCTATGGGCTAGAACAAACTTTTATTGGCATGCATGCAATTTTTAGAAAATTCCTATATACTAATTAGACAGATATTTTTGTAATTAGTAATCTTTATCTAAGTCAGCAAAACATTCATTACTGATCAGTAAGTGACTATATAGCAATATTTAGCTAAAATAAGGTTGAAAAATACTCAAACTCTCTTTACCTTGCAATTGGCAAGACTGGAGAATTCATCTTCACAGTTCTCCTACAAAGTGCTGTAGCTATTTTAAAGTTCTTATTTACTTTTTAGCTATATATATATATATATTTATAACTCCTATCCCTTCACTGATGAGAGCAAATCAGCTTGAAATCAGCTGATCTGAGGGTGGAGCAAAATGAAAGAGACAGTGAATATTGATTCTGACGTTTATGTAAACAGAATACGCTTGTTTGGAGGTCTTGGTAAAGCTCCATCTATTGATCATTAATACAAGCGATAGCAGGTTTTACGTATAAAAACTTGTTTTTCTTTTTCATATATATTGTACCAATCGGAATGAAAGTGAAGATCGAATCTAATCGCAAAAACAATATCTGCACTACAAGGGCGCCATCTAGGCATTTGAACCTAGAAAAATTTATAAAGTAGGCAGATACGTAAGTAAAAAAAAAAAAAAATTTTTTCCTTTTTTTTTTTGATTCCGGTCGTTAGCCCAAGTCACTAGCTCAGTGAGTAGCAGAGATAATAAAATATAACTTAATTTTATATCTTAAATATAAAAGAATGAAAGCCACTGCCAGAAATTAACACATAAAATATTTATTTACGCACATATAAAATCATTCTAAACTCGAGGAATAGGTTTAACATTTTTAGATTATTATATTCTTATTATTCTTTAAATTTACATTTACATAAATTTCAATGATTTTAATTTTTTTATTTAGATTGTCAAGTATGAATAGACTACATAGATCTGCATTTGAAAATAAAACATTCTATCCCTATTTAACCTTAGGCTAAAATTCGCAGTCAAACTGGCATCAATCCATCCGATACATTTATGTATTCAATGTAGCATGAAAATACAACAGCACAAAGATACTATACTGTCAGGAATGGACATCTGAACAATATAGTTTGAGAAAACATTGACTCTTGTCTAATACAGGAATATGACGTCTGTATAGCAAGAAGAACAATAAAATAAAAACTCCATAGGAAGGGACCGCGATCCTTTTGGCCGACTTACAATCCCATCCATAGGCAAAGGATTGGTGCGGTGTATACAGCGATTCTGCACGTAGCGAAACTCATACTACATCTACTAATTACACAAATACATCCAATCCATTGACCCATTTCAACAACGACACAAATAACCTAAGATTATCCTCCCCTAATATAACTTTACAGATCTATATAGCCATTCACGCCCGACTTAAGTTTAACATTTAGATACGTTCGCACAAATGAATTTTATAAAATTTGTTTTAAAATGTTGAGTACAGATCAGCTGCACAGATTCCACGGTCAAAAACATTCCAAATTAAACACAACCGATCAAAATACAAAGTCATCGATAAACATCACTTGCATAGGGAATATTCAAATCCCATTAGCATTCATCGTAAGATGCTTGCAGTGATATCGTTGACATATATTTCAATCGAATGTGAAAACCACAACATTATCAACCACTAACGAATCTATGCAACGTCTATACCCAACCTGAAATTTCCTCATTTAAAATTTAAACAATAAATATCAATACAATAAATAATAAATGGAAATGATTTTTTTTTATCAAACGCAAACATATATAAAATTTTTCATTATCAATTGAGTTGACACATAAGTCCGAGAAAAGTTCTTTTTATAAAATTTAAATTTACTTATCAATCTTTAAAGTTCTTAATGTTATGATTTTAACAACTGTTCAGTTCTATTGCTTACGGTATAAGAGTCCATGTTCCCGTTGGCAATTCCCGCGGAGGCTTTCCTGGAAGACCGGTCTGATATTTTGGAGGTAGCATTTGCTGGTTCTGTTCTGGTATCACAGTCTTTGCATCTTTAAAATAAGTGAGTGAGGACGACAAGTGCGTCTTGTCGCCAGACTCACCAAAATCAAGTTGGAAAAAGCTCTCTGACTGGAACTCAATATTTTTTTCTTTTTATAGTCCTCCTATGGATTCCATGAACAAAAAACATCACTGTTCTGTTTTTTCGTTATGGTCCGGGCCTTTATTTGGCTTCCATTGGTCAAGCTAAAATCTCTTTCTTTTCTTATCTAACTTTTCATCTGACTTTTTAATTAAACAGCTTTTAGATAATTAATAAACAATCATTTCCATTTACAGATTACAGGAATTAATTAATACCTGTTTTTATTTTAACTTACGTTATTTTTTTATTAAAATATTTTTATAAATCTTTTTTTATAAAAAAATACATTCAAATACCTTTTTTTTATTTATTAAAAAAAATATTTTTAAAGTTTAGCATCTGTGCGAATGTATATACGTATAACAAACATTTTTAATTTTAGCATTTAGTTTTTTACTTTTATTTGCGAACTTTTAAGTTTTTATTTTAAATTAATGTAACGACATATTTATATATCGTTACAATATATATATATGTAAAATAAAAATTTTTAAGCTATAGAAATTATATAAAAGATGGATAAATAGGAATAAGTAAGTATAGAGAGATGCATGTTGGGAGTAACAAGAAGAGATGGAGAATGCAATATATGGGTAAGAGAACAAACATGTGTTACTGACCTCATTGAAAAAATTAAAAGATTGAAGTGGAGTTGGGCTAGACACATTGCTAGAAAAGATGTTAGTAGATGGACAATTGAAATCTTAAACTGGATTCAAAAAGATTGTAAAAGACCCAGAGAGAGACCACATATCATTCATTAAAAATCTGATGATGGTGCATGGAATGATTGTGATGACTGGAGAGTGAAGAAATTGAAGACTGTTCATTAAAGTTTGGGGAGTTACTATCATAATATAAACTGAGCCCTGATTGTATATATATGTGTGTGAGATGATGACCCAGATGAGTGCTGTTTTGGCACAAAATATGTATATTAGAAATCATTTATCTTTTTCATATGTATGTGGTCATGTATTATGGTTGTGTAAGATGTGTATGACTAAAGAGAGCTTGAAAGTCTGGGTTCAAATCCCCTCTAATTACATCTATCTTGACATATAAATACTATACATGTATTTAATATATATGTGTATGTTTAGTGAATGAGATTTTCAAAATTATTAATGTAAAATTTATTTAATGTATAGAGTTATCTATTGATAATTACTCAATTAGAAAGCATTCAATCTAGAACAGTAGGATAAAGCCAAGAATTAAAGCATCTTCATTTTGAAATGCAATCAGCCTGGTCTGGAGCAATTCGCTTTCATTAACTACTTTTCTAGTTTAAATGCTTTCTAATTAAGTAATTATAAATAGATAACTCCACACATTAAGTATTTCCATTTAAAGATTCATTAAAAATATTATATTTATGTTATAATAGTATCTATTAGAAAAATTAACAAAGATGAATCATTTTGTTTTTTAGTCTATTTCGTACCTATGATCCTCCATTAAGTAAAACCACGAGTATCTAAATAACATATTTGCCTTTTAAAAATTATTATTGCTCTCTTTTTATATATAGAGATATTTTCCACTCTCCCTTTGTAGTGAAAATATAATATGGACTGTATCAATATATGCTATTTCAATTGTATGCTATTCAAAAAAATATAATTAAACAAGAAATAATTAAAATTTCTTAAATTTTTTAAAATTTGCCCCATGACAACTGGTATTTTTTATTTCAAAATGCCTTATGCAATCTCATTTGTTAATAATGTTTTTAACTTATGTTAACAGCACATACATTTTATTTTTGCATTATTATCCTTTCCAAATTTGATGTAATGCATTGAGTTTAAAATGCTTTTTATGTGTTAAGCTAAAAGTTTTATGAAATTTAAGAAAATTCATAATGTATCTTTCTTAAGCAATAAAATAAAAGTTATCAATTTATTTAATGGTGAGGAAAAACTTTGAGATGGTTTTGTATTGCATCAAAAAATTTGAAGTTTGAAGAGATTAACCAAGAATCTAAAATGGGTAATGGCAATATAGGTGGTTGCATTACAGACATCAAAACAACTAGAGAAGCCATATTCTGCTGATAATGACAGTATTATTACATTTCCATAGACAAAAATAAATTATCGGTGAAAAAGAATACCATCCAGACATTTGTCTAATTGCAATTAAAGTGTGACATTTCACTATTCATTTTATTCTTAAAAAATGAAGATACGTATAGAAAATTTTCTATTATTTTTATTTTTTGAGTGAATGTGAATGAGTGAACACACATATAGTATATATATATGTATCCCTCAATTTATTATTAATAACTGCACCTAGTCATCTGTTAAGAGAAAGGCATACTTTCAAGGTTAATAAATGTAAAAATACTTTCTTCAACAAGTCAGTTATTAATAGATTTCAAAGAGTATATAATCTAACTTTTAATAATATTGATATATATTATATATGTCAAATGCATTGATTGGGAAGTGAACCCGGGCCAACTGCTTGGAAGACAGCTATGCTAACCACTAAGCCACCAACGCTTGACATATTGATATTTTTTGTGACCAGTATTATGAATGTTAGAAAACAACTAAACTTATAATTACGAACATATATATATATATAATCTTATTTATATGATTTGTATTTGCTTATTGTTTTTTTTGTTGTTGTTGTTGTTTATTGCACATTTCTATTAAAGTATAAATGTTGAAATGCAGTATAATAAATAGATATTGAATTGAATTGTTATTTTTCTTTAATTTTGTTTAAGCTATTGTCTTAATGCATATATGCATACTATATTGATATAATGCTCAAGGCTAAATTGGTTTATAAGTAGTCATTAAAAACCAGTCAACACTTAGACAATATCAATAATAATGAACAATCTCAAACTGTTGTCAAAGCAACCTCCTTTTAACAATAAAGACATCTGTGTTGAATATATAGTTGTATTGAAAAATAGTATATACATGCAGTTCAATAAACAATCTATATTATATTATAACAAAAGCTTATCAACAAATTATGATATATTATACTTGATGTAAGGGGTACACGAAATGGGCTCAGAACAAAATACAGCTGATATTGCTTTTTCATTATATTATTTGGACTGTAAAAAGAAATTAGGTTTTATCTGAATTATACATTAGCTATATACAAACTTTCAGTTCTATATTAGTGTGGCAAGAGTATGTTTCAAATCTTGGCACACTTAAAAAAGCTAATCCAAATTCTTAGATTAAAAGGTATGAGTTATAATTTAAAAAGTTAGGATATTGTTACTGTTAAAGTTAAGACTAAGATTAAGATTGGTTAGAGCTTAAGGAGTATTAATTAACAATTAGGCTTAGAAATTAAAGTTCAAAGAAAAATGGACAAACATTAAGGATTCAGTACTAAAGAAGATTAGGGCTAAGAGTCAAAAAACAAGAATCAAAAGACAATAATTGAAAAACAAAAGTAAAAAATCAAAATTAAAATCAATAACTGAGAGCCAAAACTCAAAAATTGTCAAAGAACATGGATCAAAAAGTCAAAGTTAAGAATTAATAATTAAAGGGATTACGTTAGAGTTGCGGTAAATTAAAGTTAGGATTGATTAAGACAGGTTAAAGCTAGAACTATAACAAAGACTAAAATTAAGATTAAAAATCAAAGTTGAGTATCAAGAATCAAAAATCACATTTCAAAAGACAAAGATCAGAACTAAAGGTTGAAGAACAGGTGTCAAAAGCCAAGTGTCAAAGTTCAATGGTTGAAAGTTCAATGTCAAAGATTGAAAACGCAAAGCTAAGGGAATGTTTACTAATATTCAAAAAAAATTAATAACCATGTACATTACTAAAAATATTCACAAATATTAAATAATAATAATAGTAACAGCATAACTATAATAATAATGATTTATCTTTTTAAAAGAATTGTTTTGATCTGATACAGATTTAAAAAAACTTTTTTAAAATTCTGCATATTTCATTCTACAAAGTGTATCCGCCTTGCAAGCAAGTAGTTGGTTGCAGACGGTTGTGGGTTCGCGTCCCGGCCGATGCTATGACATATGAAAAAAAAAAAAAGTGTATATTATCATTTATTTTTAATAAAAATTGCTTTTAATTTATATTTGTAAATATTTCATTTCAATATTATTTTAGTATAGAATAGTTTTTGTATACTATTTCATGTTTAAATAAAAAATGAATTCATGTTTAATAAATAAATAAAAAAAACTTCTGGATTCTGTACATAGTGGAGCAGTGAAATATACCAAGTCTTTTTCCGTTCAAAGAAAATAGCATATAATACCTCACCTTTTCTTGACATACCTTAATTAGAATAGAATATTTATTGTTTATTGAAATGCAGGTGTATAATATTTTTCAAAACACACACATATATTTAACAAATCACTTTCTTATATATTTATAAATCAAAACTATAGTATAAACAAAATTTTAAAAAAATAATATAGCTATTAATAATAAATAAAGGAAATATTTATTTTATTTTACAGTGTTGAAGCAATGAAAATAAGAAGCAAAAAACTAACTCCTAGAGTTATTTTATCTTTAAGATAAAGTAAATAGAAAAATATACTCTGGGCAATAAATTTTGTTTTCTCAATAATCTTTTTCTCTTATAGAAATAATAGGTTCATCTCTTTCAAGAAATTACTATCTCTAATTATGTTAATGTTTAATCAAGATTCTGAAGTTTAGTAAAACTTTTACTTTTAAAAAATATGTTATTAAGCAAAATATTATATATCAAATTCCAAAAGGATAATAAATGAAGACTAAAATATCTGTTTTTCAACATAAACTGAAGATATTTTATTAATATGTGTAATCTGTACGTCCTCGGCTCAAAAAACAAAATGGCTGCCAACTATTAAAATTTGCAAATTTTAATGTTTTTTTTATTTATATTTTTGTTTGTTTACATTTTACTTTGGAATACAATACAGTTTGCAACTTCACTTTACATATTTATTTAATTTATTAATAAGTAAATACAATTTTTTATCTTCTGATTTATAAATTATAATTAAATACTTTTTTATACTTTGAATTTATTGGATAATAAAACCAAACAAGTTTTTTCAGTACACCCATAATTATAAAAGAGTTTCAACTAGCTAATAAATGAAGAAAATATTTTCTTACACATGTCCTTATTGGTTGGGCAATTTAAATGTGGACTGAAGTCATGTATAATCTGTTATCAAGACTTATATAGTGCTGCAGCCAAAGCAGTATTTCAACTATTACCATATAATACTCAATTGTTCAAACACTTTACTACTTTTACAATGCTTTATTTTTCACCCTTTTCTACAGTTTACAGTTTCGATTGCCCCAGCAATCTTCTTCAGAACTACAACATAATACAAACATATGAATATAAATAATAGAATATAAATAATACAAACATAATACAAACATGTGAATATAAATAATAGAATTTATTATGAAAACCAATGAAGGTTGAACATCATTGAAAACAAGTGTTGATTTTATTAAATACGGTGTAAAAAAACTCTCACCGTTAGAACATTGGTATGTCTTAACTCCTAATTCCCTACTTTGAAAAATCCAAATTTTCTAGAAGAATAGTAAATAAAATTTGTAAAATAAATGGACACAATAAACCAATGACTCAAATATCTTATAATTCTATCAATTTAATGTATACAATATTTACATAGATAGATAGATGGATGGATGGATGGACATTCTATTTTTATGACAGAGTTCAGCAATTAATTTTTGTACTAGTATTATTTAATAAGTGAAATATTAAAAGGTGAGAGGTTATCTTGACAACAGTGAGAAATATTGATTACTATCTACATTGATATGTTTAGGTGGTTATTGTTTCTAATGTTTAGTATTATTTACCATATTACTTAGTCTATTATCTAATGTATTTATATGATAGTATATAACTTTCCACTACCTTCAAGTCTTTTTCTTTAGTCTATACAATTTTTGTGGCATATAAAAAACATAATAAGGTCAGAAGAACTTGTATAATTCTCTAGTTGGCTTGATAACCTTCAAGTGCTGAGATCCTGGAGGAAAAATGCCTGCCATTGAACTTTCTTCCACTACTTCATGTTGTCAGCTTCCAACATGGCTTCAGAGATGAAGAAGAAGAGAGTGTTTCCCGTACTGCTATAGTTTATATCCCTTTGTGATTTTTTTTTACTTTTTCTGGAAGTATGTCAACCCATAGGATGGCTGTAGGTATCCAAAGTGTATTGGCAATTTAAATTAGTTTATCTGACTTTGTAAATTTAAGTAGTATATATAGTTCGCACTCTGAACAATATTTTCCTGCCAATAACAATCTCTCTTATTCTTGTAATTCATTTCACAAAACATTTTAACTAAAACAATTTATCAAAGTCTATTTTTATCTTACTTTATAATTTAATCTCCAAAACATTTATTCTTTAAACTCTTTAGTACATATATTTCAAGCACAAACATCACATGACCTGTTTTGACATATTTCAAGCATGTAAAATGTAACTAAAGTAATACAAGTGATGAAAATAATAATGCATTAGTATTCAAACAATAGTGTTTATTGTCACAAAAAGATAATGCTAAGTTGTTCATAATGACTGTAGGTAAATCATATCCTTTACATAACTTTTCACTTCCCATCCACCCTTAACTTATTTAAGAGTTCTTTTAATATTAAGGGTGGATGGGAAGTGAATGGATTTGTGGGTAGTTTTTAATAGTATATATATTGTGTAGTTTTTTTGTAGTTCTTTACACTTGAGAAGTCTGCTTGTAGCAGTGAAACCTTAGGTTGTGTTTTAATATTATTTTTATGCTGGTCTGGTTTAATTTTAGATTTGGGATAGTTTTGATTTTATATATATATATATATATATCTATATATATATATATATATATATATATATATATATATATATATATATATATATATATATATTGCTTAGGAGTTTATAAGTTTGAGCTCCAGAAGTACCAAAACTGGAATCAATCCAAGAACCTTATATTCCAGAGTTAAAATGGATTAATGGTTAAGAAGTTCATAAGAAGTTTGAGTGTTGTAAGTGCTAAAACTGGAATCAATCTAAGAACATATACCCCCAAAAATTAAAATGGCTTTATTGCTCAGGAGTTCATAAGAAGTTTGAATGTTGGAAATGTCAAAACTGGAATCAATCTAAGAATCTTATATTCCAGAATTAAAATAGCTTTATTACTCAGGAGTTTATAAGAAGTTTGAACTCTAGAAATACCAGAATCAGAGTTAATCCAAGGACATTATACACCAGAATTAAAATAGCTTTATTGCTCAAAAGTTTACAAGCAGTTAGAGTGTTGGAAGTGCCAAAATTGGAATCAAATCCAAGGACCTTATAGTCCATAATTAAAATGGCTTTATTGCTCAGGAGTTCATAAGAAGTTTGATTATTGGAAGTGCTAAAACTAGAATCAATTTAAGGACCTTATATCCCCCAAAATTAAAATGGCTTTATTTCTCAGGAGTTCATAAGACATTTGAACCTCAGAAATACCAGAACTGGAGTTGATCCAGGGATTTTATATCCCAGAATTAAAATGATTTTATTGTTCAGAAGTTCATAAGAAATTTAAATTTTGGAAGTGTCAAAACTGGAATCAAATCCAAGGATTTTATACTCCATAGTTAAAATGGCTTTATTGCTCAGAAGTTCATAAGAAGTTTGAGTAGAGGACATGCCAAAACTGGAATCAATCTAAGGACCTTAAATTCCAGAATTAAAATGGCTTTATTGCTCAGAAGTTCATAAGAAGTTTGAATGTTGAAAGTGTCAAAACTGGAATCAAATCCAAGGACCTTATACTCCATAATCAAAATCTCTTTATTGCTCAAGAGTTCATAAGAAGTTTGTGCTGGAAGTGTGAAAACTGGAATTAATCTAAGGACCTTATATTCCAGAATTAAAATGGCTTTATTACTCAGGAGTTCATAGGAAGTCAGAGTGCAGCTCCTTAGAAATTTGGAATGTTTGTTTTGATTATGCCAACTAAATCTGGCAACTCACTTATATTACAAACTTTAATGTCTCTATTGTTCTTCACACTGTCAAAAAGATGTGGACAGGGTATTGAAACTTTCTAGTTGATAATAAAACATGTCTTTACAAAGCAGTCAACATTGGCTTAACACACACCCATAGATATGTGTGCTCTCAAATTCTTATCTTAAAAAATTATAGTTGAAACATAATACTTGAGCAGCTTCTTTAATTCATATGATTTCTTAAGTATGTACTTTCATTCTCACATCTGGTTTTTATTAGTTTTGAAATTTTATTTAGTTTTGTTTACTTCTTTAGAAATTATTAATTATGTTTCTACTGGTTTTTTAAGATGTTGAGTCAGCTCAGAAGTCAAAACCAATAATGTACTATAAATATTTGTAAATACTTCACAGTGTAATTAAAAAAATTGATCGTGGCTAATCAATAAGATATCATATGACTAACGAACATCACATGATTTTTGCATATATCTTGTTGCTATCTAATAGAAATGTTTCCATCTCACTATGTTTCTGCTACCTAATGTACATTTTAATAGTCAATAGATGCCAAATGATAGTTCTATATCTAGTTTCTAGCTTATGGTTTTCATGAGCAATGAGCTTTGGGATTTTTGAATAGCACATTTGGACTTTTTGGATCTACTACATTTTTCTCTAGTTGCCACTTATTTTTGTTAAACTATATAAATATGTAAGCAATGCCTCAGATTGGAAAAATTCACAGGTTTTCAATTTGGACCAGTCGTTTGATAGTGTAATAAAAAGTAATAAATGTCTGCTAGAGGGGATGGTACGTTATATCCAAAAGATTCAAGAGTATTATTCAAAAATATAAAAGCTCCACATAAATTAGAAACTAGTTTGATAATAGTTGGATCAGACATCACTAGGTAAGGATTGATTAAGCACTACTATTTGCCATCTACTGATTACTAAAACTTACACTAGATGGCATAAATGTAGTAAGCTGGAAAAAATTAATTGTGGTTGTGTAATTGGTAGAATCATGAGCTAAAATAGAATAAATGAATTGAATGGCCCAGATTTGCCCAAAATAATTTTGAATAACTAGAGTTTGAAATTACTTGCTATTTTTGTAAATACTTTAGACCATGAACTTTTGAAAATTCCAAATATTAGATCATTATTCCAATATCTAAAATGTTCCAATAGTATTTTATGTTGCATTTAAGATTCCACTAGGGAGAAACTATATAAAAATAATCTATCTTAGTTAGGCTTTATTAAATTGAAGTTTAAAATAATCGAGGAATATTTTATTAAATGAAACATTAGTGGGAAAATCTCTTGGAGAATGAGCTGCGACATCAAAATTATTTGTATAAGTTTGTGCACGAAAAAGAAAAAGAAAACATAAACAACTGACCTCAAAATAATAAAAATTATTATTTTTTCTTTTTTTTAAATAACAATGTATATATTTAATGGATGTAATAAAACTTGAAAATTAAAAATTTTACAATCTATATTATCAAATCAGTATTCTTTCTATTTATGATTTACATTCTAATATGGTCAATTATTCTGATTCAAAAATGATCAATAATATAAATAATAATAAAGATAAAAATGTTATATTAAATGCTTTTATTGATTGTATGCTAAAAAGAAATAAAACAATTGTTTCTTCAACCATAATTGGAGTTTTTAGATTTAACTTAACATAAAAGCATGGGGAGTCCAAAAATTAATTAATTCAGTCCCTTATTATAAAATATAGTAATTGATTTAATTCTGGGACCTCCCCTATGCTTTTATTTCAAGTTAAATCTAAAACTCCAATTATGGTTGTAGAAAACAATTATTTTATTCTTTTTAGTGTAAAAAAAGTATCTCTTTTATAGTAAAAATTTAAACCATATTGTTTTTTAAATTGAATGAACACTTATAATTGATATGTACAATCAGGTTTGTATGTTTTGTTAACAAGATGCAGAGTCCAAGCAGAATACAGAAAGCTCAGCATATCTGGGTGGGAAGCCATCCCAAAAAGTAATATATCTTAACCTATTTGCTTGTGCTCCTACAATCTGCTTCACATGAACAATGCTCCTGCTACAACTAATAGTACAACTTCCTTCTAGTCCCAGGAGTCAGGGAGACACATGAAACCCTTAATAATAATAAGCCATGCCCTAGGTTCACTAACATACTATTAATACATATCTATAGGTGATTTACAGATGAGTAATGCTAAGATCTTTAATAAATTCTAGAAATGTATGAATAAGGTGAGATAATGTGCTATGGATCGAACGAAAGGGCAACAACAACAACAGATATAATTTAATACAAAATTTAATAATTGTCAAACTGAATATATATATACATTAATAGGTTGGCTTCAATTATTATACAATTACTCAGAATATGGATACAAAAGGCAATACAATACTATTTCATTAATGATGAAATGTTTAATTATTTGAGGTTCTATACTTTTGTGGGTAAATGTAGGGTAAACTCATAGTTCAATATGCCTTATTTAAATGTCACCTGATCGGATTAATATATGTGTCTACAATTTAAAGATTAAAGCATTACAACCATAGACATAATTATATGTAACTATAAATAACTTATGTTAGTAGTGAGATTTATTAAGCTAATCAAGTGATGCATATGGGATTAGAATCGTGACAGTCATGGGAAACTCATCATTCATAAGTATGCAAGATTGATATATGTAAGAATAGGAAGGGATTAAGTAATATAATAGCTAAACGCAATAGATAAAATAGAAATCTAGAGCTTAATGAGTAATCAGTGGTGTAAATGGAAAATAGGTATGCAAACATGTCTAGAAGAGCAGTGTATTGAAATGGCGAGGCTTTGTCTATGCATAATTTGGATCAGTGGAATGCCTCCTGTCCATGAAGAGTTCAACACAAATAAGAATGGTCACTGGGCAGGACCCTCACCTTAATAAAATCTGAGAAAGTAATCTAACAGCTATGTCCCTAGGTGAGACTTCCATGTCCATTCTGATGTGGAAACCTTAATGATTTGGGGATGGTCTTAGTCATATGTACCTTGTGAAGAAGATTAACAAAGCATAATAAAATCATTACTTATATATCTGCACCAACAACACACATATAAAGTATAATGATTAACAATAGTTTGCTCTCAAAGTTTAGCATGTTACAGTGTGGTTATACTTAATCCATCTCTAAGTCTTAAAAGATTTCAAATAAATTCACATATTCATCAGCTTAAAGATTAAGGTAGCTTATATAATTCCTAGACAGTAATCACATCTAACATTGTTGTAATAATAACTAAATGGGTTTTGCATGCATGATGAAGCGATTCTTAAAAACTGACTGTTTGACCATAAATGTTTAAAATATATCTATAGTTATAATTTCACACACACCCACATGATATATTTCAACTTACAATGAATAAATAAGTACATGGGATAGCATAAGTAAATAATTATGGGTGAATTAACTGCTACACAAAACATAATACGATTCACTGAATCCACAATAATATATATATATACTGAAAGATAATAACCGAGCTAGTGAGTAGGAAAGAGATTCAACGCAAAATATTTGTCATTTATATGACTAACTCATGTTTATTATAAGGAGAATGGGATTCACTTGCTCAGTCAGAGGTTATCCAGACATATCATAATAAAATAACAAAGAAAATAATTTAATAAAATTCAAGAGCATTTACTCTAGCACAAAAGTATAGTTTAAAGAATAGATTAGCCAAGTTACAAAGGTTGAAATTATGTAATTTAGATACAATTGTAGGAGTACATTACAATTTAATTATACAGATAGAGTTTGTTCCAGATTTAGCTATAGCTTAGGGAAATTACATAGAAATATTTTAGAGCTCTTGGAATTGAAAGTTACTTTGGTTTGTCAATTGTAGCATGGTTAATGCACTTAATGGTTTTGATCACAGTTCCTGGGAGTCCATATCACTGGATAGCCAACTTTCAATTTATAATTGCTTTTTATGTTGACTCTAGCAATGGCAGCACTCTCTATAGAATTAGCAACAGCATTTCTGGTCTCACTGGTTGCAGCATCCCATCATGGGTATCTTTTTTTACAGTGGAGGCATCCAGGTAGTATCAACCTACAGGATGATCATTCTCAACATAGGAAAATAGAACCCTATCTATACTCCACCATTTTAGTTTCACACTCATAGAGTCTAGTTTACAAGTTAAAGTCCCACTTTATACATAATCCATTAATATATTTTCTACTGCCACACCTGATGTGTTTATTATCTACTTTTCTATCTAAAAGCTGCAGCAGGGTGCTGCAAGTACATTTACTTTTGTTACATTATTTTCAGATATCCCGACTACAATAATTCTTTTGTTACAGTTTTACAAAATAAGATTTAAAAATGTAACACAAATGCTTAAAGACAATCTATTTCCTTGTCAATAACATCTGCAACTTGCCAAAATGTTGTTATCATTTTTACTACCTAATTACTTATGCCACTAATGTATCCATATGGATTGCATTAGTGATCTACTATTGTGCAGCTTTCCAACCCTCATTTCTCTCTAATAAACAAAATTCATGCCATGATCTTTTAAATATTTAAAATAAAAGAGCAAAACAATATTATTAAATATAAGTCTTAAAGATAATATCAGAATATATGTGTAGTATTGCCATACCTTACTTATGTATTTATATATATCGACATGCGAACATACTTTTAAATTATAAATTAAATTAATCAATTTATCATTCCTTTAGTATATTAATTCACCTATTTATAATAACCATATATATATAATAAATGCTTTGCATGTGCATATATCTTGGCTGATTAAAACACAACCCATTATAGTAGGACTAGGGTTTAAACTGGGGTATGACGGTAGGTAAGAAATGAAGAAAGATAAAATTAAGATTTGTAGAGCAAATCTTACCATTTCAATATATATTATTAGATATTTCTGCTATAAGTTAAAATGTATACCCCTTATGTATATATCTTATTTGGTATGTGTACATAATTATATATGTATAATAAATCAGTTTTCTATTTAAAACTGATAGTTTTTATTTTTATTTTAAAGCAATTGTTTTAAAAAAGCTAAAGAAGAAAACTAGTGATCATTGTTTAGCTTTTTTAAAAAATTGTTTTAAAATAAAAATAAAATCTATCAAACAATTTTAAATAGAAAAATTAGTTACTGGTTTATTATACATATATAAGTATGTACACATCCTAAATATGGTATTTACATTGAGTTTAAAATGGTTAAAAAATTATTAAATTGAAAAAAAAATCTTTGTATTGCCCTCTTCCAAATATTCTTTAAAACAAATTAAAATTCTAAGTATAATTGTTATCAGCAATACATGAAATTATTAAATATTTTTAATATTTTCTCATCCTTTGTTCCATATTTAAGAAACTATTTGACTTATTGAAAGAGAAATGTTCCAAATGGATTAGGCTGTATAACTTAGTTATATAGCAGATTTTAAGCAATTTTAATGAATTTAAATATATTAAACCTCAATTCTAAAATTTTATTCTAACTTGAAAAAGACCAAAACTTAACAAACTTTTTTTGTTAATAATGTGCATATTATACATAACGCACATCATTATACATGTGTATTATATACACTTCAATATGTATATATGTATGTACACACTTATGGGTGTGTTGGAATGCAAATATGATACATTGTTTTCCATGATGAGTGATTTTGTGCCTCTGTAAGATGACTTGGAAGAAGATTGCTGCCATTGTAGGATATTACTGTAATACTTCCACTGTATTTATATTTCATTAGATATTTACATAGTAGCCTATATATAAAACATCCTGATGTGACAAAATCAGATTAGTATTCTTGAATCATTTTTGTAATATTAACATTATTTAATTGTTTTGTTAATTTCTTTCTCTTTCTGTTTTTTTTTATAGATCATCATAGTTGTTTATTACATTTTTTGGCACTAATTAAATTAATTGTTTTGTACATGAAAAACACTACTTCAGACATGTATTATCTTTCAAAATTAATTAATGTATGCTTAATTCAACATTTATATATTGTGTTTGTCAGACAATTTGTAATAATTCCATTTTACTTGTGATTATATGTTTGAACTATTTTGATTATCTAGAAGTAATTTCTAAATTTTATTTACAAATTTCAAACTTTATTTAAACTTTTTGAATAAATTTAACTGTTATTGATAACACAGATTAATATATTACATAATGTTTCAAATGCTATTATTCTCCTTTCTTTTTCAGGAATTGGTGATCTAATTGATGATAGTATTAGCATGAAAATCAAGTCTAGGACTGTTACATTTATGAATACCGAATTTAAGGCGATCCACTAATAAAATAAGCATTTGCCAAAATAGACTAGTTAGTTAAACTGTATTCAGAATAACTGAATATAGAAGTCCCAGGTTTAATTCCCATGTTAGTGTAGTCCCTAATCAGGCCAGAAATGCCCAAAGAAGAAGAAAAAAGAATTATACTCAAAATGTAATTTTATATACTAATATGTCTACCATTGCTAACAACTGAATGTCTCTGAAATGCTTAAATAAAATTTGAACTTTTCTAAGAACATTTAACAATTAATTCTAGATGATGAAAATAGTCCAGTATATTATTATTAATAAATATACATTATATATCTTATATGTGTCTTTTTTTAGATTAGAACTTTATAAGACTAAGTAAGTGTTAATTCTAGTTAGGCAATTTGGTAGAATGCTTGCCATTAACTGGATAATGAATTATTAATTTTTCAATAGTAAATTAAAACATGAAAAAAAATAGTTTAGCCAACATGTGGTATCATGTCCAAAACTGGAATATAAGACTTGTAGAAGCCAATAAACATCACATGATCACCATTTCTTATAAGCAAGCATAAGAAATGGCGATCATGTGATGGTTATTGGCTTAAAACCAATCCTGCCTAATAGGATAGTGGTGGCTATGGTTATTAAAGAACCAAAGACACCGAAATGTATAGGTACTAAATTGAGTTCAGACCTACATGATTATATAAGCTCATGAACTTGGATAGAAAACATTGTGTTTTCAATTTAAGACTCGTAGTTTTGTAGTGAAGTAGAGATAAAACGTAGCTGCTGGAGGGTTGCATTAGATCCTAAGATCTGGGTGCAGGGCTCTCAGATCCAAGGCTCCTCATTGATGAAAATCACAAGCCAGAAACTAGTCTGTGGATATTGGATGAAGATGCACTAGATGGGGATTTTATGCACAAGCCTTCTCGCATCCACTGATTACTCTGGCTTGTACTGAGTAGCACTACTGTATGGAGAGTTTTGCCTGTTTGAAGACTTGTAGAAATCAAGATAAGTATTATACAATCATGAATTTTTTAAATATAAGCATATGAAAGAAACAAACAGTTGCACATTTAATAGTGAAACAGTTTTAATTATCAACAACAGAATTTATTTTTTTTGAAATTGTCAAAGCATAAATTTGTACTATATGTAGTATTGTATTTATAAGATAGAATACAATTTAATGTGTAAAATCTTCCGTTAACTTTGTGGACACTATGGATAATCTAAAAGATACAAACAAATTTTTTTTAAAAAATATTGTTACATATATCAGGGGTGTACATTCAAGGTCATGACTAGCTGTACATTTGCGCATGGCTAAAGTTAACTATAAAATACAAGCTGTCAGTTTGGTTATAATATGTGTTCGTTAAAGATGTGTGATATTCGATAGTATATTGTATTTTAGAAAGACTATAAACTCTGAAGACAGTGCTGATGTAATTACAAAAAAAGTATTTATGCCTTGAATATAGTATTGTTGTCTGTGATGATCGTCATAAATGGCGATTCATATTAATTAACGTTAAAGACATTTTGGGGATACTTATAATAGTAACTGTTTCTATTATTTGAAAAGAACATTTTAAATTCATTATACTTTTATATTTTTGTTTAATAATATCTAAGTTTGAAATACAGGCATTCTTCATATACCTGGAACTTAATTGTAAATATAGATGATTTGAACTCAGACTTTCAAGCACCCATCAACTATCCACACGATCTCATACTACTGATACACATGACCACACACATGTAGAAAAGATAAAAAATTACCAATATTCGTATTTTGTGCTAAATCAGCACCTATCAATTGGGCATGGCAATAATATTGGCATCAGCATGGGATTTGGGCTTTCCGTCATCAGATTTTCAATAGAATGGATGGCTGAAGAGTTGGAGGTTAGTAGATTGAAACCTTTAAAGTATGAATATTTGCTATCTTACTATAAACTGAGCACTGATTATATATATATATGTGGAAGATGAGATAATCTAGACCAACTGATGAGTGCTAGTTTACCATGAAATATGTATATTGATGATTATAATTTCTACAGGTGTGTGATCATGTGTATCAGTAGTATGAGATAGTGTGGATAGTTGAAGGGTGCTTGAAAGTCTGTGCTCAAATTCCCTATATTTTAATATCTAAATTGTAAATGATACTAAATAAATTATGTATTTTTATTATATAAAAATATAATTTTACAATGCTTTTAATGTTGTTTTTTTTTTTTTTTTTGCATTTCATTATATTAGCAACTTTTTTCATACAATAGTATCATCTAGTGCAAATTATAATAATCAATGAATGCTAGAAGGTTTGTGCATAAAATCCCTATATAATGCCATTTCACCCAATATTCCCAGACTAGTTTCTGGCTTGTGGGTTTCATCAGTAAAGAGCCTTGGATCTGAGATCAATGCACCTAGATCTTTAAAGCTATTGCTGCTCTCCACCAGCCACCTTATGGTTAACCATAAAGCTATAAGTCTAAACTGAAAACACAGAATTGTGTTCAATCTAAGCTAATTTGCTTGTAGAGTCTTTATAGATCTGAACCCAGTTCAGAATCTACAAATTTTGATATCTTTAGTTTTTAATAATAACAGTCATCAACATCCTTTGGCTAGAATTAGTATTAAACACCAAAACATCACATGGTCCACCATTTCCTATGCTTACACAATCTGTTAAAGCAATAGCCACCTTCTCCACAAAAATAGTGCTTATGGTAATCAATGGATGATAAAAAGTTTTAACATCTTCTGGCATCCATTGGTTACCATAGCTTGCACTAGGTGGTATTAATTGTATGGAGAAAGTTGCTACCGTTTTAATAGATTGTGTAAGCATGGTAAATGTGGTCATGTGATATTTCAGCACATGCTAGTAATTATGTGTATCTCTTGGATACGCACCATCTCCATTATAAGTTTTTTGCCTGAACCTTTGCACGCTTAATTAAATGAACTGTTTTTGAAAAAAAAAAAAGTATAATTTGCAATCAGACTAGAGTTAAAACTGATTTAAATATGATATCACCCCCCTCCCTCAATTAGTACATTAAAATTAACTTTTTAACAGCATTTTTTACCATGTTTTCTATGTTTACTACTAGCGCCGAGAACAGTGATTTACTCTATCCACTTTAAATCAGTGCTTTCTATATATTATAAGTGAGTAATGAATGCCACAATTAAATATTCAGTGTAAGTCTGATTAATGGCTATCTTCAGCGAAAAGGACATCCAAATTAATATTCTCAAAATTGTAAAGATCTGAAAATGGTCAACAGTCAGAAACTAATCAGGGAGACAAAACATTGATTTTCTATTGATTATTCAATTTTGAAATAGACAGTCCTGGAATAAATCAGGGGCCATTTTATGAGTTTATTCTACCAATGTGCAAAATTTTTTTGCGCCCTTCTGAATTCATATTTATCATAAGAAAAGATGGAAATGTATAACAAGAAAATTTAATATATATATATAATGGCAATGCTTTCAAATGTATTCTTTTTACTTTTATACACAACAATTCCTTCACAATAAAACAATTACATTCCCTTTATTAGATACATCTGGCAACTATTGATTACCAAAAGTTGCACTAGGTGGCACAGCTGTAATAAGAAGAAAAGAATTTGCTAAGGTCAAAATTGTTTTACAACTAACATTCTAAATGATTATTCATAATATCAGATAAATTTTTCTAGTGTGTTCAAAAATTGTTAAACTTTGTTTCATTATTTCAAATTTAACTTAAATAATCTGCTTTTGTAATTTTTTTTTCTCAATAGTAACAACAACAAAAAATATAATATAGATATCATTAAAAGTAACCTTGAGTTAATTTCTCTTACTTACTGATCTGTTTATATGCTTACGATAATCACAAACTCACACGATAAGGTTAAATATTTTATTAAGAAACTTATATACAATATATACGCTGATATACTGTTCACCGATACTGTTGTCTCGATGTAATGTCTAGTTGTTTGATAACTATTGAAGCAAGAGATTTCAGATGCCCTTCTAGGTGTGCCTAACACTTCCAGCTACAGTAAAATGACTCTTCCAGATGTACCATGGCTACTTACCTCATCAGATTTAGTGTCTAGTGAATAAGCCTCAATGCTTTTGCAATCAAATATCACACTTGCCTCCTTCTATCTTCAAATAAACTGCCAATTTATAAACAGGTCCCTTTCCTTAATGGAAGTTCTTGGATTCAATGATTATTGTCACCTATCGGGTTATTTCTCATTGGTTATATTTTATTTCTATATATATATATTGATAATCTGTAACGATGAATGTTGAATCCGTTCAAGATAAGATTAAGTCATAACAGATCCTTTTTAAAAATAAAAAAACGACAGTCTAATATATATCTTTGATGCTAAGATATTATTGTGAAATAATTACGTATCTATTATTTTATTCTTATATTATTTCAGACTATTTATGTATAGACGTAGGTTTTAAATATCTTTAAGACTATATTGTAGCTAGATTATTATTACTTTTGCAGACAAAATTGTAACAAAAATTGTTCTTAACCCACGCAGAAAAAAAAAAAAAAATCTAGATTTTATATTAAAGAAGATTTATAAACTTATAAAAAGCAGATTATTTCAAGCCTTGCTTTTCAAAGCAAGAATGTTTGCCAGACTGAGAGAAGTCGTAAGAAGTTTGTTCAATCCGATTGTCAAGCAAAGGCACTTTATTTGTCCAGGAATTCATTTCATGTTTTCCTTTTATAGTAAACTTTTGCTCAAATAATTTTAAATATGAATGTCCACCTTCAACTTTTTTTAAAAAAAAAAATAATAATAATGATTTTGTAAACAAAAATCGAGCTAAAAAAAGAAAAAGACTTCAAATTTTACGAAAAATATTTTACATATAAAAAGTAGTGTGTAAATTTTAAATAATTTGTATTCGTTTTAATAAGTTAGAGCTAAAATTAATAAATAACGTTAAAGAAAATTCTGAGAGATGCTTCTTTTACGCAAAAAACACTTCTCGGAATTGCCAGCGAATAATCTCCGCTTTTCTTAATATCTTTTTTTTTTTTTATATAATTTTTTTTTATTTAATGGAAATATGTACTATTATTCAAAGAATAACGGATGCCAAATATTTGATAATTTTTAAAAAATTATTAATAAGAACATCGCGTGACTTCTCATATGTACTTAACAAGAGCATTTATTTTTCATATTTTAAACCATTTATTGTAAACTTGAGAACTTTGGTTAGCTTAATGCTTCAATATTCCTTCTTTAGACTAATCAGTTTCTAGCTTTTAATCAATAAAGATTAGGATTCAAAACTGGAACTAATACCCCTATGAGAGATCATGTGATATGTTATTGGTATTAACCTTCCTAGTCAAAAAAAATAGTTGGGGCTTACAATTGTCATAGATCTGATGTCTCATAAATAAAAACAACTCAGATCTATATAATTATACAAGTAAATTAGCCTGGATTTGATATCTTGTATTTTTAAAAAAAATTTAGATTATTAATCTAAATGATATAAATAAAAGCGACTGATTGATATATATGTGTGTTAATTCCAGCTTTGAACCCTAGTGTTTATTGATGAAAGTAAAAGTAAATACCAGTTGGGCTGGAGATAGTGATTTTGTAGCATTATACTATCTATTGCCTGATATATCATTCAACCTTTGCAATAGATGGCCTTAGAGTAGGACAAAAATAATAGTCTTTAAAAGATTTAATAGTATGAGAATAAGAGAAACATTACCAAGTAAACAATTCTACAAATAAGCAACATGAGAAAAATAGTTTGAATAATATTTTTCGGCAGTTTATAAATTGATTGAAGACAAAAGTAGAATGTATTTTATTTTGGAAGGAAAATAAATTTACAAGTTTAGAAGAAACGTAAATCTGAAGAAAAGAAAAGATCATAATGTAACAACAATATAAGAAAGCCATAAGAAAAGACTTGTTAAGCCAAACTGTTTACATTTAAATACCCTGCTTGATTTAGTGCAGTGGTATCATGTCAGACTTTATAGCATAAGGTTCTCGTATTGATTCCAACTCTGGTACTTATGGTATTCAAACTTTTTATCACCTCCCGAGCAATAAAACAATTTGATTCTTTTTATTTTTATTTTTACATAGAATATAATAAATATAGTAATTAGATTGAAATTCTTTGAAAATAAAAGAAAATGAGATATTTGTTTGTTTGTACTAAAAAAAATTCAATTTAATTTACCAGTAGTGTATCTTTCATCACAAAGAAATCTGCATCAAAATTCCACCATTTCTCTTTTAACCATCTTTATAAGAAGAGTCTATCTTTTCTCATATTCTTATTATCTTATTTTTATTTTGGTTTTGTTTATTAGTTCATACCATACCATTAATATCTATATGATTCCTACAATATCCCCCAGTAAAGAGATTTGTTATCTCGGTAAGCATCTTACATTACAATCTGTGAGTTGCAAGAGTATTTTCAAATATTTTGAAAAATATTGTGATAGCTCAAGAAAAGCATTAATGACAATTGATAAAGGCAAGAAATATTTGGATATGGTAGATATGGTAGCACTTAAAATTTTTGTGGTGAATAGTCAAATGACATCTCCACATAACTTATGCATTGATTCATAGGTGGCACTGCAAATAGGGAACTAGTCAACGTATGACTAGGACAGTATATATTCACTGATAGAATAACATATTGAAAAGCCAAAAGTTCTTGGATTGACATTCAACTAGACATATCTGATGCCTAAAATGTCACATTATCTTCTACACAACAAAACATTTGTTATTAGTACTAGCCCTTTGTAATAAGGTTGGCAGTATTTGATCTTGGTATTGTCAACAGCAACAATACTCATGTACTTTGGGGAAACTTCAGGAATACTATTCATATGATTAAAAATCAATAACAACTTTATGGCATTCATGTTAATAGTAATAAAAATAATGTATTTAGCAAAGTAACAACCAACAATAACAACAAAGGACATTGTTTCACAATGAAAAGCCTGACAAACCAATGGTAAGTTATTTAGGGAAAGTGCCATTTCTGTAGAAACTGAGACTTAATAATGATTTGGCGATCATTACCATGATCATTTTCAATCATTATCAGTACATTACATCTATGGATGTCTCTTCAAGATTAATCCAGTTTCTTCAATCCATAGGCTCTCTTCTCCATTTCATCCATCCAGCTCATATACGGTCTTTTGTTAGATCTTTGGTAAACACTTAGAATTCAGTTCAAAACATTAGCTGTCTATTTCTTATCATCTCTTGTAGAAATACATCCAACTCGGCCTTATTTCAGTTCCTTGATTCTTTCAATGGTGTCAATAAAACCGGTTTGTTCTCCCTTTTGCATGCATTGTTACTCCCAAAATATATCTTTTCAACATTTCATTGAATAGAGTGAAGTCCCTCTGTATTGCTTTTCTAGTAAACAAATATTCCATCCATTATGTTTCTATTTGCATCAATAGTCTGCTGACTTCTTCCAGTTTCTGATTATCATTTAATTTTATTCTTCACTAAAAATCCATTAAATATTATTTTCATTTTTATTTTTAGCATTTATCTCTAACATTTCTTTCTTATTTTCATCCTATAATTTTTGCAATATTTTCTGAAACTGTGAAGCATTCATTATCCAGTGCTAAATAATGTAATTTGGAGAAATAAATTTCCTGAGGAGGAACTACATTAAATTCGAAACTTATTAAGTATTGCATTTAACGTAGCCAAGGTTTAGAAGTTTCTTTTTCCAAAATATTGTGTGTGTGTGTGTGTATGGATGGGTAGGTGGGTAAATTTGTATGGATTGATGTTTGTGTGGGTGGGTGAATGTGTGTATATGAGCGTATGTGCATATAAACGTGTGGGGGAGAGGGGGTGTTGATGCAAGTAATAAAAAATACAAGTCTATTAATTCGAATTTTTATGATTAAAAAATATAAATAATAGTTAATAGATTTATAATATACTGAATACTTTTAAATGTCTGTGAATAACTTAAATTTCAATAAGAAAAAAAAAAGAAGTTAATAAAAGGTGATATTTGAATCTAAATTAAATAGAATTATTATGTAATGTTGTTATATATTTAATATGTAAATTGAATAGGTACATTTTTTTTTTTCTTTTTGCTGCTTATCAAATTAAGTATTGAGAAATTATTCTATGCAGTACTTATAAAGATGTAATGTTACACATTCATCAATTTATTTATTAGTATGTACTTCAATACATTATTCATGTGACATTCAAGCACTCAAATGGCCAACTGAACTCCTCAATGCTATAGAATTGCTGAAGCTGCGGAGGGAGGGGGGATTACTTCGCCAAATATTAACCCACAAATCTTGAACTCCTGAACTTGCCACATTAGCACTGTGCTAAATCTCACTACAATATCAATTATCTTCTTATATTGTGATTATAAATGATTAAAAAAACGGGCATTAATCTTTAATTGAGATTTAAAGTTTAATTCTTATCTAGCGATAATATCTAGTTTAGTAAATGTTTAGTAATAATTATTAACATATTTATCTAAAATGGTTGATGAAAAAGTTGTGCATGCAGACGATTTGACACTTGTAAGTCAAAGCACAGTAATAGTTATATATACGTTAACTATGAATTTGCAGTGAAACGTTTATATATGGTATAACTCCTAATAAGGTATGGGTATGAAATAAATTCAAAACAAGAATAATAAAATTGATTATCCAAACCTGCAAATATTTTAAAATTAAAATGCCATATAAGACAGAATGATCATCATGGATAAAACTACAAGTATATCCACACTCAACTACTCTTCTATTACATTAGGCCATATAATTAGCACATTGGGTATATAGAGCATGAAATGAAAAGAATAAAAACAGAAAAGAAGTGCTAATAAACAACAAACTTTAATAATTAATATAAAAATATGATAAACTATAACAATACTCTTGAGCAAACAAAATAAAACAATAAGTAATACACATTTATATATAACCATTAGAAACCGGTCAACACTTAGACAATCCCAATATAGATAATACTCCAAGAATTTCAAACTGCTGTCAAGGCAACCTCCTTTTAGCAATAGAGGTGGAACCCATATATATATATATATTGCCAAATTATATTGTTATTTCAATGCTTATACACACACATAATTAGTATGTACCAGTGAAAAGATGATTATATCTCTTTCCAAGCTGCTTGCAATAGTTTCTCTAAGTCAACATATTATGTAGTGATATAGTTTAGCTACTCACCACAAAAAAATTAAGATATTATTATACCTAGATAACAAGTTAATGTCATGAATTGTGCTTCAATTGATGATGGATCAATGTCCCTAAAACTAAATTTTGATTTAAATTGATCGAAACTACTGCTGAAACATTTTAAATTGTTCAAACTGTATATGGCACCGAAGCCATGCAACAAAGGGTATAAATCACAATGTTACATTTCAGTTTATAATTCATGATATAGATATGGTATAGCTTTAAAATTTTTAGAGTGAATAGCTTAACTACATCACTATAAAACACACGCATTGATTCAGAGATGGCACTGCAGGCAGCTTGGAGAGAGAACAAGTCACATTTTTACTGTGAATCTGTTGCTGACACTGAAATCATTTCCTCAACAAATCTATCCTGTAATCTAAAACGTTGGCATTATTAAACCACTCAATTACCTAGAACTTCCAATAATCTAAATACATTAAGTAAGATATGGCTGAAGATTTATTCATTACCATTCGTCTTCACTCATACACTTACATGACAATACTTATCGCGATATATATAATCGTAGCATGCAATATCTTGACACACATCAATCATTTATCGTTGATATTTGATTTTTGGCGTATACTTAATATTTATCTGTGGAAATGTGATATATTTTTGAACGTGGATAAATCTCTTGAATAATTTCCTTTTAATCAGTATTAGTGTTAACATTACCTCACATGCGAAAAGAAAAACACATTTGCACATTATTTAATATATCAATCTCTGTTGCACTAGATAAAAACCTGTCTCTATAGTATTATATGTAAATGAATATAATTTAAAACTTAGTTTATAAAAGCTCTCATTTAATATAGATTTTCTTTTATTTAAACGGTGACTAGAATATGAGTTTGTAATAAAACATAAATGTGATAATTAGCTTTTCAAAGTAATCTTTATTTTTAATTCTACTAGAACTAACAATTGTTTACAAATATAACTCGGATTAATACTTAAAAATAGTAATTTAATAGAATTGAGAAGCTAAACTGGCCATTTGGGTGCATGAATGTCACATGATTTCCTGAAAAACTATCCATGTGATTATTTACGTGTTTACTAACGAAACGAAGTGCACAAATAAATAAACTGATAACATTTAATATTCCATCTTTATAATTACTGCATAAAATAATTTATCACATATCCCTCTTGGGTCAAACAAGAGTCGTGATTTGTTCAATCATTTGGGATTTGCTGTGCAAAAACGAAACCCCTTCACAAAAATAAAATCTAATAGCATCTACCCAGATGCAGTTGATAATAAACTGAGTTTGAATTGTAAATCAATTTATGAAAATAAAAGAGCTAAAACGATGATACAACTAGTCATATACCAAATTTTCAAAGAAATCTCCAAATGGGTTTCAGTAGCTGATAATCAAATTGAAACAATTGCAAATAGTGGTGGTTCAAACAGCTGGTGGACAGCAATACCACGGGTACAGAAACTAGCTATGGTTGACCCATTTATCACCAGTCAAAAGTGAAGAGTCACCAGCCAGCAGTGATGAGTCTATAATGTCCAAAGTTCCCAGATCTACAAATAAAGATGCTGAAACTGGTGATGAAGTCACTGTCACTGAACTTGATGAAGCCAGAAAGTGATGAAGATATCCACTAAAGCATTTGAATGACTACATTTTCCAAAGCTAACTTTAGACAAGGAGAGGAAATGTTATATTTCACCTTACCTTAAACTATTGAACTAGTTCAGATTCCATCATACTTTGATCGGAATGAGCCTTCTTCACCACCAATATATGAATAGATAATACATCCAATGGCAGTTACTGGCATATGGGTAATGATGCTCAGTGAATCCAATTCTTTTCATTATGGAAGAGGATCTGACTATAAATAGTTCAGTTGGAAGTAAAGTCAGACAACAGTTTAGTGTTAAATATGAAAGGCAATATACACATTGCTCGCTATATAGTTAAATCAGTGAGGAAAGTTCATGCTGGAATTGGAAGCTGTCAGAATCTAAAAAAGGCATGAGATAAGCTGTCACAAACAAGCCAGAAGTGACACTGTTCCTACTCACAACTGTCATAGTACAACTGGACATGATAGGTAAACTTAGAAGGATGCTCTTAATCTCTTACATTAACAGTTGCATGGCAACTAGACCCTATACCTCACCAACAGAATCTGGAAAAGCTATAGTAGTTGTATATCTTGTAAATACAGATTGGTATCTTTGTTTTGTTTTATTAATAAAAATTTAATCTTATTTTTACAAGTCTGTGTTTATTATAATCTTGCAGAAACATAATAAGTAATTGAAAAAATTGACAGTTCTTACACCAACCTAATCAGCCATCCAATATTGACTGTTAAAATAATCTCAAGCCTTATATAAAAAGGGAGGGAAATTGGAAGCAACATGGCTAAATTATGGGCATGTTAACTGCAGAGATTGCAATAAAAATTATGAATATAGCATGACACAAACTTCATGACATTTGTAGGTGCTTTGTATATATAAGATATGAATATTTTTATAGATACCTAAGACATTATTATAAAAGAATCTACAAAGATTCCAATTTCATGATCCTTTTGTAACTTTTTTAAAATACTTTGTTTGACAGCTTTTAACTATATAGCTAAGCTAATGATTTGTGCATGCCCATGATCACATATAGTTTCATTTTTGAAACATATAAGCATTGTATGTGGTCCTGAACCTACACAGGCAAAACTCTCCATATTGTAGTGCCACCTAATGCAAGCCAAAGTAATCAATGGATGCAGGAAGGCTTGCACTGAGTTGTGCTACTATATGGAGAGTTTTGTCTGTGTGTGTCAGCATAAAGAATAATGATCATGTGATGTTTGATGGTAAACCATTAAGCATCACATGATCACATTTCCTTCTGGCATCCATTGATTACATCTAAGGCTTGCACTGAGTTGTGCTACTATATGGAGAGTTTTGTCTGTGTGTGTCAGCATAAAGAATAATGATCATGTGATGTTTGATGGTGTGGAACTTGTTGATGTGACTAGGAATTTTTAAAAAATGATCAAATCCAAGGCTTGCACTGAGTTGTGCTACTATATGGAGAGTTTTGTCTGTGTGTGTCAGCATAAAGAATAATGATCATGTGATGTTTGATGGTGTAGTCTTTTGCTGAGTCTGGAATGAGAAATTTGTTTTAAGCCTCATAAAAAACTATTTCTTAATGTTTTAATTATTAAAAAATTCAAAAAAGATATATTGATTTGAGCAAAACCATGATATCCACTCTAATTTGTTTCAATTCCTCACACCTATATTGCACATTGCATATAATATCTCATATTGTGTTGATAAATTTTAAATCATAATAAATTGAACTGAAATTGTGCAGTGTTTTTTAACACACACATGTTATATATAACCCAAATGCTTATTTTATATGCATAGTATTCATACATAAATTAAGATTATAGCACAAACAAAATTAAAGAAAAATAATAATGCAGTTATTAAGAGTAATTTGAGAGGGTACATTTACATATATATTTACTGTGTATGTTTTCTTTTATTCAAATTACTGTAACATATCTTTATTTTTTAAATAAAATGAGTAGTGAAATGTCCAACTTTGATCATAATTATATTTTGGGGGTGATATTCTTTTTCTTCAGTAACTTTTTTCTTTTAAAACTTAATAGCAGTCTCATTTGCAATAGATTAAACCATTTGTAGTTTGTCTTGTTCTTTGTTAAGTCTGTTTTGACTCTATAAATGTTCTTAAATTTAGTAAAAAATTTAACATTATGCTTATAAAACATTTTAGGTACTGATTTAGTATGTTCTCACCCCATTTGAATTATAAGAACTACCCAAAACCTCAAGTTATAAATGACATTGAATAATCCACACATGTTCGTGATATGTCAATTCATTACAAAATCGTGAATGGTCATATCGTGACCACATGTCATTTTTCAATGTTATTTATTGCTTGAATGTCAGCAGTAGTTTGGGGCAATTTTTTATAATTCAAAATGGTAGTGAATGCATACTAAATCAGTACCACATTTCATTACTCAATTTATTGTACATCAAATTCAGAAAGTATTATAATGCAAATAATAAAATATTTAATGTTTTCATCATAATATGAAAAAAATATTACTAATAAATGTGATTGAGTATGACATTCCAAGACTGAAAAATGGCTGCTGCCATAATTTAAAATTTGTAAATGTATAAATTTTAATAGACTTTTAATTATTTATTTACATTTCTTTTTGTAAAGTATATAATTGAAGTAGTGTATATTGATACAACATATACATCAGATCATTATGACCTACTTAATAGTTTTTGTATATTTCCTGAGAGACAGTTTGCTTTCTGATTTCTGGTAGAGTAACATATGGAAGAGTGTGAAGACACTCCAATAAGTTGATCATGAGTATTTATCCAGAAATGTGGTGGATGTGTTTTTTTTTTCAAACATGCTCATAGTTTTGCAAATAGAATTTATTTGTTACTTAGCATGTGATTTTTTTTTGCCACTTTAATTATTAACCAAATACCATAAAGAAACTGGTTGAGATTTAAACTGAGATAGAATCTCCAGTGACTTTAATAAGTCCTTCAATTCTGCTACAGCGACTCATAGATTCAACAGTTCACTAGCTGTGTTTCATGATTTGTGTTTGACCACATTTACATTGGCCACTGGCTGATAAATTCCATTTATAAAGCAGATGTTCACAGCAGCCATGGATTTCTCTGACTTTGTTGATACTTTAAGGTCATATCCAACCAATTTTATTGTCTGTTATCTTTTAGCATGTGAATTTTTTATAGCTTAAAATATCATTTAAAATTTTTTCTGTAGAGATTTCATTCAGGAAACAGAATCATTTATGGCATTTTAAATCATTAAATTCTGTCACTATAGTTATCTGACTTTGTTGATACTTTAAGATCATATCCAACCAATTTTATTGTCTGTTATCTTTTAGCATGTGAATTTTTTATAGCTTAAAATATCATTTAAAATTTTTTCTGTAGAGATTTCATTCAGGAAACAGAATCATTTATGGCATTTTAAATCATTAAATTCTGTCAGTATAGTTATAGATGAGTACTATAATCATAATATGTCCTGAATCTGTTGATGATAATCAGTTTAAGAAAGTCATATTCAGCTGATTTTATTATTTATTGTTTAATATATGAACTTTTTTTTGCCAGCTTACTTATTAACAAAATATCATAAAGGAACAAGCAGAGATTCTAACCAAGAAATAGATTCACCAGGTGATTTATTAAATTCTTTGATTTGCCCGTTTTAACCATAGATTTGACACTCATTAAGTATAGTATTCATAGTTTGTTCTTGTCAACATTTACATAGCCCACAAGCTGATAGTCTATGAAAAAGATGAATATAACAACCATGGAGATATCTTGAATATGTTGATGAGATCTAGAAAAAAGAAAATTGTTTGAGTCAACATAAAAATTCAATTTTTTGTATCATAATTATTTTTTTTAAGTGTCATAGCACTGGCCGGGACATGAACCCGCAACCCAGGCAACTGCCTGCAAGTGCAAGGCAGTCGCGCTGACCTCTCGACCACCAATGCAAGACATCATAATTATTTGTTTGTAGATTTTTGGTTTAATATCAAAAAAAGATACCTTCATTTGAGACAAGTCTTAGGTAGTGGAAGTATATTTTCATTTATTGAAAAAGTCTGTTCTGCTTAACAGTTTTTTTATTCACTTTATGTGGAACAACTTTTCTTCTGATATCTGGGGGGAGGAGAGCAGGAAACCACTGTAATGCGATAGACTTGAGTATACACGCAATATTTCTCATGACAATTTTAAATTGAGGATCCAGAAATTTTCTTCCAAACAAGGCCATAGTATTCACCACCAAAGTATGCTAGTGCTAAACAGCTGTTCTTAAAGAATTTGTGTCACAACCCCAAGTATTGCCGGTTAAATGTCCAAGAAGGTTATTCCTAAAAATTAGTTTTGATCTAACCTTAACTAAACGAAAAAAATAGTTTAAGCTATAATCCACTAAACATCACATGATCACTACTGTATAGAGAGTTTTGCCTGTTTTAACAACTGTTCTTGGAGTATTTTGGTTAAAATCCCAAAATAGTTTCTAAGCAGTTTCCATTTAGATTGTTTTTAGCGCTGTTCGTTAATAGATGAAGAAGCTAAATTAGAATATAGTCCAAAATTAATCCTAAGCAGTATGGAGTAATATCATTTTTGCAGAGAAGTATCTCTTTTGTAAAATCACTGATAAATATATCCAATAACAGAACAAAATCAATCATTTAAAGACACTTTTTTTCTGTTGAAGAGCATTTTGTTAAGTAAGTTAATAACTTTTCTGCATTTAATAACTTTAAAGTCTTTGAAAAGCATTTTCCCCAAACAGAATCATACACCGGATAAGATTAATAAAAGTAATATCAGTCTACGGTTTATTTTAAACCCTATTTTAAGGGGAGTAATTAAAGATAAAATTTCACCAGCATCTTAATCTTGATTTAAATCCAGTCTGCGCTAAAGAGAAATGAACATCAATGATTGGAATAATTATTATTAAAATCACTCTTTCAAAAAAATTATAAGTAACATGTAATGATGGTAAAAGAAACACCTGGATACTCAAATATTACCATGAGAAATATTACTGGAATGTTCAAATACACTCCTTTGTAGTGATTTTCTACTCTTTCACATACTCTTTTGTCAGATATCAGAAGAGAAGTTTCTGCACAGAAAATATATAAAAACTATTAGAAGATTGATCTTTCCAATAGCTCAAGATATAATTTCACCATTAAATGTTGAATGTCTAGAAAATTTTAAACTTTATTTAAACTTTTCAAATACAAACAACTTGTTAATAATAACACATAAATAGACAACACAGGTTAGTATTTACTTAACATTTCACTCTTCTTCAGATGCTGCTGGCCTGACCAATGACAATATAGCATAGGAATCAAACTTACAACTTTAGATTCTCAAATAGCAAATTTTAAGGCAACACTCTAACCAACTGAGCTACTCTGTCAAAGGCTCAATTGGTTAGAACATTGACTTAGAATTCTATATTTGAGAATCTAAAGGTGTAAATTCAACTCCTATACTTATACCATCACTGGTCAGGCCTCAACTCCTGAAGAAGAGAGGAGAATAATACTAAATGTTGTGCAATTACTGTGTTGTATATTTGGGTGTTATTACTAACAAGTTGTTTGTATTTGAAAAGTTTAAATCTTTAAAATATTTAATGATAGATGATGGAAGTAGTCCAACATATTATCACATCCCTTTTTGGATGTTCAACTAAAAATCTGCAATCAAAGAATTATGATGTAAAAAATGAAATTCTTATAATGCTCCAAGTTTCTTTTTTTAAAGCCACCGATAAAACCAATATATTCACGGGACCTATAGGCATTTGCTCTTCTGTTCATCAACAGATTCAAGACAAACCATGGGCAGGTTGATCATCAGCTTCATAAATGGAATATTTCAATAACATTTAAATGTGAACAAATACAAACTATGAATTACATCATTAACGACTGAAAGATTTGTGGGTACAGCGGCAGAAATGAAAAATGTAAGAACATAATAAAACCATTGATTAATCATAGTTGTATTTTTATATTGGACTATTTCCATCATCTAATATGAGTAGTGACTGTCTTTAGAAAAATTTCACTTTTTATTTAAACATTTCAAATACATCCAACGGTTAGTAATAGCACATCAAACAGGTTAGTATATGCCCAACATTTTGAGAGGTATTATTCTACCTTCTTCTTCGGGTGTTGCTGGCCTGATCAGTGACAGTAATAGCATGGGATTCGAACCTGAATCTTTATATTCTTGAGTATTGAATTTTAAGGTAATGCTCTAACCAACTGAGCAATTCTGCCAAAGGCAACAATCAGTAAAAATTTTACATACTTGACAATGACAACAAATCCCATAAGCCGACCTAGTGTGACTATACATAATGTATGAAACCACTAATCAACTTTGCTGTTAGGAAAAAGTGGAGAAATCAGGAGGAACCTCATAGATAAGTATGTGAAATTTCTACTGACTGTTGCCTTTGGCAGGATGGCTCAGTTGGTTAGAGTGTTATCTTAAAATTAAATACTCAAGAATCTAAGGGTCTAGGTTCAAATACCATGCTAGTATTATCATTGGTCAGGCCAGCAACACCTGAAAAGAGGGGAGGATAATACCTCTCAAAACATTGTGCATATATTTAAAATAATCCAATATAAAAATACAACTAGAACACCATCATCACAAACCTTCAGGAAAATATTGGTGAATCAGTTTTCTAGTTGGAATCTTTTCAAGTTGTTTTATGATATTTTATTAATAGTTAAATTGTTAAAAAAAAATCCATTTTCTAAATAAATAAATTTTGTAATTGTTGCTAAATTTAAGAGTTTAAGATTGCAATAGTTTTCTTTTATGCTAAATTTTTGTAATATTTTCTGTGTAAAATAATCATGGTTCAAATACTAAATATATTAAAATCTCTGTTATCTGTCTGTAAAATCTTTTCCGATTTAAGATAGTCAATTCTAATTTATCAATATCTACTAATTTTATTGTTTAAATTATGAGCGTTCTGAAACAGTAGCAACTCCCCTCAATAGCGCCACCTATTGTGAGCTTTATAATCAATGGTACTATATGTGTATGAAATTAAAACTTGTAGTGTTTCTTTTTTTTTCTATCTGATTCTATTAATTTTAAGACTTTAAAAGTTTATATAAATCTGTATCAGAGATTAATATCTACTGATTTTATTGTTTAAATTATAAGAGCCTTCTGAAACAGTGATGTGATGTATTGTAGCTATTCCTTAAACGAAGTCAAAAATCTCTCAGCAATTATACCAAGAGACACTTGTTAGCTACTTAATTTTACATTCCCCAGTCTAATTTTTCCCATATTCTGCTCCATCCCATTTCCACAACATAATCTTTGTCAACTCTACAGCCTTTATATCTAAATCCCTCTTATCTTTTTTCAAACCCAGCATAAAAAACAATAATCTACTTTCTGTATAATCACTTTTTTCATATTTATTATCCCATAACTTCATTATATGTGCCCTTTCCGTTTTCAAGCATTTACATTCAATTAACAAATGCCTAATGTTTTCTATTCCTTCCTTACATAATTTACAGACTAAATCACCCATATTTTCCCATTTACATATATATTCTCTTGTTGCTAAAGATCCTGTTCGAGGCTTAAACACTAAACTACTTTCCTTACTATTATCATAAATTAACTCACACCTAATATTCTGTTTATTTCTATATATATTTAAACTCTTTTTACTCTCCATACTAGTTCTCCATCTCTCTAACTCCCTATTCTTTATTAGTAAATCTTTTATCCCATTCCTTACCACTTTAAAGCTCAACAATCCTCCCAACACAATCATCCCATCTTTTATACAAATATACAGATATAAATTCTTTATCCAAATTTTTAGTTTATATAAATCTATATCAGAGATTAATCTTTTTAAAAATATTTTAAACTTGTGTAGAAAAAATTGGGCCTGAAATTTTATTCTTTATGATCTAATTTCATCTTTTTCTTTCCTACTATCATCACACATATTTATAACTCCATTAGAAAATTCTAGGTTTTTGGTAGATTATTGATTATAATAAGCAGTTTTGGTTTTGTTCTAAACTAGAATGAATTATTTTTAGTATCCTCAAGGAATAAATCTTTAGTAGCTATTGTTATGAGTTTGCTAAATCTATTATAGCAAGAAAAGATGGGTGAGGTTTTTCAAAGATATTCAGTATATTAATTCTTTACATTATCTCTGTATTCTATGCTTATATAAGCTGTTAAAACAGTAGCAAACACTCTGTATGGTATGGCTATCCAGTGCAAGCCTTAGTAATCAATGGATGCAGGAAGGTTAGTGTATAAAATCACTATCTAATGTTTATTCGTGTAAAACATGTAATGTTTTAGTGGTTTCATACCAATCCTGACCATAGGATGATGGTGATTGTAATTTCTAAAAAACCTAAAGACACAATGTATAGATACTGAACAAGATTCAGATATATATGATTATACAAGCAAATTAACTTGGTTTGAAAACATCTTTCATCTGGGGGGTTTTGGTTGACTAAATAGGTAAAAAGTGGCTGCTGGAGGGTTGTATTGGATCCTAAGATATAAGTATAGTGCTTTCAGATTTAAGGCTCCCACTGATGAAAGCCACAAACTAGAAACTAGTTCAGGGATATTGCACGAGTAAGCGTTAAGTAGGAATTTTATGCACAAACCTTGCATTCATTGATCACTGAGACTTGCACTCTGTGGTCCTACTATATGGAGAGTTTGCTATTATTTATCTTGAGAGATTGAAGGTTTCAGTTATGAGAATACAAATTGCAAGAGTAATAAGATTGAGTTTAGATCAGCTATGGAGAAAATGATTAATAGATTAACTGATAATGGTAAACCATATTTGGTTGAAATAAAAACATAAATCAGGGATTATTTTTGTATCCTATCTGCTTGAAAGGAACATTTCTTTTTGCTTGATAATATAAAACATACACTCATTGTTTTAAATAAACATTTCTAAAAGTTTAAAATTTGATCTTCCGTCAGTTGTGTCTTTCCAAAGATTCTAACATAGACCCAGTTTATATCAAAAGATTTGCAAATATTGGAGATATTGTTAATTTGATAGAATAGTGATTGCTACATTGTTTGAGCTATTTTCAATAACTGTTTGCATACAAAATAGTTTGAATTAATAGTGATCAAATCAGCTTTAGTATTTAACATTACATGACCACCACTTCTTATGCTTGTGTGTAACTGTTGTTAAAACAGGCAAAACTCACTATACGTATTGCCACACACAGCAAGCTAGAGTAATCAATGGATGCCAGAGGGCTTGTGCATAAAATCCCCATCTAGTGCCTACTCATCCAATATCCCCAGACTAGTTTCTGGCTTGTGGCCTTTGTCAGTGAGGAGCCTTGGATCTGAGAGCACTGCATCCATTGATTACTTTAGCTTGCTGTGTGTGGCAATATGTATAGTAGCTTTAGTATTTATTTGGTCAAAATGTATATAAAGCAAGGAATTTTAAATTCTACATTATTAGGGAATGATTATTCATCTAAAGTGCGATTTCATCAATGTTAAATTGTATTATTACTTTATAGAAGATTTCCATTTCTGAGGATTTAATAATTTATAGATTGCTCTGCGGAGAATATACCTAGTGCTTGAGATATCCACTACTGTGAACATTATGCAATCAGAAGCCAAGACATTTGACATAGTAGCTCAACAGTTACTAGCAATTGCACATCCACTACTGCGAACATCATGCAATCAGAAGCCAAGACATTTGTCATAGTAGCTCAACAGTTACTAGCAATTGCACAGTCAGAATTAATGCTTACAAAACATATTTTCATTCTTTCACTAGGCTATCCTGATTTTCTTGCTCATCTGCACTTTCTAGAGATCCCACTCTCACACAAGGTTAGACTGGTTTCTATCCATTTTCAACATCTTGTGGAGGGATATAATCATAAACATATAACCAAAGACACATATCATACCCAATATGTATACATTATGCTGAACCAGCACTCATCAATAGATCCAGATCACATTCTCTTACTCATATCTTTATCATTGTTCAGTATATTTAGATAGGGAAATTACATTTAATTGAGAAGTGGGAAACTTTCTGCCTCCTATAACGCAAACAACTTGATAGACTTATATTAATAAATTTTTATTATTCATTAGATTAGAGATTATTCATTCAGTAAATAATATATCTGTAGTGTAATTATTATTCATTTAAGTAAATAATTTTTAGTCTAATGAATGACTAATAAAAAAATATTAATATACCTCTATCAAATGATTTGTGTCAATGTTGTGAGAATAGAAAGTTTAACATTTATAAATTAAACTGGAGTATATTACCAAAATCATACTTTTCTTTATGTTTGCCATAATATCCTATAAATTCAATTTATCCAAACCGCTTCAAACACTTTTTAGCAAAACTCTTTATTTGTACATATGCATACACTTACGTTTCGACTGACCTGCAGTCTTCTTCAGAGCAATTTTTTTTAGAAGATCAAAATAAACTTGCTCTGAAGAAGACTACAGGTCAGTTGAAACGTAGGTGTATGTATATGTACAAATAAAGAGTTTTGCTAAAAAGTGTTTGAAGCGGTTTGGATAAATTGTATTTAAACTGGAGTATAACGATATGTGTAAGAGAAAGCGATCTTACCCAACTGATGAGTGCTGGTTCAGCATGAAATGAGCATCTTATGGATCAAACGTCTTTTTCACTTGTCTTTAATCACATCTTTATAATTACATCCCTCCAAAAGGTGTTATTCGTGGATAGAAACTAGTCCCAACCTAGAGTGAGAATAATAGATTGAAAATTATACTACAGAAATATTATTCGTTAAATGAATAATCTCTAGTCTAATGAATGACTAATAAAAATTATTAATTTTATGGCGACGTCCTTGGGGGTTATCATCTCCGTTGTTATTCCCATTAAATAACTATTATCATATTTTTGAATGTACTGTATATAAAATCTTGTCTATTCGCCTAATAAATTCCTTTCCTATTTTTCTGTAATGAATAATTTAAACTAAAAATCTATCAAATGTATTTGTTCTATTTAATTTACTGCTTGATTAATACATTTTAAACTAAGATTTACTTGTTAAACTATCATTATTTTATATATTTAAACTAGGATTTAGTTGGTTAAACTATCGCTAATAAAGTGATCACGTGATTATATTGTAAAGCAAGCCTTCAAATCTGGAAAGTTAGTAAAATTGTTTGGAGCGACGCCGGAGGGAGGGGTGACGTATACTTTTTTCTCTCTCTTATCAGCCAAACAATATGCAATTGCAATATTAGTCTTTTTTAAATAAAGTGAGTCTTCCTCAAATCAATTGTATAAATATGACACTTTGAAGGTCTTGTATAAAAAAAATCAGTTTAAAATGAACAAAATAAGAGACGATTTCAACAGCAGCTGTAATCAATAATTCAATTCAACATGGAGACAACTTGCTTCAGGAGTTTCTTCTTTTTTTCTAAAACAAAAGCTTTGTCAAACATTTTATAAATGCAGAATAGTTTCTAAAGAACCAATTTCGCCAAGATGTATGTCCTTTATAAACTGAAAATGTTATTGATTTAGATACGCGCGTTACAAATAAGTTCATTCGCCCATCGCGCAGATCGACGGTATAAAAACTATGCTATTCTTTTATTTCATTTCGTTTATGAATATCAAATATTAAGCAAAATATTTATTTGATATATGTGTGTGCGCGCGCGTATACATGCACGGTAAGGAATTTCTTGCATCTGTTACTGATTTAGCAGTTTCTTTCAAAAAAAAAATTTTTTTATGTGCTTGAATTATTTCCTTAAAAGGATAATTTAGCTATAGTCCTTTATTTTCTCACTATCTGTAATTATGCTCCATTAGAAGATACAGTAGATAAGATTAAATGAAAAAAAGATTTAGAGATTATAAGGAACAGCGAATGAATGGATTTGTCCAGATTCAATCTTATTTTGATTGGATTCAACCTTCATCTACAGACCAGTAAATATATGTGGAGATAAAAAAAAAAAGCCAATAAAAGATGATGATCAGTGAATTTGATTACTCCCTTTACGGAAAGGAATATATATGGCTATAAATTGCAGTCTATTTGTAGGTAAAGTCAGATAATAATCAAATAACTGTAAGAGCTGAATGACCACATGCATATTGTTAAAGCAGTCAAACAAAATCAAGTTGAACTGGAAGCTGCTTTAATATAAACTAAACACCTCAACCTATGCCATGCCAGTTTGCCTCATGAGTTGGTTTGGTGAGACTTCCAAATACACTGTGACGGCTTCTCTCATATTAGATTTATATTCCAACAGCTTTCAGTTTAACGTAAATGTTAGATTTATATTCCAGAAGTTTTCAGTTCAATGTGAATTTGCCTCCCTGCTTCAACAATATTGTGGGTTTATGTACGGCTGGTTGTTGGATGACTTTATCTCCAAATGGACTGCCAATCTATAGCCAGATCCCCTTCCATAATGAGAACAATCAGATTCTTTGATCATTATCATTTATTGAATTGATTCTGCCATTGGCTATCGTTTAGTAATGAATGATGAATGTGATCAAGATAAGATTGAATCTGGACAATTTCCATTAATTGAAGATAAGTTGTATTTGAAGCATTGAGAAATCCTCTCCTGAAGAATCATTTTAATAATAAATTAATATTTAAATAAGTGCTGAACTTAACTTTTAATATAAATAAAGGGTGTCTATGTGGCTACCAGAGAATGAATCCAGTTGTTTTTAAACCCTCACTCATATTCAAGTATTTCCTTAAAGAATCTTAGGAAATGCCATAACTTGAACAGTTATGATCTTTGTAATTCTATATTGGTCTATTTCCACCATCTAATTAAATCGTTAAATATTTTCAAAAAAATTCAAACTTCATTTACACGTTTCCAAACACATTCAACTGTCAGTAATAGCACACAATTTAGTATTCTGCACCAGCCTGTATTATTATTAGAAGTTTAATATAAGATATAAATAGTTTGAATTTTTCTGAAAATATTGAACAATTTAATCAGATACCAGAAATGGTCAATCGTAGAACTACATATAAAACGGCATTATCACAAAGCTTCAGATAATTGTCAATTCTGATCTTTCTTTTTAAAACTATTGGACCATATTAAAATACGTATAGTTCATGAATGCTTTGGCATTTGTAATATTTAAAAAGCTAAAAAAACAAAAAGAAGTAAAAATTAAAGATCGTTCGAAAGATGCCATTCAGTTTTTTTTTTGGTTAGTATGATTTATTCTTAAAAACATACATGAAAGTTATTTGTGTTGATATTATCCATTTATTTAATTAAAGTTAAAATTGGAGAGAAAGTAAATGCATACAGATTGTTCATCCGGATAAATAAAAAAGATATTACGCTAATATCGGTAGAAATAATGTATATAAAAAAGAACTTTGTAGCTAAAAATCAAAATAATTGTATAAGATTACAGAATTTGCATTATGATATAACAAAAGATAAGAACATATGGGCAGAAATCTGAAAACTGGTTGAGACTATAAAAAAAAATAGCTTCGTGCGAAGTCTTATCTGTTTTTCTTTTGGCTGGTCCTGGATCGAAAAATATCCAGGATCACTCTATGCTGATCTGATTTGTCATGCAGCATGAGAATTGGAGCATTTGTGAACACTTTCTTTAGTCAAGAGGGCACTCCAAAAATGCCTTTGAGCCCAGCTTTAAAGTAGACCAGTAGTGGAAAAATGATAGAAATCAAAATTAACTTATAAATGAGCTCAGGATTCCTATAAATACAAGTATACTACAAGAATCTACACAAACTTACTGGTAAGCTACTATATATTCCTACCCAATTTATGACTAAATTAAAAGTTTTCAAACTAACTTTAACTATGAAGCTTCTATTATCAAAATAGACATTTGCCTAAAAGAAACTTATATGTAATATAACTGTTTAATTATTTAATATTATCTGGATTAGCAAGTGTATGTTTTTTCAATTTTATTAATAATTTATTGTTAAATATTTTAATTTGTCATAATAAAATATCTTTAATATCAACTTTTCATTGTACATTATTAATTTTAAGTTTTAGATTTTATTATTGTTTGAAGAAATGTATAATTACTTTTGCCAATAAGTGTGTTTAATAGAAGCCCAGAGAAAATTTTTAAAGAAATTTCATATAAAAGATTTAAGTAACAAGAAAACAAAATTATAATCTTATGTTAGTTATTTGTTTCTAATTGATGATGCAATGCAACAGATATCAGTAGCCCTTTTAAATAAATTAAAAACTTATTCTGCTGGCAATGTACATCGTAATAAAATATTAGGTCGAGTTAATCAGGAAAAATAATTGTGTTCCTGAAATATCCAAACTCATACATGATCAGAATATTCTTTTTCTATAGTTTGATTAACTTGTACTGTCTAGTGTGTAATAGAAGGCCTAAACCCAAAGTAAAATGTTACACTATGTTCTTACTTCTAAAAATATTTTTTTCCCGGTTTTGTTGCAACCTTATTATCATAACCTTACAAGAAATAGTGTATACCTGGGGCTCATTTTATGCAGATTATTTTAATGCAATTTTGAAGTTCATGTTTCTTCTTAATATCTTTCATATTTCACTATATTTATTAGATATCAAGAAATTTAAATTATTAATAACTTATTTTCACTTGAAATACTTTTTTTTCCAAAAATATAATGTTATATTAGCAGCTAATGTGAGCATGGGCTGAAGCAATATTTAGATTCTTAGCTTCTATGTAAATAACCTATATATACTAATGAGTAAATAATACTAATAGATTTATACTTACATATAAAAATATCACAATAAATATTCAAAAAATTTAAACTTTTAAAACATATTTTGTTATATATAACAGAAATAAATAATCTTTTAGATTTTTAAAATAAAAAAAACAAGATTTTATAAACTGAAAATAATCTTTCTAATTATAATGTATAATATTTTGTTTTGAATGCGATCTCATTTTTTTAATATAGTAATAGAAAACCATCAACATAGCACAAGACTGAAAATGGTGCTAGTTGTACATCACATCACAAATAACAATAAAGTGGCTAACAGGTTTCTTTGGGCATAATTACTGAGAGATTCTTGACTTCATTTAAGGAGAAGTGACAATACATCACATCACATCGAATCTGATTTCTTACCAGTTTACAAATGAACGCTAGCAGTAATGATTAAAATATGTATGAAAATGTAAAATTAAATACTGTAGTAATACAAAAAGTAAAAAAAGTTTGTCTTGTATTAATTTTTTCAAAAATTTGAAATTTTTTATTAGTCATACTTTAATTGCTTATTTTTTTAATGCGAATTTTAAAATAATTTTTGCTTGTTGCTTTGCTTTTATGCGAATTCTGAAAATTACTGCACCTATCCCTCATTTTTCAAGGTAAGTTAAGTATTTTTGTGTGATTTTTTTTAATGCGGGTTTTCGTGGAACTTATCTACCCCATAAAATGAGACCCAGGTGTATTTGTAATGTTTATATAAGTAAATAAATTCTTAAATTGTGGTTGAATCTTGGATAATAAAGAACTTTTGTGTATAATAATAATTTTTATCAGTTATTCATGGATAGAAACCAGTCCCTCCCTTCTGTGAGAAATGGTGTAGTTAAAGTTGTGCTACAGAAATATTCTTCATTATTGGTGATAAATAATACTAGTATATTGTAAAAATCTCTAGTCTTGTGAATAATAAAAATTATTAATATACTTTCATTAAGTGATTTGTGTCAAAGTTGTGAGGGTGGCACATTTGATAATTACCTATCTATCTATTTATCTATCTATCTACCTACCTATCTATCTATATTTATCTATCTATCTCTCTATCTCTATCTATCTATCTATCTATCTATCTATCTATCTATCTATCTATCTATCTATCTATCTATCTCTCTATCTATCTCTCTATCTCTCTATCTCTCTATCTATCTATCTATCTATCTATCTATCTATCTATCTATCTATCTATCTATCTATCTATCTATCTATCTATCTCTCTATCTATCTATCTCTCTATCTCTCTATCTCTCTATCTATCTATCTATCCATCTATCTATCTATCCATCTCTCTATCATCTATCTCTCTATCCATCTATCTATCTATCTGTCTATCCATCTGTCCATCTATCCATCTCTCTATATCTATCTATCTATCTCTCTATCTCTATCTATCTATCTATCTATCTATCTGTCTGTCTGTCTGTCCGTCCGTCCGTCCGTCCGTCCATCCATCCATCTATCTATCTATCTATCTATCTATCTATCTATCTATCTATCTATCTATCTATCTATCTATCTATCTATCTATCTATCTATCTAATGAACAATAATAAAGATATGCATTAGAGATTGTGGTCTAGGCCAACTAATGAGTGCTGGTTCAGCACAAAATGTGCATCTTGGAGATCATAGATCTTTTTCACATATTTGCTTATATGTTTACAGTTATAATTCTCCACAAGGTGTTAAAAGTGGATAGAAACTAGTTCCTACCTTGCGTGAGAGTGGTGTAATACAACAGTTTTAATAGTTCACCACTTTTTATGGTTGCCAAGACAAGCAGCAGATTGGAAGAATACCAAGACTTATCCTAATAAACTTTGTGCTTCTGACCATTAATTTTCTTTATGAAAAACCAATCGTACTTGCCACCAATAACTTCACACTCTGAACATGTAACATATTTAATTATATTCAATACATAGTAACCAAAGTGAGTTATTGCCAAAATAACTCCAAACTGGTGAATTACTGTTCTGAATGTCATTTAGTAACACTAGTATGTGTCTTTCTTTTAAACAGATCTCCATTTTATAAGCAGCCCTCCTAACTTACAATGAACAATTTGTTTTACCTATCTAGTTACATAATTGATTTATGTGTGCAATTGGTTGTTTATTTAGTTATTGTTGTTATAGTGTTCATCCATCTTGTAATTCTGAATCTGATCTAGAGCATACAACCTTTTAATATTTGCAACCCCCATATTCAAACCAAAAATTTACATGAGCCATTATATGTTGTTACCATCCTATTATAAGCATATAAGGATAATAATAATAAAAATCATTTTACCATATATAAATATATATTTTTATATTATATTTCAGTAAATGCTCTCCATACAATAGCATCATTTAGTGCAAGTCAGAGTACTGGATACAAGATTTGTGCATAAAATCCCTATTGAGTTCCTACTTATCCAATATCTCCAGACTAGTTACTAGCTTGTGGCTTTCATCATTGCAGAGCTTTGGATCTGAGAGCACTGCACCTAGGTCTTAGAATCACATGCATCCTTTCAGAAACCACTTTTATCTTTTTAGTTAACTATAAAACTTTGAGTCCAAAACGAAAACACAATAGTGTTTCAATTCAAGCTCATTTGCTTATATAGTCATATTATCTGAATTGGATCTTAACTAAGCTGAACATAACTACAATTACTCTAATTCTATTGGATAGGTTGGTATCAAAACACTGAACATTACACAATCACCATTTTTTATGCATACACATGCTGTTAATACAGAGGCAAAATTCTCCATACAGTAGCACCATTCAGTCCAAACCAGACTAATCAGTGGATGCAAGAAGATTGGTTATTGAATGAGTAAACATTCAACAGGGATTTTATGCACAAACCTTCCTGCATCCTTTGATTACTCGGGTTTTCATTAAGTGGTGTTACTATATGGAGAGTTTTGCCTCTGTGTTAACATCTTGTGTAAGATAAAAAATGGTGATCATGCGATGTTTAGTGGTTTAATATCAATTCTTCCAAACAGAATTATGGTGACTGTGGTTATTAAAGCAACAAAGACACCATATTGAATATACGCTGAACTGAGTTCAAATCTATATGACTATACAAGCAAATGATCTTGAATTGAAAACATTATTGTGTTTTCATTTTGAACTCAATGCTTTATAGTTAACTAAAAAGGTAAAAGGTGATTGGTTGCTGGAGGGTTGCATTAGATTCTAGGATTTAGATGCAGTGCTCTCAGATACAAAACTTCTCACTGACCAAAGCCACAAGCTAGAAACAAGTCTGGAGATATTGAATGAGTAAGTGTTTGATAGGGATTTTATGCACAAATCATTTTGCCTCCACTGATTACTCTGGCTTGCATTGAGTGATGCTATTGTATAAAGAGTTTTGTCTCTGTTAACAACTTGTGTAAGCATAAAGAATGTTGATCATGGGGTTCAGTGATTTAATAAAAAATGCATAGGTCTGTTGATTTGAAGCAATTACAACTTTTTTAGCTTGTTTTAAAAATAGGCATTTAAGAACTTAGAACCATATATCAATGTTATGAGGATACTAGCTTGAAGAACAAAACTCAGAGGGTGAAGAAGAGAAATGTTATGATGTGCTGTTTATATAAAGCAGATTGGAATATAAAGAAGGACATGTTTTAGCACAAAAGATGTCAGATACACAATAATTAGTTGATTAGCTTTCATGTATCTTTTAATAGTGTTTAGGTCTTTGTTTTTTCAATTAAAATTTATTATCCAACATAAGAACTTCTCAAAATTTTCATGGCTTCCAACATTGTTTCTGCAATCCCTTGCGAGGTCACGACCCACAGGTTAAGCACTGCTGATCTAGAGAAATTTATGGTTTTGATGAGTTCATTATTGAGGGTAAGCCTAAAACAGAAAAACAAATGCCATTAGATTATAAATATAATCTATACACCTTACTTTAAATATTGCAAAACATTTTTTTAGTCTGATGTTTCAATAGTTCTGCAGTCTTCACCACAGCCCCTATTGATTATTTCATTTCAAAAAATAACCAGTAGTGGCTCTGAAAAAAATTTGCATGACAGTCAAAATGCCATAATGTATACAAAAAAATGCTTTGCAATAAAGTGTTCAAAGTAAGATGAATAAATTGTATTTATATATAATATAAAATTCATTGAAAGCAATCAACAATCTCAATCGTTGTCAAGGCAATCTCATTTTAACAATAAAGGAAGTTGCTTGTTACAACAGATGTGAGATTGTTGATAGTTACTGATATTGGTCTGGTTTAAGTATTAAATGCTTATCTAGCTTTGAGCACTATAAAATAATATGGCAATTATATAATAAAGAAAATAGATAAGATTTAATAATAATTAGATTGATAACATCATTTGAAATACTACTGTTTCGAATTAAATGGCATTAAATCTTTGAAGAACAAAAAAGCTTCTGAAAATATTAGAAATATTATACATATTTTGAAAGAATCAGGTGATGGAATAACAGGAAAATGTTGGCAATTTTTGAACAAATATTTTAAGATTTAGATCATCACGAATGATTGAAACAAATATATTGATACTTAAGGTAGATATAGATGTTAGAAAACTGTAGTTCTATCAGTTTTTTATCAGTGTTGTATAACATATTCACTATAAAGAATTTTATATCCAAGTTATTGAAAAGAACAACTGGAATTAAAAACAGATTTCAGCACAATTAATCCATATTCAAGTTTTAAGAGAAATTATAAAAAAGGATTATCAGCGATTACTATTTTTCTATTAGATATTAGGATCACCAAAGTTTTTGGAACATTAAAATATAATTCGGGAAAATATTTTTGAAAGTGCAATATGCAATAATTAAAGTACGTGAAGGTTTTTAAAAAATACCAGTGATAGAGGTATTGAACATCGCAGAGATTTTCTAGATGATAGGTTAATCTAAAAGTTTATAATAATTGGCAGTTTACTTGTAATTGTATGTTGAACTATTTCTGGTCTTGTTTTAATTGTTAAATGTTTTTAGAAAATTCACCCTTTTCAAATAAATTCAGTTGTTAGTAGTACCCAAAGATTAACATATAACACAACATTTGGAGTGGTATTATTCTCCTCTCTCACTAACCTGACTAATCATAACACTCTCATGGGAATCTGATGACCATTAGATTACTGGACTATTCCATTATCTAAGTTTTAATTATGAAATGCTTTTAGAAAAATACAAAGTTTATTTAATTATATTCAACTGTTAGTAATAGCACACAGATTAATATATAATGCAATATTTCAAGCCATATTATTATCTTATTCAGATATTGCTGCCATGGCCAGTGACAGTATGAGTATGGGAATCAATCACTGACCTTTAGATTCATGGATACCAAATTTAAATTGCTCTAGCTAACTAGGTTATTGTCTAATGGAGGCTATGTTCACAAGTAATGCTTCAAAACTGCAGAAAATGTTATAAAAATGCAAAAACAAATGCTGTGACCAGTGACAGTATGAGTACGGGAATCAACCACCGACCTTTAGATTCATGGATGCTGAATTTAAATTGCTCTAACTAACTAGGTTATTGTCTAAGTGGTGGTTGTGTTCACAAGTAATGCTTCAAAACTGCATAAAATGTTATAAAAATGCAAAAGAAAAGAAAAGGATTAATAGTAAATATTAAAAATACCAAGGTAAAGATGCGTTTTTTAAAAAAATATATTGATAAAGATGTAATTATAAATTTATTTAAATGCACATTGATTATGTAAGTAATATTTACTAAGACTGTAAACCTCAAGAATATGCATGTGAAAATGCGAAGGGAGGGACCTCTACAGGCTTAACCATAGGAAAAAATTATTTCCAAAAATACTTGAAATTAAAAAACAAAACAATAAAACATCACAGGACTTCAGTTCATATAATGTTTAAACAGTGCTTTTCAGTAATTTTTTTTTTCATCATTATTATGCTACCTATTCTAAGCTTTAATAATCAGTAGTTGTCAGAGATTTATTAAGTACTACTAACTGGGATCTATTGATTACTAAAGCATACACTAGGTGGCATAGTAATATTGAAAAAAAAAAATATTTGAAATCATTGATTAATAGGTGATTTTTTCTTCACAATTAATCATTTAGATATGCCATCTGTTTCAAACGCAAGTATTTACGTAGAGTTTATATATATAAAACTTTAACAAAATGTTCCACATCTTATAATTATTTAAGCATTAATTATTTATAATGGAATTTTTTCAAAAATCTCAAATATCTTTTAAATGGCTCAGGAATGAAGCAAAAGAGAAATAAAAAATTGACAGAGTTGAAATATACATTTTAGTCATAATATAGTCAAAAAATGGCATGTTTCTGGGCTTTTGCTTTGTCATTATTTTCAACCGTAGTTGGCAAATGAAAGGTTCTCCAAATTTAATCCAGTTTTTTTTTTTATATCCATATCCCTTTTTTTCATATCAAACCATCAAAAATTAATTTAGACTATCCATCTCACATGTGGTTTCTTTCTTGGTCTTTTATAATTTCTTGATATTTAGCTTAAGGCATCAACTATACATCTATTATCATCTCCTTTAGAAATATATCCACTCCAGATTCATTTTAGTTTCTCACTTCTTTCAATTCTCTCGTGAATTTCACTTTTGATCACTTCTTCATTTCTAACATTCTTTAGTGTGTGTTTTTTAAGTTTCTATATTGCCATATAATTAAGTGAGAATCCATAATAACTATAAAGCTTGCCTTTTCAAACACATAGACATATTTTCTTTTGTTACTAAGTTATTTTTGCTGTCTTCATTAAATTCAGAGATGCAAACTGATACAGTTATTTTTTTAATGCTATATGATATGGAAAGATTCATTTTGAAAAAAAAAAATCGTTGAAATAAATTCTTGGATTAGCAGGTAACTTAGATTGTAGAGGTGAATAACATAAGAGGATTCACAAGATTTTAATAAAATTGTGGAATTCTCATTTTTTAAAAAAAATCTATTTCACAACCTCCATTTTTAATTTCTTTTTACATATTATCTAAAAGAATATTAAAATTTTTCTTGCTATTTGCATAAAATAAATCGTCATATAAAATTCTAACAATGTTCATAACTTATGAAAACTGCTAATATCACCATACCTATTATTATTAATCTTGGGCAGGATGATCTTCCAAATTAAATCCAGTTTCTCCGATTTGCAGTTTTTCTTCATCACGTCATTCAAGCAAACTTTCTTATTAATCTCATTTATAGTCCCTTTTTAGATCATTTACAATCTCTTGGAATCCAGTTTAAGACTTCAATTGTCTATCTACTGTTACTTTTTTAAACAATATGTCCAGTCCAACTTCATTTCATTTTCTTAATTTCATTATTGATACTAGGTTAATATTCAAGTCTTTAATTTCATTTTTGATGTCACTCTATTGATTATAACACACATCTCTGAAGTCTATGTCTTGTTATCTGCCATTTGTCAAAATCTCAGATCCATAAGCAAAATTAAAACATTTGTATACCAACATTAATACTCATCCTAATGTTAATAGATTAATCAATAATATCAAAGATAAATTACAAAAGAAAGCACAAAATCCCATGCATCAACCCAAACTGCACAGCTGTATACCATAGTGAATCTAAAGTTAATATCTCCACTAGATGAGAACAGCATAAATATTTATATCCAGAATGTAAGTCCATATTTTGGAATCATGGATAGCAACATGGCCATATTTTTAACCCACAGACTATTAATCTCATGTTTGTAAAACAGAATGATAGAAAAAGAAAAATCAGAGAGACATGGTTCATCACCAACAATAAAAATTGTCATCAACAAGAAAGAAAACAGTGTCCAGTTATTTAATAAGTGGAATATTTAAATAATTAATTTGAATAAAATGCATAATTATCACCCGACTATATAAATCGAGCAACGCACTTTATTTTTTCATGAGAGCTATGATTTTGGTGCACATCACCAAAGGTATTCTATATCATCAAGGAAAGAAAAAATAAAAATATTTTTGTTACCCAGACATTAAAATGTTTTTCCAAAATTTTGAAGTAAAAACTAGTAAAATACATCTATTAAAAAATATTATTTTCAAACACATAAATGTATATTTTTAAAAAATTATTTGTACCATCAGAACCTCATCAAATTTAATTGTATGATTAATTTCATTCATCCTATTTTCGGTTGCATTAGTAATCTGATTAAAATATTTATACTTTTTTTTCTCATGTGTCATAGCATCAGCCGGGAAGCGAACCCGCTAGCATGGGACAACTGCTTGTAAAGCAGCTGTCGCTGAATTCTCGACCACCAATGCTTGACAAATCAGTTTTTTTTTTTTTACATAGTTGAAGATTAATCCTGTTTTCATGTAATAATTTTTTTAACATTTCCTGAAGCTCTTTAGTACTACTTGCAAAACAACCAGTTCATTTAGGGAAAAATCTAGACGACTTAATTGAAAAAAAAATTGAAAATCTAGACGACTTAAATAAATATTTATTTTCACTTCCTTTTCATTTTAATTACTTTCCGTGTAACTGCCTAAAAAGTTTTGGAGAAGTGTTACTTTTTCATACATCCTAATTCCATGTTAATTTTGTTAATTTTGCCATTTAATCTAATGACTGGTGCAATATTTTGTTATACATTCGTAAGAATTTGGTGCATATCATAGGTCTGCATCTGAATGACCCTATACTTTAAAAACTAATGTTTATAGAGTCAAATGTCTTTTACACAAAGCGTAATAACATCGTGAATTCATTGGCCTTTTCTAAACTTGGACACTTAATAGAAGAGCAATACAGAGACTTCAGAACACTCAAAGAAGTATGGAGAGATGCATGTTGGGAATAACAAGAAGGGATCGAAAACGCAATGTATGGGTAAGAGAACAAACAGGTGTTACTGACCTCATTGAAAAAATTAAAAGACTGAAGTGGAGTTGGGCTGGACATATTGTTAGAAGAGATGATAACAGATGGACAATTGAAATTTTAAATTGGATTCCAAAAGATTGTAAAAGACCCAGAAAGAGACCACATGTGAGATGGGTGGATGAAATAAGAAAGTGTGCAGGGGTGATGTAGAGAAGAGAAGCTAAAGATAGGAAAAGATGGATTGAACTTGGAGAGACCTTCATTCTGCAGTGGATTGATAATGGTTGATGATGATGACTATACTAAAAACAGTTTTAAAATCGTCGTTTTTTTTTAAAGTCCAAATTCTCTGCAAATTGCAACAGATCTATATAAAATCAAGAAATTATTACATGACTCTCAGTTTACACAGTATTTTTCAAGAACAGCTCTATCTATATTACATCACTTTTGCCATCTTTTGTCAACTTGTGTAAATAAATATATAATAATGCTTATTCATCATCATCAACCATTATCAATCCATTGCAGGATGAAGGTCTCTCCAAGTTCAATCCATCTTCTCTGATCTTTAGCTTCTCTTCTCCACATCACTCCTGCACACTTTCCTATTTCATCCATCCATCTCACATGTGGTCTCTTTCTGGGTCTTTTACAATCTCTTGGAATTCTGTTTAAGATTTCAATTGTCTATCTATTATCATTTCTTCTAGCAATATGTCCAGCCCAACTCCATTTCAGTCTTTTAATTTTTTCAATGGACACTTAATAGAAGAGCGATACAGAGACTTCAGACCAATCAAAAAAGTATGGAGAGATGCATGTTAGGAGTAACAAGAAGAGATCAGAAACTCAATATATGGGTAAGAAAACAAACAGGTGTTATAATGCTTATTAAATATGTAAAAATAATGAAATGGATTTTTTGCTCAGGAGTTCATAATAAATTTGAACATTGGAAGTATCAACATTGGAATTGATTGGAGGACCTTCGCCATGGTAAAATGTCAGGCTCTGGAGTATAAAATTCTCAGATTGATCACATTGCATGGTTTAGCAAGGTCCTCCAATCAATTCCAGTGGTCATACTTCCGGCCCTCAAACTTATGAATTCCTGAGCAATAAAGCTATTAGATTTCTTGTATTCATCCAGTATTATTCTGTTTATAATCCTAGATCTTGGCCTTTGTCTGTAAAGAGTTTGGATGTGATGCGCTTGGATTTTTGAAAACAGAAGCTACCCTTTACAGTTTTTATACCATCAAGATGCAAACCTAAAATTCATAAACATCTAAATATTTAAGCAAGCAGACTCAGATGTAAAACTCCTTACTGATGAAGACCAGAAGCTAATCTAAAGATAAGAATAAGATAGCATAGGATAGGAATTTATTAAACATTTCTCAGGAATTAATAATAGGCACAAATAAATAATATAAATGGAGTTTATTCCTGAAAAGTATTGTATAAACTGGGTCACATGATATTTTTTTTGGTTTTATAAGATGATACCTGCAATTATTACAAAACTGAGGACACCAAAATATGTAAATACTGAACAGGTATCAGATCTCTATAACTATGCAAAAAAAATTGGTCTGGAGATATAGATAAGATAGCATTGGATAAGAATTTAATAAAAGTTAACACTTATTGATTACAAATTTACAATAGTTGGCAGAACTGAAACAGTATAATTAGAGTTTGATTTTGTATAGAAGTGATAGAAAAACTATAGATCTAAATTATATTTTTGTTTTACCTTTCTTAAATATCATTACTTATTCTTCCACCCATCTATTACATGTTTATTATTTATGCATTTTATATATAGCTTGGTATTCTATTATTTTTTTGCCTTTTTTTTTTAAAGATTTCTTGTAATTTTTTCCACTTTTATAGATTTAATTATTAAAACTTTTGACATTTTAGTTAATGTTGTAATTATAAAAAATATTTTTTTGAAAATTCTTCTAAACATTTTCAAGATATCATCCTTCATTTTAATAATAGTGTCACATTTCACCTTATAGCTAAAACTATTTTCCCTCTGATATCAAGATGTTACTCTCTTATGTGGCTTTCCTTAGCCGATTCACTGATGTATTTTTAAACACTATCATTAACTCTGGCATCTATTGATTACTAAAGCTTATACTAGATGGCATAACAGTGATGAGAGAAAAAAACCAATTAAATAGCATTATGTAAGCTGGAATTATGTGATCTCTTATTGGTTTTATATCAATCCTGGGCAAAGGTTAAAGGTGTCTATAGTTATTAAAAAAAATAAGAACACCATAATATTTAGATACTGAACTGATTTCAGATCTATATGACTATATAATTAAGTTGACTGAGACTGAAAACATTAATGAGTTTTTCAATTTGGGCTAGTCTAGTAACTTGATTAAAACAAAGACATAAAAGGTAGTTGCTAAAGTAAAGATGTTTTGATCCCAAAAGTCTACATGCATTGTTTCAAGATTTAAAGTACCTCACTGATGAAGTCCATAAACTAGAAACTCATCTGGAGGTAAGCATGACTATATGACATCTATTGATTACTAAAGCTTACACTGACATAACTGTTGTGAAAGATAATAAAAAAAAAAAATGCTAATGAATAACTAACTCTTTTTCATACCATTTTCCAAAATTCTAGATATCCATTTTTTTTAATAAACCACTTTTAAATATTTTCATAGTCCTTTTTTATTGTGCATATATTGTTAATAGGAACATTGCTATTCCTTTGTTTTGTCAGTCTATTAATGTGATCGTAAGAGAATATCAGTTCCCTTGTCGAATTTGTTCAAGTCAGTGCCGTCCTTAAAATGACTTGCAAGTTCTGGCTCAAATTTACTAAAATATTCTTGAAGATTAAAGATATCAATGGTAAATAGTGTCTTTCTTGATTATATTTACACATATCTTATATCTCCATAACTGATACTCACTTCCTGATTTAAATCTATTAAATACATTACAGTCTCTGAAATATATATTTTTGCTTAGTCAAAATATAATCCATTTCTGCTATACCATCATTTGGATACTTCTAATTCATTTTCTCTTTGGATTTTCTTAAGGAGATTACAGTATATAAAATGTATTTTTATGCCAATTCTATTTCCTCTTTTCTTTCTGCCTCCATATTCCAAATTTCCCATAAAACTTATATCTTTCAATCATGTTCCAAATTTTTGACATTAATGGCAATTTTAAAATGTGTATTCCCATCAAAAATGTCCAACTCTATGATATATCCACCTCCATAGATGACACACTACTTATCATAATATTTAGAGACACCCTTCCTAGTATTTCTTTTGAAAATATAGTAACCATCTCATTTAAAAAAAGTGTAACCATGATTATAAGAAATGGTGATACTTTGGTATTAGACTGGTTGTGATGTTTTCATCTGGGGATAATTATTTAACTTTGTGATCTCATTAAATAATGCCTGCATGAGAACTTTGGCAAACTTAATTGATCAAATTTCTTTATCCTCCAAAAAAATTTAATCTAAAAAAACAAAAACTAAATATGTATTTACATTATAATGATGACCACATTTATTCTAATCAAAGTATTCAGCAAACACTGGGATGGACTAAACTTTTTGATGTCCTCCAAAACAGAAATGAAAGCGTCTGTTTCTTTATGCCACCATTTTTGCATGACATCACAGAATAGTTTGAAATATTGAATTAGCAGCAAAAACTAGATTTTCAGCAAGAAGTTTATCCCAAACAGAAGATTATGTAATTTTGAGATAAAAAATAATTTATTTTCCTTTTTAGAAGAAGGTAAATGTGTTTAATTCAGTATTTATTTGCAGATTCATTTCTGAGATCGAGTTTCAATCACAGCAGATCTAATACCAAAGTAGTGAAATGTGAATTCAAAAATATCACAGCTCACTGATGTTCCAAAAAAAAAAAAAAACAAGCAGCAATAAAATACAATGAAGAAAAATAACAGGATTGTACCGAAGCACTGGGATTCTTCAAGTGTTCCATAATCAGGAATACAACAAGATTCTACGGAAGCAGTGACATACACAAGCATTCCATAATAAATGAAAAGGGCAAGATTCCATTGAAGCACTGATATTCCCAGACATTCCATAATAAAGGAAAACAATAGGATTCCACTGAAGCACTTATATATCCAGTCATTTCATAATATTGACATCCCCAAATTTTATCATTGCTAGACAATAACAGACAATCTCCACTAACTCAAACGGAATCTACTTTCTTCAGTGACAGAAATGGTAAATGTGCAAAATAAAATTGTATCCAATATTATAGCGATGTAGAATGGCAATACTGCAGTGAAGTCAGAATATATCTTCACCTTAGATGAAGGAGAGCTATCCCAAAATATAGAGGAAAAAAATTCCGACAAAGGCAATTAAAATAACAACAGAACTTTGAAAAAATGATCTTCCCAATAAACATAAAAATACCCAAAATTCATATTCTTGATCATCATTATAAATACTATATACATACTAAAACAAACCCAGTACACTGGACAATGCTAAAGACCATTGATACCATCTCATTATCACCACAGGAACAAACTCCCAGTTAAGAAGGTCTACTAATAGAAAAGCTTTAAGATGCAGAAAAGACTAACAAACTCTCATAGAATAATATATCACAAAAAAAATATTTCTCCTATGTCCAGCTGTAAAAAAACAAACTCTGATTCCAAGCATTATAATAGCATTTCAAAATTATAATCGTAACAAACATAAGCCAACTGTTTAGGAAATTCAAGTAGATCAACACACTTCATACTTATCTTTCTCCAATCATACAAGATTAATCTCTTCAACCTAATTCCAATTTCACTGATCCATATCTTCTCTTTATTCTATCATAACATTAAACTTTCTTATTTCATTCATCCATGTCACATGTGGTTGAGTTCTAAGTCTTTTACAATAACTATTTTATATAAATATAAATTGGTGACTGCAATAATTTTATGATTTTGGTTTGTTTTTGTTTTTTTCAATTTCTTTCGTTGATTTTTGCTGAATGTATATATATTACGTAATTTAAAGTTGTATTTTGTTTAGATAACCACAGAATTATCTATAAAATTATATCAGAATGTCATCTTACTTTATTAATCTATATGTATTATATGAAACCACATCTTTATATAAGTACAAACAGTATTTTGTTCGATCAAAAGGTATATTTTAAAACTATATATAAAGGTTCTTGTGGTATAATAGTAATATATTTGATTGCCTTATCTTGCACCTGGAGTTTTTTTTTTCATGTGTTATAGCATTAGCCAGGAAGCGAACCCGCTAATCCGGGACAACTGCTTGTAAAGCAGCTGTCGCTGACCTCTCGACCACCAATGCTTGACACCTGGAGTTTTTTAAATCGAGATTATGTAAAATATATATATTTTTAATGGGTATCTAGCTCTAAACCAGTTAGTCTTACATACTGGATAAATATTAATCTGTTTATTTCTAGATATACTTGCAAAGAGGGAAAACTAAAATCTTCACCACCCAGTGATTAGAAAGTCTAGCGAATAATATCTTCTCTTTTTTTGTTTTAGTAATTTAAGGCAGAGAGCTGTCAGAATGGTTTTCCTTCTGCAGTGAGCTCTTTTAAAAGCTGATTCATGTATACATACATAACACTTGAAAGAAAACAAACATGGATGGAGTTTTCAAATAGTTGAAAAACTGTTTTAATGAATTAATAGAGAAAAAAAGATTGTCTTACTTTCGTTATTATTAAATTGCATATAGATGGAATTTAAAATAAGTAAAGAATAAAAAAATACCTTTTAAAATAAAAACAAATTGAGCAAAAAAACTGGTAATAAAATTCAGATATTTTTATAATCAAAATGTGACTGCGATCAATGTAACTTTTTTTTTGGTAAAAATCACCATTGATTGCACGGTTAATAATCTTCCGTTATCTTTATAAACAGAGAATAACAGCCATTTAATGAATATTCCTATAGTCTCGTCAAATGGATAATCTCTAATCTAATGAATAACTAATAAAAATTATTTAGATATTTCTATTAAGTGCTTTGTGTCAAAGTTATAAGGGCAATAAGTTTGACCCTTATTAATTAAACTGTAGTAATTGGCTATGTCTATATGCTGAAAATGTTAAAGATATGTGTAAGAGATTGTGACCTGGGTCAACTGATGAGTGCTGGGTTCAGTACAAAATATGTGTGTTAGTGATCATATATCTTTTTCACATCTTTGGTTATATTTTTATGATTACACCCCTCCAAAAGGTGCTAAAAGTGGATAGAAATCAGTCACTAACTAACGTGAGTGATGTAGTGAGGATTGATTACACTGCAGAAATCATCATCATCAGCCATTATCAATCCACTGCAGAATGAAGGTCTCTCTAAGTTCAATCCATCTTCTCCAATCTTTAGCTTCTCTTCTCTATTTCACCCCTGCACACTTTCTTATTTCATCCATCCATCTGGGTCATTTACAATCTCTTTGAATCCAGTTTAAGATTTCAATTGTCCACCTATTATCATATTTTCTAGCAATATGTCCATCCCAACTCCACTTCAATCTTTTAATTTTTTCAATAAAATCAGTAACACCTGTTTGTTCTCTTACCTATATATTGTGTTTTCAATCTCTTCTCGTTACTTCCAACATGCATCTCTCCATACTTCTGTGATTGGTCTGAAGTCTCTGTATTGCTTTTCTATTAAGTGTCCAAGTCTCAGATCCATAAGTAAGATGTGGTAAAGCACATTTATTAAAAACCTTCCTTTTCAAACACATAGGCATATTTCCTTTTAGTATCAAGTTATTTCTACCAAAAGCACTCCAAACAAGTTTAATTCTATGATTAATTTCATCCATTATGTATTCATCTGTATTAAAAATCTGACCAAGGTATTTGTAACTGTTAACTTCTTCTAACTCATCATAATTAATCTTTATTTTCATATTTTGAGAAAATCCATTAAACATTACTTTAGTCTTTTTAACAGTTATCTTTAGTCTTACTTTCATCTGATAACTCCTGCAACATTTCCTGCAGCTCTAAAGCATTATTTGCAAAAACAACTACATCATCTGCAAAATCTAAATGACTTAAATAATCTCCATTTACTTTCATTCCTTTAGTTTCCCATTTTAATCCACAAAATACATCTTGCAGCACTGCTGTAAAAAGTTTTGGAGATATGGAATCACTCTGTCTTGCACTCTTCCCAATGTTGACTTTCCTAGTATTATTATGTAATCTAATTGTTGCTGTTACATTTTTATAAATATTCTTTAAAATATGACAATATCCTGGATCTATAACTTGATGACCCAATGCTTTAATCACTGAGGAAATGTTTATAGAATCAAATGCCTTTTCATAATCTATAAATCCAAAGCACAATGGCAACTCATATTCATTTGTCCTTTCTATAACTTCTCTTAATACCTGGATATGATCTACTGTACTAAAACCTCTTTTAAATCCAGCTTGTTCTCTTGGTTGGTGGAAATCCAATGTTCTCTGTAGACGAGTTGTAAGTATCTTGGTAAAAATTTTGTATAAAACTGATTAAAAAGCTGATAGGTCTGTAATTCTAATATCTTCTTTATCACCTTTTATAAATATCAATATTAATACTGCATTCTTCCAATCAGCTGGTACATCTTTATCATTTAGATATTTGATATATAACTTTGCTAAAAAAAATTATATTTCTTCACCTGCTTTTTTCTGCAGAAATATTATTCATTAAGTTATCTCTAGTTTAAGGAATGACTAATAAAAAGTATTAATAGCAGCCATTACTTCATTTTATATAATAGTAATATTATATATTCAAAGAAAATGAACAATATTTGTAAACAAATCCAATATTTAAGAAGTCCAGATTCAGAACATTTAAAAAAACATTTTAATGGGAAAGCAAAATAAATATTGTGGTATTTCTTTTAGATATGAAGTTAATTTCAAGTAGCCAATAAGCGAGTAGCCAATAAGCGGTGCATGACCAAAAATGTATTCTCATTTGACTCAACAATTGACAATTGTAAACTGATATGGCCATTCCAACTCCCAAGAGAAGAAAAGATTTTTAAAAAACCACTATCATGATTTTTATAATGTCTATACAACCACTCTGTGAACCACATATATATTTACATATAAAGCATGTTAGTTCATTATTCTATTTCTTTGAATGTCATATTACAAATTCATCCATTTCTCCAATATATTCTCTTCATTGCCTAACTCTTCAATTCTACATATATCTTTCTATCTCTTATATCATTCCCTTGTGTTCATTCACCATTTAAAACATCTTTCATTAAAATTTTCTTCCTTCTTAATATTTCCTCAATCAATCTTCTTTATCCATTTACTCTTTCCAAAACTTTTTCATCTGCTATTGTATTCATCCAACTAATTTTTCATCCTTCTCCATAATCACATTTCAAAGGTTTCCAATCTGTTCCTAATTTTTTATTCATTGTCCATGTTTTACAACTACACTCCAATCACAGCATTTATTTAATCTTTTCTTTATTTCTCTCTTTAAAGATCGACAAAATAATTTTCTTTCTCTTAATAATTACCTTCTTTACCAATGCTATTCTCCTTTTAATTCCACCTTTGCTTTTTCCATCCTTATCCAACTACTTATTCAAATATCTAAATCCATTAATCTGCTAAACTATATTATCATGATTTCAAAATCATAGTCTTTTTGTATTTCTATCTATTAATAAAGACTCGTCTTCTCAACATTAATCTTCATTCTATATTTTATAGATCCACACCTAATTTATTCAACATATTCTAAAGTCTCTTTTCATTCTCACCTATATAAGTATCATCTGCAAAGTTTATACACTTTATTACTTTACCCAATATTAACTCTCCCATATTTCAAATATTTGTTTCACATGACTTTTAAATAAATATTTAAAAGCACAGGTGACATACAGCATACTTGTTTAACTCCTTTCTCTAGATTCATTTCATCAATCTCATTATTCTTCAGTCTGATTTTTATTCTTTGCCCAGTGTATATATTCTAAATAAATATTTTCTCTTACCAAAATACTCCTTTATTTTTTAATGTAAAAGATGAAAATATGATTGGACAAACACACAACCCATTATCACAGTTAGTATAGGAAGATTACTGACAGCAAGAGAGGCTCATAACTAGAACCTATATTAACTTAAGAATATGAAGTCAATAAGAAAAAGAGTAAGACAAAAGTCTGAAAATGGTATCTAGCATTTTTTGAAACAATAATCTATCTTACTAGTAAGCAAGCACAGTTAATCCTCATATCTCAATGTCATTCCAATATCAACCATGTATGGAGTCCATCAGTAATCTGACCACCACTCTTTCCTTAATTAGAACTGAAATAAAGTAAGTCTTTTCTGTCTACTTTTTTTCCTGCTTCATTTTCTTTTCTTTTTATTTTAGTGTCTTCATTCATCTAAATTAGAATAAAGATCCAGGGATCACAAGTTTTTATACCGCCAGTTACATCAATGCATTATCAATGAAAATCTGATTGTGTGCTTGTGCTACCACAGTTAGGCTTAATCTTTTTTTATATTAATTATATTTTTTACCATATACATTTATTAGTTCTGATATTTCTTTATAAGGAAATCCGCAACTGTTTAGAATCTTAATTTCATTTCTTATTTTCATAGCTTTTTTATTCTTTAGTTATTATGTCTCTAAGATCTTATTAATATCAGTTGTTAGTCAGATGTAAAAAGAAGAAGAAAGATTATCAATAAATCTGAAGCCAAAAAATGATTTAGAATTTGAACTTTATTCTCATCTATTGTCATTACCTACAGCAAATGACATTGATATTTCCCTAGTATTTATTCACCAGAGGATAATTGCAAGGAATATCAGCTTTCCAGATCTGCTAAAGTGGAACAATTAATTGGGTTGACAAATAAACTCTAACTTTATATCATTTAAAGTCTGTAAAAAATTAATCCAAAAAGAAATGGAAAAATGAATGTAACATTTTTATTTCATGGAACAAATAAATTCCAATACATCAATAATGAAAGTCACAAGCTAGAAACTAATCTGGGATGTTGGATGGGTAGGCACTAGATTGGGATTTTATCACAAACCTTCCTGCATCCATTGATTATAAAGGCTTGCACTTGGTGGCACAACCGTATGGAGTTTGGTACTCTTATTAACAGCATGCATCTGCGAATGGAATGGTGATCATGTAATCTTTTGTGGTTTTATACCTATCCTGCCCATAGGATAATGGTAACTGTGGTTTTTGAAAAACCAGACACTAAAAGGTATTAGATGCTGGACTGAGTTTAGACCCACATGTCTATACAAGTGAATGAGTTTGAGTTGGAAACATTAAGGTGTTTTCATCTTGGGCTCTTAGCTTTTTATTTAACCAAATAAGTAAAAGGTGGCTTCTGGAGGGTTGCAGTAGATCCTAAGATCTAAGCGCAGTGCTCTCAAATCTAAGGCTCCTCATTGATGAAAGCCACAATCTAAAAACTTGTCCAGGGATGTTGGATGAATAGGCACTAGATAGGGATTTTATGCATAAATCTTCCTGCATCAACTGATTACAAAGGCTTACACTTGGAGGCACTACTGTACAGAAAGTTTGATACTCTTAATAATTAGTTGTCTAAAATGAATACTGGCTAAGGAAAAGGCTTGTTCCATACCTTTATTGTTCTAACTAGCTGGGCCACTTCCAGCCAGAGAAGCCAGATTCGTAGGAGGGCTGTAAATCTGGCTTATCTGGCCGAAAGCACACTCAGTTACTGTTAGTAAAATAAAGATATGGAATAAACCTTTTCCTCAGTAGCATTAGAAATATTTTAGGCAACTAATTACAAACAAGGTAAAAAAGAAGATAACAACTTCGAATAATACATAAACTAAGATAATTTACAAACTAGATTTCCAAAGAATCGTTTTAAAATAAAATTGTAAATAACACCCACTTTTTGTTATATCAAATTCCAATCTATTTTATCAGGTAAAAGATGATCACTTTTACCTGACCATTGGTTTGTTATATAGTAATAAATAAAGTACTAATGCTTCAAAAAGGCTGAAACTTTTAATTTACGGGTTTTTTTTTGTTTTTAAATTAATCAACCAAGATTATTGTTTCAAATATTAATTTAGATAAAGTACTAGTGATTTTAAGGAGCATAGAAATGATTTTACAACTTATAAAATATGCAACATTAAAAATATAAATTTATTTAATGGAACAAACAAGTCTAGATATGTTATTAATATAATTTACAAGCCAGATCCTCAAAGAATCATTTTTAAATAACTCTGTAAATAAAGTCCATTTTTTGTTACATCAATGCCAATCTTTCAGTTTGTTATATAGTAATACATAGCAATCATTACCTTGGATGTTTTGGAGCAGCGATAGAATGGCAAACTCTGGAGATCAAGGTCCATCGAGTATAGTCCATTTCTGCCATTTGCAATGCTTGAACTTCCTTTTGCATTCTGCTATAAATTAATTTTTAATTCAAATAATTAATTAAACATATTCACTTTTAACAGTATAACAATGCTTGCTTTATTTAATTTGATCAGTCTGACAATTTCGATCAACTGACAGTCTTCCTCAGAGCTTTTTCTTATGCCGTTTTTAAACTGATTAAGTAAGGTAAAACAAGCATTGCTACAGTGATTAAAAAAGATATATTTGTTTAAAATATATAGAGTTTGCAAATAAGCTCTTAACAAGCTTTGCAGAATATCCCCAACCCCAGACCGGTTTCTGCTACTGGCTTCATCAGTGATGTGCTAGGATATTTAAGCATTAGATTTAAAATACCAGGACAAGCCTGGCACTTTATCTAATGGGCAACTATTAAGTAGAAAATCTGAAAATTTCAGATATTCATAAGTCTTCCAATCCAGCTAAATAACTTAAATAGCCATATGTTGTTTAATTATTTATAATTTTTATCAATGAATATAAAAAAATATAAGGTGAAAGGATGAATTTAATTTTCAATTTAATGTAATGTTCTTGAATTGGTTGAAAAATACTGGAATTGAAATAATTAAAGGGTTGTAAAAATATCTGATCTGAAAATAATTCAAACCATGAAGCTAATATAAAATTTCTACTAGATAAAAATCAAAAACAGTGGTTGATAGGATAGAAGATCATCTACATAAGAATCATAGTAACTAGATTCACAGCAAAAACTTATGTTTCTCCAAAATACAATATAGATAATGTGTTAGAACAATTTTATTCAGATATGAAATGAACTACAATTATGTACCTCATTAAAATATTAGTACTATGGGGGAAAAAACTGTAATGCTAAAAATGGGATAGTAATGAATAATGGCAAAATGATATATATATATATAGCTTTGAAGAAATTATCATAGTTAAATGTCTTTAAATTTTGCCTTATAATGAGAATAAACATAAAAATTGAATAATGGAGAGACAAAAATGTGATAAGCATAAGACTAAAATAAAGTATTATATTTTGTTTTGTAAGCATCAAACTTTCTATACTCACAACTTTGATACCAGCCACTTCAGGTAAAACATTAATGATTATTGTAAATAGAAATTATTTCACACTCAGCTGCCTACTATATATATATATAATTTTAATGCACAAATTAGCGCATAACAGCGAAGCTTCTTCAAATTAAATCACAATTTATTATAAAATTAATATAAATTATAAATACATAATAATTAGTGCCCAAGCGCTTTTAAAAAAACTTAGCTCTCATAATCAAGGGCAATAAAGAATAAGCATAACCTGATTACTATATGCAAATATATGCAGATACATGTAAATTAATTGAACAATACGTGTAAATCTAATTAATCCATTTCTTAGAAATTTTATAATATGCATCTTTCCTATTTATAGCTTTATCATCCATGGAAATAAAACATGCCTCATTAACTTTTCTCTTAACATCATTTCTTTCCCTACAAACTATTCTTGGATTGTCAGGTTCACATGCATGACCAGCTGATTTCTGATGCATTGTGAATATTGAGTTGCAAGTTGGGTCTGCTTGGGTCTTGTAAGAATATCTCTGCTGTGAAACTCTTGTTGAGAGAGTTGCTTTTGTTTCTCCATAGTATGATGCCATGCAATTATTGTCTGGGTATGAAATATTATAGACGGCTTGAGAAATATTGTTGGGTGTTACTATATCTTTTGTATTGTCTATAATTCTATTGGTTTTAGGGTGTGTGTGAAAACATAGTTGAAATTCTCTATTAAATACTGAGTGTAGTTTTCTATGGGCATTTGCAATATATGGCAACAATATTCTATTTTTCTGCTGCTTAATCACATTGTTATTTAATTTACTGTAAAATTGTCTAATCTTCCTATTGATGCTATTCTATTTGAAATCGATATTTAATAAATCATTTCTATATATCAAATTTGCCCTCTTGTCTGCTTCAAATCTGCAAAGGTGCTCATTTCTATGTAAGAAGAACATTAATCCTGTGAATTTATGAATAGACGGTGTGTTCAAAAGGGGTTTATATGGCCCTTTTTTTCTATTGGTTTTATAATTTTATAGGTGAGTTGTTGATCTTCCCTTTTCCCTTGCATATCCAAATATCTTGTCTTCTTGTCACAATCTTCCATCTCTGTATTTAACTTCAGATGAGTGCACTCTTGTATGTCCAGCTTGATTTTATCTACAATCTCTTTTGTAGCAACAATAAAAAGGTCATCCACATACTCTGTGTATATAATTAACTGAAGTGTTTGTTCGTATTTAGGAATACTTTTTTCAAAATAATTCAGTGCAATACTTGATATGATGCCACTCATGGGTAAGCCCATTGGCCACCCATCATTCATTTGGTACCATTGGTTGTTGAATGTTGCCACTATATTGTTATTTAACCATTTTAAGAAATCAATTACAAAGTTGATCCTTGTTTGTTCCATATTGTTGTTTTTATTCTGAAAATAAATTACATTAGTAATTATTTATATAATAAATTACATTAATGATTATTACTAAAATAAATTACATTAATGATTATTACTAAAATAATTACAATAATGATTACTACTAAAATAAATTTTATAAAATAGGTGAATATGAGAATGTTATAAGTTCTCAAAAGTGCTCAGCCATATAATTTTTATAGAACTAATAAACTTCTCTATTAATCAGTATAAGTGTGCATATTATAAAAAACTACAATAATGATTATTAGTAACATTATTACAACAATGTCATATTTTTCAGAAGATAGGTTCCAAATGAGTTTAGTAATTTAAAATATCAAAAATTAAAAATAAATAAATAAATGAAACAGTTTCAGAAATGTAAAGATTAATCAAAATATATATATATTGGGAATGTGAGATGGAGTCAAAAAAGAAAATCAGATGAATAGCCAAAAAAAGAAAAGAACTACATTTAAAAACCAAAAAATCAACAATGACAAAATATGGGGCTATTATTGAAGTTATATTATTGGAAGAAAAGATTAGTGAGGATTGAATTACACAAGAAAAAGTGAAGGGACAAATCAAAATGTGAAGAATAGCAGTATAAACAAAATTTAGTTAAATAAAGAAGACAGGAAGGAAGGATAAACCAAAATGTTTGAAAATTCAAGATATTAATGATGATAAAAAAAATAGCAACAAAAAATATCACATCAAATAGAAGATATTAAAAAATAAACTAGCAAAAAGTTCATTAGCAAGAATTAAAAAATGATGGTTGGAGTATCTGTCTAATTATAAAATGCCAAATGCCAAAAGCTAAATTAATCCATACAATAATCCAAGTTCTCAATCTGCAGTTAAATGACTAGTCAAAATTAAATTACAAATCCCCTACCTATGGTTTCCCTGCCAAGGCAGACTTCTCATATCGAGGAAACCATTGGTAAATTTGTAGTTTGATTCTATCAAGTGTTTTAATTATATGTTAGGGTACTTGATTTGTTCTAATTATTTTCAATATCATAAAAAGTATTTAAAAAGCTTACTGAAATTATATCAACAATAAAGATAAGAGTTTACTGGAAAAAGTTCAAATACTAATGAATAAACTGTCGAAGAATAAAAGCACTGGAAATATTGGAGTAGCTGAAAAAATAATCAGATATGGTGGAAAATTTATAGGCTCTGCAATATTGCATGGAAAGATGATGCAACACAAAAAGTATAAACAAAATCACTGCAGAAATCCATAAAAAAGGTAAACTGAATGTGAAAATTATTAATATCTTACATTAATTAGCATTTTAAGCAAAGTCTTAATAAATGTTTTAATGAAATATTAAGGGCCCAAATAAACATTTGATGGATGAAAAAGCTTGAATTAGAAAAGATAGGAATATGTAATAGATAGTATTGCTTGGCCTCATGAAAGCCAGAAGAAAGACTTTTAGACGATTTTTGATAGAAATGATCAAATGGTGATTTGAGAAGTATTTAAAACATATGGATAGATTAATGGATGTTTGAAATATCTAAAATAATTCAGGAGCAACCATGAGAATTTGTGAAAAAACTAACATGAGATGAGATCTGATTCTCCTAGTATATTTATCAGATATCTAAAAAAATTATATATATATATATTTAAAAAACATGATGGAATATTTAAGATATGCAGAAGGCACAATAAACATAGAAGAAAATGAAGAAACAATAAAGTTAAGAAACATTGAAGTCAATATTAGAATAGTTAATTAAGAAAGCAAAGACATATGAATTATACATAAATATAACAAAGACAAAATAATATTATTTTGGAAAAAGATCATGAAAAGGAATAAAAGTTGATGGAACTATTGTAGTGATTTGGATAACCAAAAGAAATAAAACTGACAATAGCCAGACCAAAACAATGACAACAAGTCATGGATATGATATAGAAGTGCAAAGACTCCAAATTACACAAGTAAACATGCATATTCAATAGTGTGTTATGTTTTAAAATATCATATGATACCAATTCACATTGCTGTTTCAGCATCATGCCACCTTTTGTCAGCTTTAGTAACTAATAAATATCAAATGATAGTGCTTAAAAAATCCCTATCTAGATCTGTCCTATGCAATATCCCAAACTAGTTTTAAGTGTGTCTTTTACCAGTGAGAAACTTTGGATCCTGGAACAACGCATATGAACTTTTAGGATCTAATGCATTTTCCTTCTAGAAGTCATCATTAGATCTTAAAAAATCCTATGTGCATTGTTCAAATATACAAAGTTCCTCATTAATGAAAGATATAAGCTTTAAAATAGTGTGGGGATATTGATTAATAAAGCTCTGGATAGATATTTAAGGACTATCACCTGGCATTTATTGGTTATTAAAGCTTACAGTAGGCAGCACATCTATGATGAAAAAAGTATATTATATGTTTGTGAAGCGTGGTTGACCAAGAAACCATTCAGTGAGAAAAATCTTTGTTATTTGAAAGAACTTACTGCAGAAAATTTTTGAGAATCGTCTGGGTATAAAAAGTTTTTAATAAAGATTCATCAAAAAAAAATTATTGAGTCGATTTGTGGTCATAATAAATGCAGATCCACACAATTAAGAACTTATATACAATATATATATATATAACATTTGATACCAATTGACTGATACCACTAGCTAGGTATAAGGTCTAGTTGCCATACAATTATCAAAGCAGGGAACTTCAGTTGCTTTTCTAGATGTGCCTAACACTTCCATTTGTACTGTGGCATCTTGCCTCATGTCCATGTATGGTAACCTTTCCAGTTGTACTACAACAGCTTGCTGTGTCAGATTTAATACCCACCATCTTCTAGTTTGACTGTGATCATGTCATGCTATCTTTACAATCAAATATGGAGCAACCAGGGTAATTGCCAAATCTACCTTAAAATTGTCTGCCAAGTTACAGCTGGGTACCCTTCCTTAATGGGAGCAATTAAATGCAGTGGGCATCTTCATCTATTGCCCTGCTTCTGTCATTGGTTATATTATATACATATTCATTGTTCTGTAGTGATGAATGCTGAATCCAATCAAGATAAAATTGTAATCTAGACAAGTCCATTATTTGAAAGTAAATTAAACCATAACAGAAATTTTATTGAAAAAAGTTAAAGAAATAACTACAACTGCTTGCTATATATGTTGAATGAATGATGATCACAAATTAAAAATCCTAATTTCTGCTATTAAAGAGAACATAAGAAAGAGAGAAATCCCTACATAATACGGACAGATAATGACTCAAGAGAGAGACAAAACTAAAAAGAATACATTACATCTATAGATTCTGATCACATGATTTCTGGTTAGGATACTTAGTTAAATATTAAATATTCTTAGTTTTATCTATTATATTAGTATAGAAGACAATGTTTTCCTCTTCTCTTCAGTAACAGTCTGGTATGAAAATGAATTTGATTCACAAATATTGAATTTAAGGGAAGATATTAATTATGTCCCCTTAAATTCAGTACTCACCAGAAGAGAAAAAATACCAATCTTTAAACATTATGCCCAATATTAATAAGCGTTGATAGTAACAATTGAACGTATTTGGGAAAGTATAAATTTTTCTAAAAAACATTTATCAATTTAACTAGATGATGGAAATAGTCCAACGTTTAACTGAAAATTAAATGCTATTATCACAAATCTTATTTAAATCCACAAATAGTTGTTCTGCTCCGTCATTTCCGCTATTCGAACTTCTACACTGCGGAGCTATAAATCATTTCGATTAATTTTTTTTTTATTATCACAAACCTTCAGACAAAATGTATAAAAATTAAGTACGTAGTCATAAAATAACTAAAAATATGTTTTCTTTTATTTGAAAAATTGGATTATTTATTTCTGACAACAGTTATATGCCTCGCCTTCCTCTACTTGAATGATATATTGTATGTTTTATTACATTTAAAAATATATATTTCTATACCTTTTCCAGTATTTTGATGAAGTTATTTTTTTATGTTAAAAATTGTCTATATAATATTGGCAACCTTTCTCGATTTAAAAACGTGATCTTAACACAAAAATGTTTTATTTTGAAAAATATTAAAAAATGTACATTATAAAAATAAATACTTTTTGTTTATTTCAAAATTCAAACTAAGCAATTTACTTCCATTTAACTTTGCAAAGCTATTTAAACAATTTAAAAAACAAACAAATATACGAACATTAAAATAGTTTTATTACATCGATTAATTATAACTTTAGATTTCTTTAAAGTTAATTTAATTAAATGCCTGATATCTAGAAATCATTTTAAGTAGAAAAGAATAATCGGAATGATAATAAAAATACTTCAAAGTATTACATATTTGCATGTAAAAATGTAAACTTAGTATTAAATGGAATTCATTAATAAAGACTGAAGGATAAAACTATTAGAAACATTATCACCAAATTGTAATATAATAGCAAAACAGGACTAAAAGACAACTGAAAATAAGTTTAATTTTTTATGTTAATTTTTATCTGAAGATTAGATGGAAAATGAAGGGAAAAAAGTTTCAGTTTCATTCATGATTACCATTCTTTATGCTTACACAAGCTAACAAAGGCAAAACTCTCCATACAGTAGTGCCATCCAGTGCCAACCAGAGTAATCAATGAATGCCAGAGGCTTGTGCATAAAATCCCCACTAGTGCCTACACATCCAATATCACCAGACTAGTTTCTGTTTTGTGGCCTTCGTCAGTGAGGAGCTTTGGATCTGAGAGCACTGCATCTAGATCTTAGGATCTAATGCAACCCTCCAGCAGAGTTTTGCCTTTGTTAATAACAGATGTGCTAGCATAAAAAATGGCGATCATGTGATGCTTACACAAGCTGTTTACACAGAGGCAAAACTCTCCATACAGTAGTGCCATTCAGTGCAATACAGTAATCAATGAATGCAGGAAGATTTGTGTACAAAATTCCTATCTGATGCCTATTCATCAAATACCTCCAGACTAGTTTCTAGCATGTGGCTTTCATCAGTGAGAAACCTTGGATCTGAGAGCACTGTACCTAGATCTTAGGATCCAATGCAACCTTCCAGCAGCCATCTTTTACCTTATTAGCTAATTATAAAACAATAGTATTTTCAATTCAAGGTTATTACCTTATATAGTTGTATAGATCTGAACTCAGTTCAGCATTTTTTTGGTGTCTTTGGTTCTTTAATAACCACAGTCACCATAATTCTATGAGTCTGGAGATATTGGATGAGTACACACCATATAGAGATTTTGTGCATAAACTTTCCTGCATCCAATCTGGCTTGCACTGAGTGGCGCTACTGTATGAATGTACGGGAATTTTTACCTCTGTGTAAACAGCTTGCATAAGCATAAAGAATAGTGACCTTGTGATGTTTAGTGGTTTAATATCAATCCTTCCCAATAGAATTATGGTAACTGTGGTTATTAATGAACTAAAGAGACCAAAACGTATGGATGCTGAACTGAGTTCAGATTTATATGACTATGCAAGTTAATGAGCTTGAATTGAAAACATTATTGTGTTTTCATTTTGGACTCAAAGCTTTATAGTTAGCTAATATGGTAAAAAATGGGTGCTGGAAGGTTGCATTGGATCCTAAGATCTAGGTGCAGCAATCTCAGATCGAAGGCTCTTCACTGATGAAAGCCACAAGCTAGAAACTAGTCAGAATATTGGATGAGTAGGCACCAGATAGGGATTTTGTGTGCAAACTTTTTTGCATTCATTGGAGAGTTATACCTCTGTAGTTTTATTTGTTGGAGGTTCAAGCACTGGAAGTAACAGCTCGATCGTAGTCCATATGCAATTCTGCCAGTGCATCAAACCATGTTTTTCTATCACTAAAAAAGTGGGAGCTATTGTTTGACCTCAGAAATGGTGCAAAGCTAAAAAAAACTTGTCATTGAATAAGGTAATAATTCAAGAGAAGATCTTAATGATATTTTTGAAACAACTAACACAAATTGTAGATATAAATCATCAGATTTTTTTTCAAAAATAATTCTTCAGAATTTTCAGCATTAGCGATAAAAGAAATTAATTTGCATAGAATTTTTTTTTTTTAGAATTCTATATAACTTTTAAATGATTGTCAAACTACAGCGAAAGTAGCAGAATTGAAGAGTTTAATAAAGTTACTAGTGACTCTATTTCCTTGTTCAATTTAAACTACCTAAAAGAAGATCTATATGCAAAATGAAATAAATAATAAAACCACCTGAAAAAGACTCTGAGATAAATTTCTGGATAAACCAGCACTTTTCAGTTAGTTCAAGTCTTACTGTTTCATACATATCCATCATCTTTATTCATTATACTTATGTATTTGAATGGGCTTAAGATCCTGTGTATGAGGGATCAGAATCACTTACTATCAACATGAGTATGACAATAAAATTGTCAAACAAGGGCTTTGAACATACCATCATCAGATTCATTGATTGATATGGACTACTGAAGATTGGAGAATGGAGATTGAAGTCTGTTCATTAAAGTTTGAAGATTTGCTATTTAATATAAACCGAGCATTGATTATATATATGTGTGAGAGATGATGTTTTGGACCATAATCTCCAATGCACATATTTTTTGTGGAACCAGCCCCCATCAGATGGTCCAAAACATCATCTCATTTTTTTGCATGTGTGTGGTCATGTGTATCGATTGTACAAGATGGAATAAACAAAAGTGAGTTTGAAAGTCTGGGTTCAAAACCCTTATAATTAATTGTAATAGTACATTACTAAATATTAACTTATAAATGCAAAAATCCTGAAATATGTATGAGTCCAGAAGTTAATGCCACTTTGACTAGACTTAATGATGGTAATAATGTTGATAATAATATAATAATTTAAAAACTTATCTAAACCGATACATTTGCGAAGTGTAACATCTTAAAACATTCTGATTTTGCTATTTATTTCCAAGTTAAAGGCTAATGCTCAACCATATACCAAAAGCAATAGAACCTGGTAATGATGATGATGGTTTTAACACTGTTCTGTAAAGTGATAAATTGGAATACTGTATTTTTAAAACTTTCTGAAATGTTCAACAGCATGCAATGAATAACAGCACTTGGATAATAATTTTAAATGGAAATAATTTTATTTTAATGCTTTTTACTTTTTATTGATAACATTTTTTCAGCAGCTTTAAAATTTTCTCTTAGAGTTCCAACTTTTATGTTGCATAGAGCAGTGGTCTTCAACCTTTTCACACCTATGGACCGGAAAATAAGGATAAGGTTTCGCAGGATAACGTTTCGCAGACCGGCAGAAGTCTATAGATAAATTTTCTTAAAGATGTAAACCGCTTAGCCTTAGATAAGCATAATTGTTATAACTGACCAAAAACAACACACTAGTTACTGTGTATAGTAATAGTGTTGCTTACCTTCACATGTTGAACACTTTCTCAAGTTGCAGTCATACTGTTACAGAAAACAGTACAATAACAATCATTCTCACTAATGTGCCTGCATTGCTGCATTTATTATTTCATTGTTAAAACATGCAAGAATAAAAGGTTATTCATCTGAATGTTGGGAAATATCACAGCTAGGGTAATTACATGATAATGATTATGATAAATGTAATATCTGTATTTAATGTTAAATATACAAGATGAAGTTATATATATATATACGGAGTTTGTATAATAAATTTTTTTTTTTTAATTTTTTTAGAAAAACAATAAAAAATTTAATTCTACACCCTCACCCCCATAAACATCTGTGATAACTAGAAAAACAAATTAATTTATGTATGATTGATTAGATTTTGTTTTTTGTTCTGTTTTTTTTTTTAATTGGATAAAAATGAGATGAAAAAATAAATAAAAATTGTTTATATTAATAAAGTTTTTAGTTATTACAAACTTTCCTGCCAATCTATCATGGACCGGCAGACCAAGGGTTGAAGACCACTGACATAGAGGTTCAACTATCAGAGATTTTACCATTGAATTTTTGAAGTTGATTGCGCATCTCAAATAATTGGGAATACTTTTCTGATTCACTTTAAGCTAAGTTTCGATAATCTTCATCATCTTATCTTAGTTTTATCTTTAGAAAAATCATCTCTAATTTAAAGCTGTACAATGGTGATGTAAAACGACTTATTGCACAAACACATAAAATCATATTTTTGGAATAAGCAGTCAGCAAGTTTTTAAATGAATAATTTAATCCTACATTAATAAGAATATTAAATAATATATATGTATAAAATTTTATTTTAAAAAGGCATGAATTTAATTTAATGGACTAAAAATAAAATACTTTATTTTTGACCAAATTTGAGTTGGATATTTAACTTGCAATATAAGTGGAAATTATCCATAAATTAATTAATTTGGTGAGATCAAATTAATTAATTCACAGACACCCTTCATTTTTACTTCCAGTTAAATGTGCCACCCCAAATTATCATGAAAGGAAAATATTACTTTTTGGTTTTTAGTACATTACTTTTCAAATTAAATGAAGATATTTATATATATAATATATTTTAAACACTTTGTTTGTTAGGATCAAATTTTATAATCGATTTTTAACATACATCTACCAAATAATTTTTTCCCAAATTTTGTAGATAGGTTAGAAATAGTTAACACAATGTGACAATTAAATATTTTAAAGTAATCCTTCTGTTCGTATTGTGTATTTGTGAAGGCAGACCAAATTTCAAATATGTTGATATTAGTTCAATAAATTTTTATTAATATATATGAGGGTTTAGTATGTTTGCACTAAATTGAAATAGAAATAGAAACAAATCTTAATTTCTCTCGATTGTAAAAATTACATTAAATTCTAAATTCTCTTGATATTAAAAATTTATTTTTTAAAAAGACTTCTTTTATAAATAAAATAATTTTACAACTGATTTTTAATGTGAGATCTTTTTTCAAATATTACATATATTGTAGTAGTAGGAGTAGGAGTAGTAGTAGTAGGAGTAGTAGTAGTAGTAGCAGTAGCAGTAGCAGTGGCAGCAGCAGCGGTAGTAGCAGTAGCACTAGCGGCAGTGGTAGTGGTAGCGGTAGTGGCAGCAGCAGTAATAACAACAACAATAAAATATTTTATAACCCTGAAAATTTATTTATCAAGCACATAGTACTATGTAATTAAATAGAAAGTATTTTCACATATGCACTGTACTAATTTGTATAAGCTCAATGATGTTATGTTGAGTATGGAAAAACTCAAATCCAAACACAAGACAGAGACTTTATAACGATAAATGGTGACCATCTTTAATCTAAATTCTGATTTATATAGGCCAATCTGAAGCATCTGGCTTGAGAAAGTAAAGATGTTATTCTGTTCACTTTTATATCCATTAGTTTCTTTCATATATTAATATACATGAAATTTTTGAATTTATTAAGAGTCAATTTTAAGAATTTATAGAAACTATGTAACTCTAAATCAAGTACATAGTATATAGATAATTAAATAGAAAGGATTTTTACCTTTTCACATATGCATTGTACTAATTTATATATGCTCAATGATTCTGTATTGACTATAGGAAAACTCTCAAATCCAAACACATGATAGAGCTTCACATGATCACATTTCCTATACTAGCATATTAATTGTTGATAAACAGAGCAAAACTCACCATACAGTATTGCCACCTGTGCTAAACAGAGTAATCAATGGATGCCAGAAGGCTTGTGCATAAAATCCCTATCTAATGCCTACTCATCCAATATCCCCAGACTAGTTTTTGGCTTGTGGCCTTCGTCAGTGAGGAGCTGTGGATCTGAGAGCATCTGCAGTGCTCTCAGATCCAAAGCTCCTCACTGATGAGGCCACAAGCCAGAAACTAGTCTGGGGATATTGGATGAGTAGGCATTAGATAGGGATTTTATGCACAAGCCTTCTGGCATCCATTGATTACTCTGTTTAGCACAGGTGGCAATACTGTATGGAGAGTTTTGCTCTGTTCATGATAGGGCTTATATAAATTAGTATAACACATATGTAAAAAGGTAAAAATCTTTTCTATTTAATTCATATATAGTATGCACTTGATAAAGAAATTTCAGAGTTACATAGTTTCTATTAATTCTTAAAATTGATTTGTAGTAAATTGAAATATTTCATGTATATTAATATATGAAAGAAACTAGAGTAACATCTTCACTCTCTCACACCAAAATGCTTCAGGTTGGCCTAGATAAATCAGAATTTAGGTTAAGAATAAGATAGCCACTCTTATCTTATATAAAGTCTCTTCATTTTTTTTTGGGTTTGAGAGTTTTCCTATACTCAACACAGCATTGTTGAGCTTATATAAGTTAGTACAATGCATAAGTGAAAAGATAAAAATTCTTTCTATTTAAAAATATTTTATAATAAACAAGTGCTTTTGCTTTAATTTACTGCGCAAATATTAAAAAATTTAAAATAATATATACAAAAACTGTTTTATAATAAATACTTTTATTTACTGAGCACTAAAAGGTAAAAAAATAATTGTTTTTTTCATCCACAATTGGCTTTTTATATTTAACTTGAAACAAAAGTGTGGAGTATCGAAAAATTAATTAAAACAATGGTGTTGTTTTTTTGCTCTTTAGTACACTAAAGAAAATCATTTATTATAAAATATTTTTTACTTATATATTATTTTTTACTTTTGAGTTATCAGATATTTTGCAACATACTTATTTATGACTATTCATATTCAAATTTATAAGCTGAGAATATAAATAATATTGTATTTCTAATTTTTGAAATGAAATTCACACACATTAAAATTGTTTACAAGATTTTTTTGTTTGTTTATGAAAACAATTTTTTAAAAAGCAAGTTTTAATTAAAGAATCGAAAGAAATTAAGATTTCAACCTTCATTTGTTTTACTTTTTATTAATATTAATGGAAATGTCTTTTTTAAAATATTATATATTGAGATCGCAAAATAAGCTCTTAACAAGCTTTGCAGAATATCCCCAACCCCAGATCGGTTTGTTAAAAGCTTATTTTGTGAGTTCTATATATAACATTTGCAAATACAAGATTATTAAATTAGGTCATGTGACATCTGGCTTGATTTTTTTGTAATTGTATTTTTAAAATATATATATCATATTATGTGCATCATTCTAAACTTATCAAACTAATAACACATTTTGAAATTTGGCCCACCAACACTGCTAGACTGGGAAATCATCCAGATAACTCTGAACTAGTTCGAAGCCATATTGCATTGTCAATTATACCTTATTACATGTACAAAATTTGAAAAAAAATCATTTGATAGAAGTAATGTTAAAAATCTATTACAAGATTTGACCCAGACAAACAAACAAACAAACAGAATTTCTAAGCCATATTTTAAAAAAATAAAATCATAAAAGTATATATCATACACACACAAACTCATTGAAATGGATACAGAAAAAAAAAGTTTGAGTATAATGATATTGACAAAAATTTGGTCGATATTAAAGAATAAGATAATCAAGTCATACATCACGTGACTTACATTCAGTAAATAAAAAAGCTTGATTATTATAAGTGGTAGATTTGTCATGAGTTCTTACCTAAATTTTAAATGAAATACAATTAAAACTGAGTGTTTAGATACATATAATAGGATGTATTAAATAACTTAATATTAAAAGGATATATATATATATCTATCTGTTTAAAAAGCAAGACTTTTAATAGTTGTGATTTACCAATTCTTATACTGATCTTACTTGTCAGAGAAGCTGTATAGAAACTTTAGATTACTTATTGTGAATGAAGAGATATATATTGGAAATATCAAGAAGGGATTGAAAGCATAATACTTGGGAGAGAAAACAAGCATGTATTCTTGACATCACTGAAAGAATTAAAATACTCAAATGGAACTGGATTGAACATGTTGCTAAAAGAAATAACAACAAATGGATAATTGAAATCCCAATCTTATCGCTAGAGATTTAAAAGACCTAGAAAAAGACCACATGTGAGATGAATGAATGGAATAATACCATCTGATGCCATGATTTGGAAAAGAGAGACTATGAATTAGAGAATCTGGATTAAATTTGGTGAGATCTTCATCCTGCAGTGGATTGATAATGATTGAAAATAATGATTATAAACAGTAAATTGATATAGAAATAAATAATTGAATTAAATTATTTAAATTTTTTATTTTATGATTCTTAATATGTATAAAAATTTTGTTTTTGTATATTACATTTGTTATCATAGTATGCATATGTTACAGGTCTAAAGAGGTTTGTTAGATAGTCAAAGCTGTCAGTTATTTTTCGAAGTGTGGAATAATAAAGTATTGCATTTTCATTGTGTAAAGTGCATAGGAGATTGTGTTAATATATTCTCTGAAGAAGACTGTTGCATAGTTGAAACTTTAATTATTTTTGGAAATGTGAAATAATAAAGTATTGTATTTTCATTGTGTAAAGTGCATAGGGAATTGTGTTAATATATTCTCTGAAGAAGACTGTTGCATAGTCGAAACTTTAATTATTTTTGGAAATGTGGAATAATAAAGTATTTTCATTGTGTAAAATGCATAGAAGATTGTGTTAATACTGCTTGTTTGTATTAATAAAAAAAATTATTGATGTACTTAGTATTCATGATTCATTATAAAATCATGACCCCAATGATTAATCAAAATGTCATGGAAATAGTAATTTCAAATAAGTATATTTATTAATGATTAAAAAAAATCATTTATATTGACAATATATATAGTACTAGAGAATATATATAATACTAGAGATCAAAAAAAATTTCCATTGGAAAAATGAATCATAATGAAAGTTTTTTGAAAAAGTTCCTTATTGAAAAATCTTGTCTTCTGCTGATACCATGACATACTCTTAATATTCAATAAATATCAATAAGGACAAAGATTTCATTGACTGGATAATTAAATAAAAACAATCAAATGGTTTATTGTTTTAGTGTTCATAAGAAGTTGAAACACTGGAAGAGGCAGATAATGAGTCATGAGTTACAGATTTTAAACTCTAAAATATACAACAATATTCAAACATCCATTTTTTTTTCTATGACCATCATACGCAATCATGTTAAGAAAAAAATGTATAATTTGAAAATAATTTTACAATATGCCAGTAACCATTTTTCCATCTTGGGTCCATGATTATATATATTAATAAATATTTTTTTAGTTTATGTTGATAGCACACACATTTTATTATTCCTCCATTACATTTTAAATATCACCTGATCACAATTTCTTGCATCCATTGATTAATAAGACTTGCACTGGGTGGCACTACTATATGGATAATTTGCTATGTCCATTATCTTTTCTGAATCTGATGTGCAGAATTTTGCATAATATAATATTTTCTGAGTGTAATGCTAAAAGTTTTACAAATTTTAAGAACATATAAAAAGTTGATACTGATTTGAAAAGATCAAAACAATTAGAGATTTTAATTTCTTAATAACAAGGTCACTATTGTGTTTCTAATAAGAGAGAAAAGTTATTGAAAAAAGGAAAGAATATTGCCCAGAGCGTATTTAATAGCAACGAAGGTCAGACATTTTGCTATTTATTTTATTTTAAAATAGTAGTTAGTTGTTTTCTTATTCTTATAGTTTCAGTGAATGCATGAGTAAACACTCATTCAGTAAAATATATATAAACATGTCCTCTCAATATAGTTTTTAACTTTTGTTTATACTATACTCTTAATGTATATATGTATACATACATATAAAAAAGTGTCTGCATTATAAATATATGTGTATGTTGAAAAGTTTTGTACACATGCAGTTCCATAAATAATAAATATTCTGTTTGAAGCTATTGAACGCTATATACATTTGCACATGAGGGAGCTTGGAATAAAATATAGAATAGTTGGTAGCTCCACTGTATGACCGCACTAAACCAAGTAGGACGATGTATGATTTGGAAATATAAACAAACTTAAAAATGTATTTTTTTTCTTATATGCGATATTGTTAATGATGCGATTAACATCTGTGAGTAATATTTATAAGGAAGTGAGTGAAATATACAAATCAACCAGCTTATAGATTTCTGTGGGCGAATTTTGAGACAGTAATTTATAAATCACTTACTTACACTTACTAAAAATTAAAATATCACGGGGTATTTATTCACTTTTCGGATCATTGTTTTGTATGTGTTTAGAGGTTATAGTTTACTAAATTCTTTGAGCGTACGGAATATGAGTAATCAATATGTGGTTAAAGTATAAATGATTACCTCAAAATGACACATTTTTTGGCATTAAAATGATATATATAAATCCCAAAAGGAAGTCTACATATTTATTTCAAAGTTCATATAATCAGGAACATAATAAATGTCAGATGATATTGAAGTTAATATTTAAAAATAATTTATAGACAAACAACAAAAAAAAGCATAACAATGATAAAGATGATACAAAAATATATTAAATATCGATTTAAAAATAAAACAAACAGAACAGTTAGTATGACGATAATTAACGTAACCACTATCTCGCTGTAAAATCACCCCTCCCTTTTATGCGTGCAAATTTCGATTTCTTTCAAAATCTGCCCTGAAAGTTATCTGTCTTCAATAACAAAAACGTTTTCGTCACGGAATTTCTCTTTTTAAAATATCATTCGACTGAATCTCATATCAGATTCATGTATTCTATTAAAACTTTTCATTGAAAATGTTACTAAGTAATAACATTTTAGAAATCTATTCTTTTAAATTATTCACAGATTATAACAACACACACTATATGTCTTTTTATTTATTCACACGTTATATCAATTATAAGATTTTTTTTTTAAAAAAAGTGTTGGAATATAGAATTAATATAACAGATTTATTTTAGAAGAAAATAAATCTCTCACATGCTGCTGTTTATACGAACAAGATCCCCCGATTTCGCATATTTTTAAGAGCAATTATTTTTACCCTACTCTAGAGATATCTACTATAAACTTGAATAATCAATGGGCACGTACCATATGATTTTTTTGCACTAAAATGTCTATATAGGGTATATGAGCACAGACTTTACATGAGCCATCACTCTCCACTCTATCCAATAACACTGATACACTTAAACACATATATGTTGAAAAGATAAATAATCACCAATATAAAACAGCAATCATCAGTTGGTCCAGATTATCATCTCCACACATATATACTATAAGTGCTCAGATATATATTAAGATAGACAATCTTTATACTTTAATGGACAAGCTTCAATCTACTCCACACTCCTCAGGGTGGCCTTTGAGCATTCCATCGTCAGATTTTCAATTGGATGGACGGTTGAAGAGTTGGAGTGTCAGGGTGGCCTTTGAGCATTCCATCATCAGATTTTCAATTGGATGGATGGTTGAAGAGTTGGAGTGTGGAGTAGATTGAAGCTTGTCCATTAAAGTATGAAGATTGTCTATCTTAATATATATCTGAGCACTTATAGTATATATGTGTGGAGATGATAATCTGGACCAACTGATGATTGCTGGTTTAGCATGAAATACGTACATTGGTGATTATTTATCTTTTCAACATATATGTGTTTAAGTATATCAGTGTTATTAGATAGAGTGGAGAGTGATGGCTCATGTGAAAGTCTGTGCTCATATACCCTATATATTACATATATATAGACACAGGTATATAATAAGTCTGTGTTTTAGTTATTAAAATGTCTAGTAACCATTGATTACTCAAGCTTACAATAGATGGCGCTCGAGTGAAAATGCTACTGTTTAAGATTACAATTAGCTTAAATGAGTTGGCTGCTTAACTAAAGACTTATAACCTAATTATCAGCTAGTAAAATATATGTATATTAGTTTGATTACTGAGTGAAGAATTGAATTCAGTAGGCCTTTTTAGTTCTTCAATGGCATTTTACCTCTCAAACACCAAATCATATGATTATTTTTGTTCTATGAATTTTAGTGCAATAGTAAAATTGCAGTTTGTTTCTCAGTTAAGTTTTTTAAAAAAATAATTAAAATAAAATGAATAAATAATCAAATGTTTTTGTTGCTTGAGAATTCATATGAAATTCGAAGAATGAAAGTCCAGAACTGGAATCAATTCGAGGAACTTACATTCTGGAGTCTGACCTTGCATCAGTGCACTAAATCACACAGGGCAATTTAATAAATTAAACCAATACACTCAACCTGCTTTTTGGATGTTTGGATATCACGTGATATTCCGAATAGTTAACCATACAATTATTACTTTATAAAAAATATGAATTCAGTTACTGTTAATTATCAACACTTGAATTAAATAGCCAAAAAAAATAATTATTTTTTCATTTATAAATCTAAACCAATTTTTGGTCAATATAAACTTTTATGTCTATTATCAGACATATGACCTGAGTAATCTAAGAATCTTGATTTATACTGCAATCAATACATCTAAAACTTTATGACTGGTTCCTGGTTAACTGACTTTAATCCCCTCATCAACAACAAAAACACTGGTAGCAAAAAATTATATCTATCCAGTGATCCTTTCACTCTTGCCCATTTCATGCGAGGGTGCAGGTGCGCAATGCATCTGAGTAGCAGCACAAACAGCTCATTTCAAGTCAATAGATAATGAAAATAATAATTTAAAAAATAGAGATGCTTCAATACGCATTTTTGCTGATGTTAACTGATTATTTTATTTTATTATAGGTGTTCTTTATGTGTTTGTATTGTTTTATCAGTTAGAATAGGTCTGTGACTATGTGTCTATGCTGTTTTCAAGATTGACAACTTTATTGTATTTGAAGTCATTTCATCAACACTTTTATTATACATACACATACAGCTAATATTATAGTCTAGTTAACAAATGTCAAAAATTTACGCTACAAAATTGCTGTGGAAAGCCATCTAATGACTGATTCATTAATTAACTTTACCCTAGAATTAAATCAAATCATATAAAAGCAACATAATTTTGCACCCGGGTAGCATAACACTACAAACAGGCCTGTTTATTACATTACTTAATCTAATAACATAAAAGTTTCAGCACTCTAAATTTTGCACCTAAACTGCCTCCATGATGGGCTCTAAGTTCGTCTTTAAGGCAAAAAATTTTGACAGGAGAAGATTTTATAAAATAATAATTAAATTTAGCTAATTCTTGAAGTCAGATAAATTAAATATGTTAAATATACGAAATCAATCTTTTTAGCGTAACATCAGAACAGCTAAAACTTACTTACTAATTGAATCATAAAACAACAAATGAATTCTACTCTTAAGAACTCTACAAATATCCATAATAAGTGCAATTGAACAGCAATGCAGTAAGATGAGAGAGACCAGAATTTCTTAATCGACCAGATCAACATATAGTTCCATATTTTTTTCTTTCTTCAGTTGGCAATCAATTCAAAAACTTTTTTACGGTGAGCAAATTACTCTATTTATTAAGTCTGCTGCCCCAACCAAATGCAAAATGAAACAAATGAGGAAAAGTATGAAATCATATTATAAATTATTTGTTAGAATGTTTAGAAATCAAAATAAATGAATATCAAAAGGAGAAGCACAGGAATCCAATGTGTTTGTACATATATTTGGACTTAACAACTAAACTTAACATTGCAATATATATAACTTTTACACCCATTATGTTATAACATGAAGGTTTCTGTATAATTTTCTCATGATTGTTGAAATACATTATGGTTCAAAAACTCTTGTCTTAGTCTTGTAATTAGTAGTAAACTATCTGTTAATTATCGCTCAATCATTGAAATATTAAAAAAATACATAAGGTTTCATAACATGATTTTAAAAAATGTTATGATTGTAAATTTGATTAAAAATATTTCTCCATGCAAAAATTTTTAAATTACCCCTAACTTCCTATGCTTATATAGACGAAACAGCTTTCCCTATGGGATAAACTCTCCCATACAATCAAATAACAAAAAAAAAGGTGTTACTTATTAGATTAGACAACTATTATTTAGAAAGTTTTTTTATGTTTCTTCCTCCTGGTTTTACACTCTAGCTAATAGTACATGAATACCAATTTGCTGACCAACAGTTGAATGGCTGATTATATTGATTATGATACCCTTCCCTGAAAAATAATTCTTCATTTGTTTGGAAATTTTTAAATTTTTTGAGATTTCTGGATTTTAATCCCAAGTTAAGCATCACAGATATTAACTATTGTACTAAAAAGGCTATTTTTTCCTTCAAACAGTTTACCAAAGATATAAAGTTTTATACAAAATTTTTACTAAGATAATTACAACTTGTCTACAAAGAACACTGACAAGCTGGATTTAAAAGTGGTTTTAGTACAATAGATCATATCCAGGTTTTGAGAGAAGTTATAGAAAGGACAAATGAATATGAGTTGCCATTATGTTTTGGATGTGTAGATTATGAAAAGGCATTTGATTCTATAAACATTTCTTCAGTGATTAAAGCATTGGATCATCAAGGTATAGATCCAGGATATTGTCATATTTTAAAGAATATTTATAAAAATGCAACAGCAACAATTAGATTACATAATGATACTGGGAAAGTCAACATTGAGAAGGGTGTAAGACAGGGTGACTCTATATCTCCAAAACTTTTTACAGAAGTGCTGCAGGAAGTATTTTGTGGATTAAAATGGGAAGCTAAAGGAGTGAAAGTAAATGGAGATTATTTAAGTCATTTAGATTTTGCAGATGATGTAGTTGTTTTTGCAAATAATGCTTTAGAGTTACAGGAAATGTTGCAGGAGTTATCAGATGAAAGTAGGACTAAAGATAAATGTTAAAAAGACTAAAGTAATGTTTAATAGATTTTCTCAAAATATGAAAATAAAGATTGATTATGATGAGTTAGAAGAAGTTAACAGTTACAAATACCTTGTCAGATTATTAATACAGATGGAAACATAATGGATGAAATTAATCATAGAATTAAACTTGGTCGGAGTGCTTTTGGTAGAAATAACTTGATACTAAAAGGAAATATGCCTATGTGTTTGAAAAGGAAGGTTTTTAATAAATGTATTTTGCCAATTCTTACTTATGGATCTGAGACTTGGACACTTAATAGAAGAGCAATACAGAGATTTCAAACTATTCAAAGAAGTATGGAGAGATGTATGTTGGGAGTAACAAGAAGAGATCGAAACAAAATGTATGGGTAAGAGAACAAACAGGTGTTACTGATTTCCTTGAAAAAATTAAAAGACTGAAGTAGAGTTGGGCTGGACATATTGCTAAAAGAGATGATAATAGATGGACAATTGAAATTTTAAACTGGATTCCAAGAGATTGTAAAAGACCCAGAAAGAGTCCACATGTGAGATGGATGGATGAAATAGGAAAGTGTGCAGGGGTGATGTGGAGAAGAGAAGCTAAAGATCGGAAAAGATGGATTGAACTCGGAGAGACCTTCATCCTGCAGTGGATTGATAATGGTTGATGATGATGATAAAGTAGAGATCTTGTGACATGTGTACTTAGTTATATAAATTTACATTACTTTTTTTTTAAATTCAGGATTATTAGTTTGAATAGTATAAAGGAATAAAAGGTAGCTTCTAGATCCATAAATGAATTAGTTCCAGCTTTGAATCTTAATATTTACTAATGATAGCACAAGTCACAAACTGGTTAGTTTGGGAATTAGGATTTTATAATATTATACAATCTAGTATTCATTTACTCCTGCTTACAGTAAATAGTTTTAGAGTGGGGTGAAGTTAAACTACTCTTGGGAGCATATGAGTAAGCATTTGAAAGATCATGTGATATTGTCAGTTATTGTTGTCGGTCATAACCTTCTTATCCAAAGGGTAGAAAAAACCTGAAGTTATTATAGAACTGACATGTCAAAAATATAAAAACTGGCCTTAGCCTCTGTTTGAAATATTAAGGCATAAAAGGTAACTTCTAGAACCATAAGTGCATTAGTTCTAGATGTGAATTCTAGTTTTTATTAGACAAGGCAAAGAGCAGAAAGCAGCCATTTTGGAGATGGTAATTTTATGACACTATACTGACTGTTCTTCAAATTAAACTAAATCATCTTAGGAAATAATACCATGAGCTTTAAGATAAAGATGCGGGGAAAAAAAATTAGTAAAAATTCACACATACCAAAACATGTTGCTATAGTAACTATTACATAAAAGTACTACTTTGATTAAACATTTTGCCTGGTTTAATGCATTGTTAAAATGGCAGATGCTGGAGTTCAAAATCTAGGGATTTCAGTCCAGCTCTATCACTTCTGGGCTCTTTGTGATTTTGGTGTAGTGGTAAAATGGCCGACTGTGGAGCTCAAGGTCTATGGATTATAGCCCAGCTTCATTTCTAGTGTTGGGACCTTAGTAATTTAGTGCCATGGTAGGGCGGAAATCACCAGAGCTCAAGATCCATGGGTTTCAACTCTAGATGTGTCAATTCATATGTCCAAACTTCTCATGAACAGCCAAAAAAATAAACCATTCAATTGTTTTTATTGCAATTACCATTTGAAATTCAATATCAGAGTCAATGACTTTACTATCATCATTAATGTTTATCAAAAACATACTAAATTTGACAAAATTTAGATTTTTTTCAAACCCACTTTTATAAGATGAGATCATTATTTTGAATACAATGTAAAGCAGGTCTGGTAGTTTATTTACATAATTCAGATGCTAGATCATTTCTTTTTGCTTTTCTGAGTTACTTCTCTGATTTGTCCAAAGTTCAGCTTTGAAATTTATTTGGTGGTATTATACATACTCACTTGACATATGAAGAATTAATAATCTTCATTATGGAGTCTTAAGTTACAGAATTTCTATTTGCATCAAAACTATTTAATAGACTGACAGTTGAAGATCATAGCTACATGGTAATATCAGGTAGATTGCAGTTTATGGATAATAAACATAATAGCCAAAATAGTGTTTAATTGAGTCATGAGTAAAGGGCAGGCAACAAGATGTGTGAGAAAGGTAATGCGGTATGCAGAAGATTTGGATAAAGAATTTATACCAGTATACTTATACAAAAGTTGGGATGATTGTGTTAGGAGGATTGTTGAGTGTTATAGTGGTAAGGAATGGGATAGAAGAATAGATGCATTAATAAAGAATAGGGAATTGGAGAGATGGAGAACTAGTATGGAGAGTAAAAAGAGTTTAAATATATATAGAAGTAAACAGAACATTGGGTGCAAGTTAATTTATAATAATAGCAAAAAAAGTAGTTTATTGTTTAAGGCTCAAATAGGATCTTTAGCAACAAAGAAATATACACATAAATGGAAAATATGGGTGATTTAGTCTGCAAGTTGTGTAAGGAAGGCATAAAAAATATTAGGCATCTGTTAATTCAATGTAAATGCTTGAAAGCAGAAAGGGTACAAACAATTAAGTTAGGAAAGAATAAATATGAACAAAGTGATTATACAGAAGGTGGGTTATTGGTTTTTATGCTGGGTTGGGGAAAAGGTAAGGGGGATTTAGATATGAAGGCCATGGAGTTGACAAAGATTATGTTGTGGAAATGGGATGGAGCAGATTATGGAAAAACTTAGGATGGGGAATAGAAAGGGAAGGTAAAGTGGCTAACAGGTTTCTCTGGACATAGTTGCTGAGAGATTCCTGTCTCCATATAAGGAAAAGTCACAGTGCATCATGTCACATCAATGTTATAGACTCACATTAAATATACCCTCAATTATGGACTTGTTCAAAGTATAGAGCTCTCTGTATAAGATTCAGTATACATTAAAGCAATGAAACAACAATAATGTAACAAATAACTAATGACACACAATCAATAATTAGACCAATAAATCTAATTATTCACAATAAATTAGGTGGATTGGCTATAAAAGTGATGTCAATTTGAGAAAAATAATATTGTTACAGAATCATTTTCAAAACAGTAATTTACTCATCTGGAATTGCTCAAACAGTATAGCATATTGCCTGCTATTTGCTAAATGCAATCAAGCACATTCAAGTCCAGAGCAGAAAGTTTATGGAAGCAAGTAGTGTTAGATCTTTTATAAAGTAAGTCAACGTGGATGAAATATTAATTTATTAAAATGAATCATGACATTCTTCCAACTCCTTGGTTGTTATTGATAACAATTAAGCATTTATAAATAGATAAAATGAATAAAAAATAGAGTCATATATCACATGACCCCACTTCTTTTTTAAGCTTGTAAAATATAAACAAAGAGCTTTGTGATAAATGCTTAGCAAGAGAAAGCATTTAAAATATCTCTATCTAAAAACCACACCAAATTCCCTGACCAATAGTTTCATGCTTTTGGCACTCCTCAGAGAGGTTATAGGATAGTTTCAGACACTAGATTTAAAAATACCAACCCAAAGCCAGCATTTATCTAAGAGTTAATCATTGAGTAGAAAATCTGAAATTTTCAGACACTTAAATGTCTTTAAACCCAGCTATCTAACACAAATAGCTATATGGAGCTGAGAGATCTTCAGTCAAATCATATATTAGAAGTCTTAACAATATAACATCACTTAAGACTTAAAGCAAAGACTATAAATAGTCAATAAAAAATAAAAAATAGAGTCATATATCACATGACCCCACTTCTTTTTTAAGCTTGTAAAATATAAACAAATTCCTAAGCAAAGCTTGTTGAGCAATTAGATAAAATGAATGTTTTGACATTAGTCATATTCCATTATTTATTTGGTGGGTAACATTTTCCAATAGACAGCAATCAATGAAACCTTTAATGTTCTTTCATTTTTCTGGTGAAATGCTATACTAAAATCCTTGTTTGAATTATGATTTTGTGAATCTCATGATTAGCATAGCTAATTAGGATATTTCTTTTTGGGTTACAGATAGTGTGTGACCATTATAATAGTTTGAAGTTAAATTATTATAGTGCTATATTTTATTTAACTTCCTGGGCATTTCTCATACATGCCTCATACATCAACATACACACACACATACTATATTTAAACACTGTATATGCAACTATTGCTACATGATTATTGCGCTGTTTTGCTAATATATCTAAAATTTAGAATTATAATCTAAAATATTATTATTACATCATTTGCTGTTTAAATATTTATAAATACTAATTGTTATATTTAAAGTAGATATAACTTACAAAGAATGTTTTTTCTTTGCTTTTTAACTGACATCATATTTACATTTTGAATTACAAGTATCAAACTAACTCAACCCACAATTTTGATACCATCTACTTTAAATAAATACAGTAATGATTATTATTAATCATTTACTAAACTAGAAATTGTACAGATATAAACTTTACAACTCAATTAAAGATAAATATATTTGATTTTAACTGAAATAACTGAAACACAGGCTTATTATATACCTGTGTCTTTATATGTAATATATAGAGCATATGAGCACAAACTTTCTCACGACCCACCACTCTCCACTCTATCTAATAACACTAATACACTTAAACACATATATGACGAAAAGATAAATAATCACCAATATATGTATTTCATGCTAAACCAGCAATCATCAGTTGGTCCAGATTATCATCTCTACACATACATACTATAAGTGCTCAGATATATATTAAGTTAGACAATCTTCATACTTTAATGGACAGCTTCAATCTACTCCACCTACAACTCTTCAACTGTCCATCCAATTGAAAATCTGATGATGGAATGCTCAAAGGCCACCCTGAGGCCGAGATTATTGTCACACCCATGTGTAGAGATGATAATCTGGACTTACTGATGATTGCTGGTTTAGCATGAAATACGTATATTGGTGATTATTTACCTTTTCAACATATATGTGTTTAAGTGTATTAGTGTTATTAGATAGAGTGGTGGGTCATGTGATAGTCTGTGCTCATATGCACTATATATATTTGATTTTTTAAAATTAAGCACACACACCTATATGTGATTTAAGTAGCTTTCTTAAATCAGTTGTTTTAAAATCTTTGCTTCCTTTGGCATATTTCAATCAAATTGTAATACTTTTTAAATATAAGGTGTACAATATTCATTCAAAAGATTAATTACGAATATATATATATATATATATTCATGAGATGAAAGAAAATATATAAAAATTCTTAAATAATTCAAGCAACTTATGTCGGTCTGCATGATAGCAAAACAGATTCTTTGCAGAAATTCATGTAGTAGTTTTTTGTAAAGCTTCTATAGCTTATGTCTTAGGATTTATTGCATAGACATGTGACAAAACTATCCAATTATACATTTTCTGGACAGAGTTGAACTTTCTTTTTTTCTGGCTTCCAGTTTTGCTTACTATAATTTTCTTGCATAAATATTTGCTGGTTGATTGTAATCTATTTCTATTTGCATTGAGAGTTGAAATTTCTTATAGCATTCAAGTTGCTAGTATAAGTTCCATAGGTACTTGGGATAATCCCAGACCCAAGATTGTAAGTCATGTTTTTTTTAATTATACATTTTCGGGGGCATAGTTATCCAGTAATTTTAATGAATGTTTTACTTATTAATATTGAGATATATACTTTAAAATATGTTTGCAAAAACAAGATGCATTTGTGGTGAGACCACCAAAATTAATAACTCAAGCTAATCACTTTTTGTTCTTAAAAAAAGACCCTTCAAAAATTATATTTACAGCAGCTTAAATTATTAAATTTATATTATTTAAAATTTATTGTTGTGGTTTTATATTATTTCTGTGAATGGAATTTATAATACATTTTTTGCTATTTTTTAAAATTAACAGGAATTTATAAATGATTTATTGATATTTTGTAAAACGTATTCATTAAAGTTAAGGTATAACTATGACCTGAAAATGTATAATTAAAAAAAAAAATGGCTGCCAATCTTGAGTTCCAGGGTTATCTAGAAGTACTATTGCATAGATAGATTTCTAACAGCTGGTGGTGTTTTTATAACTTCTAGACACTGATGGTCGTGTCAGCTGCTATAGTTTCTAGCTTCAAACAGAATTTGTGAAAAAACACACATCTTTATATGTGCACTGTGACACCACTTGTTTTTTTTTCTCCAAACTTTAAATCCCATAACTACATTCAATTAACATTTTTTCTATAAGTTATCTTCTTAATTAATTTTTTTAAAAATAAAATTAAAGTTTATAGTTTTATCAATTAAAAAAACATTATTTTTTTCATCAAAAATACAATTATCTGATAATATGGGGTTAGATTGACATAATGTCTACCTGGGCATGATTACAATATCAAAATCCAATAAGGGCATTGAGCATTCCATCACTGGTTTTTCAATGAAATAGACAGAATAATTAATTGGAAGGGTGAGAAAATTGAGTGTCCATTAAAGTTTGAGGCATTGCTAATAAACTGAGCATTGATTGTATATATGTGTGGGAGATTATGACCTGGTTCAACTGATGAGTGCTGGTTCTGTGCGAAATACATATATTGGAAATCATGCATCTTTTTTGCATATGTGTAATCATGTGTATTGGTTGCTCGAGATGAAGTGGAAAATTAATAGACTTAAAAATCCTGAGTTCAAACCCCTCTACTTATATTTATAAAACATTCAATATAAGTAACATACTGCCTTGGAATTACAAAAATACAATTGTAAAAAAATATATAGCATATAACTTTTTTAATACTCTTTTTTCTATGAGCCGAGAGGTCATTGCAGCCACCTTGCAAGCAAGTAGTCAATTTGCAGACAGTTGTGGGTTCGCCTCACGGCCGATGTTATGACATATAAATATATATATATATGCTTTAATGACCTTATCTTTTTTTTAAATATCTATTTTCTAATTAGATTGCCTCATTTAATTATGTTATTCTTTCTTAATTAGTCTAATTTTATTACATCGTAATTAAAATAATGTAACATTTAATGAGATATTAAACATAGATTTTTTCTAATTCTAAACCTTTCAATTACTGATAATAAAAAGTAGCTTACTATATTATTTTTTTCTATATTATATTATTACTTTCTAATTTTATTTTAAATCCTTCAAATATTAATAACAAAACTAATCTATTATAGTACTATTATTGTAACTCCATATTATAAAAAAAAAAAAAAACAATTTAATATCCTTATTATTCTGCTTAGTAATGCTGTCAACTGTCTCATGTGCAAGACCGCATGGCCAACCATGAAATCTCGGATATGACATTTATCTAATATATATATATATATGTGTGTCAACAGATGGGTTCTACCAAAAACACCGTCAAGCGTATGTTTACATAAACGTCAGAGCATGCATTCACTATCTCTAACTTTAATTCCACTTTCAGATCATGATTTCAAGCTATTTGCTATCATCAGTGAAAGACAGGAATTTTAGAAACTAGATCTAAACACAAACTCTGAGTGTTTATGAAACAGTTTCTATTCAGCTTGTCAGCATGAATCTTTTAGACACGTAATGTCTTCAAACTCAGCATAGCAAGCCAGATAGCTATATGGGTCTGATCTCAGTTCAGCATCACCACATAGTAGAAGCCTCTGCAATATATATCATTTCTAGAAAGACCTCAAAGGTACATTTATGAAAAACAAGTTAAAAACTTGCTAACGCTTGTATTTATGTCAACATACGCTTGACGGTGTTTTTGGTAGAACGCCATCTGTTGACATAAATACAAGCGTTAGCAAGTTTTTAACTTGTTTTTGTTTTTCATAAATGTACCTTTGAGGCCTTTCTAGAAATGATATATATTGCAGAGGCTTCTACTATGTGGTGATGCTGAACTGAGATCAGATCCATATAGCTATCTGGCTTGCTATGCTGAGTTTGAAGACATTACGTGTCTAAAAGATTCACACTTGCAAGCTGAATAGAAACTGTTTTCATGAACGCTCAGAGTTTGTATTTAGATCTACTTTCTAAAATTCCTGTCTTTCACTGATGATAGCAAATAGCTTGAAATCATGATCTGAAAGTGGAATTAAAGTTAGAGATAGTGAATGCATGCTCTGATGTTTATGTAAACATACGTAGAACGCCATCTGTTGACATAAATACAAGCGTTAGCAAGTTTTTAACTTGTTTTTGTTTTTCATAAATGTGCCTTTGAGGTCTTTCTAGAAATGATATATATTGCAGAGGCTTCTACTATGTGGTGATGCTGAACTGAGATCAGACCCATATAGCTATCTGGCTTGCTATGCTGAGTTTGAAGACATTACGTGTCTAAAAGATTCACGCTTGCAAGGTGAATAGAAACTGTTTCATAAACGCTCAGAGTTTGTGTTTAGATCTAGTTTCTAAAATTCCTGTCTTTCACTGATGATAGCAAATAGCTTGAAATCGTGATCTGAAAGTGGAATTAAAGTTAGAAATAGTGAATGCATGCTCTGACGTTTATGTAAACATACGCTTGACGGTGTTTTTGGTAGAATGCCATCTGTTGACATAAATACAAGCGTTAGCAAGTTTTAACTTGTTTTTGTTTTTCATATATATATATATAATCTATTTGTTACCACTGCTATATTTTTTAATAAAAGAGGCTTTGACATAGATCCCATCTACTGTCTTTGTCTTTCCAGCCCAGAAGATATTGACCATATCCTTTGCCCAGTCTGCAAGGACTAAGACAAAACTTCCAGAAACACATTAAAAATAATGGTCCGGATCTAACTTCACTTCAAGGGGTTATAAATAGAGGCATTTTCGCTGAAATTAGGCTTGCCACATACATAAACTTTGCCATCTGGTTGACTAGATGCAAGGTGATTATCCAAAAATTGCCGTCTGATGAAATTAATAACTGCTTCCTCAACATAATTAAAAATATTCAAGAAACAGCTCAGAGAGAGGCAGATCCATACCTGGCCATATTAAACTGGGAATTTACAACTGGCCTAAACAGTAACTGATCAACCACCTCCTAAATAATTTAATTGAAAATAACTATTAAGATTTAATAAAATCTTCCAACCATAGCTCACCAAAACAGGGCTTACTAACAATGGGATTTCATTATAGACTAGATGAATGATATATTCACCTTGTATCCACTGACTAAGTTCTTCACTAACACTCATTTGTATTCTACTGACTTTTGGATCAATCCTTCTTTGTATACATCATCCTGTAACCTCACCTAGCTAATTTTTGTTGTTTCTTTGTATTCGTCTATAGGTCAAATAAAATTATCTTGAAAGAGTATTGTAATATTATATGATTTTCTATTATAAATATAGTGTATATAAACATCGCTCATTGTACATGTAAACAAAGGAAATAAATCACCCCTCCCCCAGGCTATGAATTAAAAGCACTCTAAATGTTGAACGTAATATCAAGATTAGAATGAATCCACTTATTCTTGGGAGCTTTGATGTTTATAAGCATATCTTTATCAACATTGTTTGTAATTCAGAGTAAATTAATTTATCAGTCACATGGAATAAGGCAAATAAAAGCTTCTACAAATTGGTGGATTCATTCTATTCTTGTTCATTTATTCAACATTTAGAGAGCTTTTAATTCACTGACTTAATTGCTTAATTTAAAGTTTTCGTATTAAATCTTATTTAATTATTACAATTAAGGTGTTAAAAGACAGGCGCTATCTTGAGTTTTATATAATCGATTATTCCACCTGGATGATAAATTAATATTATTCCGATTACTAACTATGTTGACAAAACTCCCAAGAATGGGTAGATTTCTCCCCTATTTTTTGATCCACTGTTCAACATTTAGAGGGTTTTTAATTGATAGTTTGGAGGGGGGAGGTGATTTACTTCTTTTGTGTATATATACTATTTATAGTGCTATTTGTTATGTTTTAAAGGCATTTATTGTTATATAAGAATCAATTACAATTGGTTTTTAAAAAAAAAAAGTTTTTTTTTAATGTGTCCAGTTTTTTTTTTTTTCTCATGTGTCATAGCATCAGCCGGGAAGCGAACCCGCTATCCCGGGACAAGTGCTTGTAAAGCAGCTGTCGCTGACCTCTCGACCACCAATACTTAACAAAGTTTTGATCATGATTCTAAGACAGACTACAGATTTTTTAAAAAGGTGTTTTTAGAAATTATTGACTTATACAACATTATTTACATAAAAAAAGGTTTTAAAGTTTGTTAAGAAGGGGGGTGACGTCTAAATCTTGAGGTTTTATCATTGCTGCATTCATTTTCAAAGGATGGTTTATCTTATTATGTTTTCAGATGTTGTTGCATTAGAAACTAAGTATCTTCAAACATTATGTGGGATGATAGTTTATTATCTCTTTCTTTAAAAGTTTCCAGTTTATTCCAGAAGGTGAACGGGAAGGGGGGGATTGCAATCATAAATGTATGTGTATAGTGCTATTTTTTATTTAATACATCATTTCCACTGTGGATATATAATTTAAATACCCTTTACCCATAAAATATGATAATACTTTAAAAGTAAAAAAAGCTTAATTTTTACCTTTAAAGGACTGTATCAAACTTCTAAATATTTTTTGTCACTGACAATTTAAATGCATAGAATTATATACTGTATAGCATTTTCAATGCTAAATATTTTTAATGGGTACTTGTGTATAATTCAACCGATGACATATTACCCTGAAGGCACATCGGTCTAAAGTTGCGATTTTTAAGATAACGTCTCCAAGTGATCTGCAGACACATTTAGTCGCTAAAATGTGTCCGCAGATCACGTGAACACGGCACGTTAAAAAACGCAACATTAGACCGATATGCCTTCAGGGTAATACGTCATCGGTTGATCACATGGTAAAAAACAAAAAAACATGGCAAAAATATAAAAATTGAAAAAAAAATTAAACATAAAAAAAAGAAAAAAAATGTGACGCAGGTCACGTGATAAAAAACAAAAAAAAAAAAAAGGCAAAAATCTGACGTAGGTCAGGCAGATAGTAAAAAAAAAAAAATGTACATGCATGTGTCAAAATAATTTAGAAAAAACTATATTCTAATTTATAAAACCACCCTATATTATGCTCAATTATAAAAAACAGCACGTAGTGCTGGAGTTGGCGGGGAGGGCCCTTTGTGTTTTTGACAAGCCATTAGGCTTGGCGTACACCTATACCTTGTATTACTCTCATAGCTGTAATTTTTATAATTGCCCATGAATTTACGAAAAATAATTTTCTGTATGATATAATTCAGAAATTAAAAATTGCCGATGAATTTACGAAAAATAATTTTCTGTATGATACAATTCAGAAATTAAAAATTAAATTAAAACGTAATTCAATTGTAGAAATATTAACAAAAAATTTTTGTAAATTTTAAATAAACAGCTAAATTAAAAAGACGCGATTTAATGCAAATCTGGTATTAATGGCGTCGCACCCTGTAATTTTTATAATTGCCGATAAATTTACGAAAAATAATTTGAGAATTGTAGAAATATTAACAAAAAGTTTTTATAATTGACGATGAATTTACGAAAAATAATTTGAGAATTGTAGAAATATTAACAAAAAGATTTTGTAAATTTAAAATAAACAGATAAATAAAAAACAGTTTACCGGAATAAATTACGAAAAATAATTTTCTGTATGATACAATTCAGAAATTAAAAATGAAATTAAAACATAATTCAATTGTAGAAATATTAACAAAAAATATTTGTAAATTCAAAATAAACAGATAAATAAAACACTTTACCCGAATTAACAACTCAAAAAAGTAACTGTGATGCCGTGGATAGCAAAATCACAATAGACAGAAAAATCAAAAAATTTCCCAAACCTCTCTACGAATTTTAAATCTCGCGGGTGAAAAAAAAAAATTGACTCTCTGATGGATTAATCACGCCAGTCACTTGGTTACCATGACAATGTTGTCATGCAAAAAACGTCAATGTCTACCGGAAGGGAAATCGGTAAGTCAAAAACGTCATCGGTTGAATTATACACAAGTACCTTTTAATGTAATATATTAAGATTAACTGAATATATAGAAGGATTTGAACTTAGGATTTTTAATCTATGATCATACTCCACTCTATCTCAAACAACCAACACACATGACCACACACTTGTGAAAAAGATCAATGATCCCCAATATATATATATATATTTCATACAGAACCAGTACTCATCAGTTGGGCCAGATCATAATCTCCCATACATATATACAATCAATGCTTGGCTTATATTGAGATAGCATTTCTTTAAACCTTAATGAACAGGCTTCAATCTTCACACCCTTTCAATAATTCAATTGTCTACTTCATTTAAAAACCAATGATGGAATTCTCAAAGCCCTTGTGGATTTAATATTGTAGTCATATCCATGTAGATATTACATCAATCTAACCTCTCATATTATCGAACCATTACATATTCATTTACTATTAATAAGAGAGAGATGGGTGAACTTATTCTATGATGTAACCTATTTTGCATATGTGTGGTCATGTGTGTCAGTTGTTTGAGATGAAAAGTAGGATTAATATAGATTGAAAATCCTAAGTTCAAATCTTTCTATTTACTATATTAAACATTCATTATACTGAACGAATAGGTTAATAACTGAGTATAATATTATATATCCATCAGATTATATAATACTTGCTTAACATCTATATGGAATATGGAAATAATTTTCAATGAATAACAGAAGGTAGAACAGCAAATAAAAAGCCCAATTCTAGAAATGTATGGGTAAGGACTTAATAGAGGAATGTTTAATAATAAAATATTTTTTTATATGAATGTATAAAATAACTTACATATCACCATATATTTTTTTGAAAATATATGACTAAAGATAGAATAATAGACAAATGATTTCCAAGATGCATTTCATGCTGAACAAGCGCTCATCTGTTGGTACAGGTGACCATATCTCATATATATTTGCAAGTTTTTTGTTTTTATCAGTGCATCTTTCACCTTTAGCTCAATCCTATTACAACCATCCCGATCCAGAAATCAGACCAACTTCACACACTATAGATACATAAAAAATATATACTTTTTCAAGTAGTCCATGTAGCACATGTTACAGTTTAACTTCATATACACAGTATTTATCAATAGTAAATTGTTACATTTTTATTTTCATGTGTCAAACTTAATTCACTCACAACTTTGATACAATCTACTCTAGATAAAAGAAATGATTATCATTAATCATTTATTAAACTAGAGATTGTCTCTATTTCTGATATAAACTTTAAATGTCAGTTAAAGATTAATATATCTTATGTTTTTAATTAAACACATACACATGGAGTTACATTTCTCTTTCACTATGTGTCTTTATTTGTGTGTTTTCAAAAACTGTGTAGTAATGTGGTTATTTAATGCATATCTAAAAGGTATTACACATGGGAAAGTATGTGTGTGATCGAAATAAAATTACAGATGGTTTACAAAAAAACTTTTAAACAATTTTCATGAACAAGAAATAGTAAATATTTTTTGTTGTTAAAAACACATTCACAAAAGAAGGCTTATCAATTACCTCTATTTAACCAGCAGCAATTTTAATGAATAAATAATAGTTGCTGCTTTTTTGTTTTTTTTTTTGATTGAAGGTAAGTAGAAGAATGACAAGGAACATTTAGTTTGTTAGATTTTGAAACTTTTCTTTTTGCGGTTTCTTGCCATTTTTAGGTCGAATTGCTATATGGTGTTAGTTTGTAGAATTGGTCCCTTCTTTTGAAGTTTATCCTTAGTATTTTTTTTTTTTTAGATCAAGCATTGGCTAGATTTTGTTAGATGTATAATTTTTGGAGGATTTATCACCACATTCAGATTAAGTATCTGACAGATTTTTTACATACAAGTGAAGAGTCATGAAATTGATATGTGGAAGTTTTTGTGCGATTCTAGTGGGGGAAGGATGAATGAAAAGAAATGATCAATTTCTTTTCGACTGCTGTGTGAACAAAATAAAGTGAAAATAATTTACAACACTACATTGGAAAAGTGATTAAATCTATTGACAATTTTAGACCATAAATGGGTTCTTCTTGTTCATCACCAAACATGAAGAAAAATAAAAAATGAAGATATGGAATAAAATGTGATATGTTGGACTATTTCCATCATTTATGAGTGAATGTTGAATGTATAGAAAATTTTAAACTTTATTTAAACTTTCCAAATACAAACAACTTGTTAGTAATAACACACAAATAGACAATACAGGTTAGTAATTTACACAATGTTTCGAGTAGTATTAATATCCACTCTTCTTCAAGTGTTGCTGGCCTATATGCACAGTGACAATATTCCTTAGAAGTTGAACTCGCACCTTTAGATTCTTGAATATTGAATTTTAAGGCAAACACTCTACCAACTGAGCTATTCTGTCAAGAATCTAAAGGTGCGAGTTCAACTTCTAAACGAATATTGTCACTGTGCATATAGGCCAGCAACACCTGAAGAAGAGTGGAGATTAATACTACTCAAAACGTTGTGTAAATTACTAACTGTATTGTCTATTTGTGTGTTATTACTAACAAGTTGTTTGTATTTGGAAAGTTTAAATAAAGTTTAAAATTTTCTATACATTCAACATTCACTCATAAATGATGGAAATAGTCCAACATATCACATCTTATAATATACCATCATTACAAACCTTCAGACAAATACTAAGATATGGAATAGTTTTTTGTTTTTTTTGCATACAAATGAAGTCACATTAATAATCTGCAAAATAACATTTTATCCAAAAGTAACCATCAAATTTGTCACATACTATTTTGAATGCTGTTTGGAGACTATACTGTGGTTCCTCCAAGTTTGTAAAAAAGTTTCAGAGTGTACATTAAAGGATTACTTGATATGTTACCATAAGACCTTTTCCCACTTAAATACTCTGAATCTACAGAGAAAATACAATGTATTATGCAGTTTATTGAAACAAATGTACAATGGATGATAATGATATCATGAATGAAAAACCACAATTATATAAAAAAAATCAAAACGAAATAATGCATTAAATAAGGCAAAAAGTTGGTATATTATTTAAATATTTTATAGGTGACTATTGATGAACTTTGAATTTTGTTCTATACGGATTTATATACTTGGCAAGAATAAATGTTCAAGCAAATTTGTAATGAAAGCTATGACGTAATTTGTGCACATGATATGCAGCACGAAAACGAATATTTGAAATTTTTTAAATTTGATTTATTAACTAGAATTTAAGTAAGTTAAAAAAATTTCCTCATTTAAATCTTGATATATAAAAAAAACTCACATTTAAAAATAATTTTTTTTAAACCAACTTTTTTTTGTTAAAAAAAAAATCCATAATTTATTTGATGAAATTAAATTTATCAGAACCCCCGCCCTTCCCCTTATATTTTCAAAATCGAATTTATATTACTTAAATTTGAAATAATAAATATATATTCATTATTGACTATTGTTTTATCATTTAATCGGATTTTTTTCTTAATTAAAAAAAAATTAGTTAAGCATTAAATCTCCAATAATAACAATAAAAAATTCCCTGTGTGATTTAATTGGTCGGCTCTTTAATGCAGGGCTAGAGTATCAGGCAACTCTGAAAAGAAAGATTTTCAGATCGATTCCAATGACGTCTAGTGTTCAAACGTACTATGAAATCCTGGAGCAATAAAGCCATTCGCTTATTATAATAAAATACATTGTTGCAACATACATATCACATATATATTAATGTACCTTACATACAAATATCATCTCAATATTGTGGTAAGATAGCTGGCCCAAGAGATAAAAACTTGGAGTTACTACAGTAATGTGATGTGATGTATTGTGGCTTCTCCTTAAACGAAGTCAAGAATATCTCAGCAATTATGCCCAGATAAACCTGTTAGCCACTTTATTTTCCATTCCCCACTCTAAATTTTCCCATATTCTGCTCCATCCCATTTCCACAACATAATCTTTGTCAACTCTATAACCTTTATATCTAAATCCCCTTTATCTTTTCCCAAACCCAGCATAAAAACCAATAATTCACTTTCTGTATAATCACTTTTTTCATATTTATTCTTCCATAACTTCATTATATGTACCCTTTCTATTTTCAAGCATTTACATTCATTTAACAAATGCCTAATATTTTCTATTCCTTCCTTATATAATTTACAAAATAAATCACCCATTTTTTCCATTTACATGTGATGTGATGTGATGTGATGTAGCAAACTCTCCATACAATAGTGCCACCTAGTGCAAGCCTTAGTAATCACTGGATGTGAGATTTGTGAATAAAATTCCTATCTGATGCTAAACCTTCTTGCATCCATTGATTACTAAGATTTGCATCAGGTGGCATAGTTGCTGAGATATTCTTGACTTCGTTTAAGGAGAAGCCACAATATATCACATCACATCGCATTACTGTAGTAACAGTTTATGTAATCATAGGAAATGGTGACCATGTGATGTTTTAGTGGTTTTAGAACCTGGAGTGAGGATCCTTTTTTTAAAAAAAAAAAAAATTACTTTTGTCAGTCGAATGAAATTTTTTCACATTCAACTTACTGCTTTATTGCCCTAGGATCATTTAAAAACGGTTACATTGACATATGTGGAGAGAAACATTTTAGAATATATTAAACTACCAACTACAATTTTTAAAAACTTTTGCATATTTGCATAATTTATAGTGGTTGCAATCGAAAAATTAACTTAGTATAAATTGAAAAACTAATCGAATGATTGTGTGTTTATGAGAAATTTGAGTGCTGGAAAGGGCAGCAATGGAGACAAGATCCTTCGATCTTAAGCTCCAGAATCCATTACTCTACCACAACACTAAATCACATAGGTAGTATAAGAATAATTACTTGAGCAAAATGTTTTATTTAAGAAATGATTTCACTCTATCCAGTAGATATAAGATAGGTGGTTCAATCAATTGACACATCTAAGTCCTTGTTTATAATGGTATTGTATAAGGAAACAAAATAGAATGGCTTTTTTCCTTGAGAATTCATAAGAAGTTAAAGCATCAGAAAGTGCCAGCATTGTAGCCAAACATAGGACCTCATATTCCAGAGTCGAATACAATACTAGCCAATCCTAGGACCTCATATTCCAGAGTCTGATACAATACTAGCCAATCCTAGGACATCATATTCCAGAGTCTGATACAATACTAGCCAATCCTAGGATCTCATATTCCAGAGTCTGATACAATACTATCCAATCCTAGGACCTCATATTCCAGGGTCTGATACAATACTAGCCAAGCCTAGGGCCTCATATTACAGAGTCTGATACAATATTATCCAATCCTAGGACCTCATATTCCAGGGTCTGATACAATACTAGCCAATCCTAGGACTTCATATTCCAGAGTCTGATACAATACTATCCAATCCTAGGACATCATATTCCAGAATCTGATACAATACTATCCAATCCTAGGACATCATATTCCAGAGTCTGATACAATACTAGCCAAGCCTAGGACCTCATATTCCAGAGTCTGATACAATACTAGCCAATCCTAGGACATCATATTCCAGAGTCTGATACAATACTATCCAATCCTAGGACATCATATTTCAGAGTCTGATACAATACTAGCCAATCCTAGGACCTCATATTCCAGAGTCTGATACAATATTAGCCAATCCTAGGACATCATATTTCAGAGTCTGGTACAATACCACTATGCTAAACCACACAAGACAAACATCTTCAGAAGGCTTTGTTGTTTGAGAGTATATAAAAGTTTGATTGGAAATACTAGCAATGGAACTGATCCTAGAAACCCACATTTCAGCTCTAGAATCTGACACTACACTTTACCACTGCACTAAACCACATAGACACACAAATATTTCATTGGCTTTATTGCTTAAGAGTTCATAAGCAATTAGTGCTGGAAATGTCGGTACCACAATTGATCCTAGGACTCACATTCCAGAGTTTAACACTCTACTACTGTGCTAAACTGGAGTGCTTTTGCTTCTTTAAGATCACTATCCTGTGTTGTTAAGTGCAGTGGTAGAGACGTAGAGTTTGGCACTTAAGCGTCATGAATCGAAACCCCCACCTGTCATTCCCAGAACTCAAACTTATGAATTCCTAAGCTATAAAGTCATTTAATTATTATTGTTGTTGTTTCTTAGAAATTTTTTATTATAAGTTTGCCTATGTATTTTTACATAAATGAAAATTATTTAAAGAGATTTCTTTAATAATATTCAATTAACATTGTTTTTTTCTTAAAATTTATCATCGACATGTTTCTCCGTTATTTGTACTTCGTTATGGCTTTCTTTAGAAAACAGTTGGAAAGTTGTGTTGTTTTAAAAAATGTTTTAATAATCATTCAGTTATTACAATAAAAAAATCGTTGGCAACCATCTGTTATACATTATTTATAATCTGAATAATATATCTAATATTTCACATATAACAACTTTTTTTTTTTTTATCAATCTAGAATAATTTAATACATTTTTTTTAACCTAGGGGGATAATTAGCTGTATTCGTCATGCTAGTCGCTGTAACTATTTTTAAAATGTTAAATCTAAATTTAAATACTGCATTGAAAATTGTAATCAGATTAAAGCAAAAAAAGCTATAATTTCTGGAAAGAACATTAATTTGGGGATAAACATTATGAGAATATTTTATCCAATAAATGTAATATTCGTTTAAATCATTTTTTCGAAAGCTGTCTGTTACGTTATTTACTATCTGAATAGTGTATCAAATCTAATAACTTCATATATAACAAGCTTTTTTTCAATTTTGAATAATTTAGTAATTTTTTTTTGGCCCAAGGGAGGGAAATAATAATTAGTCGTATTTCGTCATGCTGGTAGTGTAACTATTTCTATGTTTCTTAGAATGAACTGTTAACATATATTGCACTGAAAATTTGTCTTCAAAATAAGTCAGAATTTCCGGGAGAAACTTCAACTCGAAGCTAAACATTGTTAGACGTTTTCTTTAATGAGAGTATTATTAGTTTGAATCATTTTTTTCACAGATTTAATTGTGCTAACACAGTTTTTGAATTACAGTTTATATCTTACTACAAATATATACAAAAGATATAAAAATACATACCTTTTTTTTTGTAATGAACTAAAATCAACCATGCCAAACAATTAATTGTTTAATATAAAAAATCAGATCATCTTAACCCTGACTGATAAACATATTATAACAAAGTAGTAAATGGAAACCTTTTACTTGCTTAATTGTGGGGTTACCATGACAACAGATAGCTAATATTTTTTTAGTTTGCTTAAGTATGTAAATATAACTTATTAAGTGCAAGCAGTTTGTAATTAAATTGAAAGGCTGAATGAAACCTTCTCGTATGTGCATTTTAAAAATGCTTATATGACAGCCAATCAGATGTAATGATGACTGTATAGGGAGCTCTCAAGTCGCAACACAAGACAGGGATTTTATTTAAAAAAAGGTGTTCCACCTTCTTCTTTACTTAAATTTCTATATATATAAGACAGTCTGAAGCATTTTGACTTAAGAGCATGAAGCTTTTAAACATTTTCATATTTAACTCACTGCATATTATTTTTAAATCAACAATGCGAAATCTTTCGATTTATCACAAAGTAATTTTTTCAGAACTTATGAAATTGAAAGTAACATGTAAATATAATTATTAAACGCAAGCAGTTCGTAATTAAAGTAAAAGACCGAAACCTTCTTTGGATACACATTTTAAAATGATTATATGACAGCCAATCAGATGTAATGATGACTGTATGCTTCAGACTGGCTTATATATATAGAAATTTAAATAAAGAAGGTGGATCCACCTTTTTCTTATAAAATCTCTGCCTTGTGTTGTGACTTGAGAGCTCCCTGTAACAGTCATCATTACATCTGATTGGCTGTCATATAAGCATTTTAAAATGCACATGCGAGAAGGTTTCAGCCTTTCTCTTTAATTATGAACTGCTTGTGCTTGATAAATTATATTTACATACATTACTGTCAATTTCATAAGTTCTGAAAAAAATACTTTGTTGTAAATCGAAAAATTTCACGTTGTTGATTTAGAAATAATATACTGAGTTAAATGTGAAGATGTTTAAAATCTTCACACTATTAAATCAAAATGCTTCAGACTGGCTTATATATATATATAAATTTAAGTAAAGAAGAAGGTGGAACCACATTTTTCTTATAAAATCTCAGTCTTGTGTTGTGATTTGAGACATCCCTATATAGTCATCATTACATCTGATTGGATGTCATATAAGCATTTTAAAATGTGCATGCGAGAAAGTTTCAGCCTTTCACTTTAATTTTCTTAAGTATGAAAATTATGGTGATACAATTTGAATATATGTCAGCATCATTTTTAAAGTTTATTGATCCACTGCAGAATGAAAGTCTTTCTGAGTTTAATCCATTTTTTTTATCCATAGCTTTTTTCATCCACATCATTTCACCAAATTTCCATAGCTCATCCTCCTTCCCACATATGAATTTCTAAGTCTTTTAAAATCTTTTGGGAACCAGTAAAAACTTTAACTGACCATTTACGCAATAGATAGGTTCCTCAGAAAACACGCGCAAACGAAATCACGCAAAAATAGATGTAACTTACCTTGAAAAAGGGGGGATACAGACTGTGATTTTTCAAAAATCGCGTAAAAGCCAAGCACCAACATAAAATTACTTTACAATTCACGCAAAAAAAATAAGGAAATAAAATATGACTAATAAAAATTTTCAAATTTGGAAAAAATTGATACAAGACAAACTTTTTTTAACTATAATATTTAATTTTATTCAAAACAATATATTTTTATGCATAATTTACAGTAATTTACATTTTTTTATACACGTTTTAATTATTATCACTATTTTCCGAAAAACAGGTTCGTTTGCAAACTGGTAAAAAATCAAATTCTTCACAAGAGGTAATAAACGAGCGCCAACGTCACTCTCACGTTGTGTTAATGGTTTTCTGGTGACAACGTAATTAGTAATTAATTTAACAACTAAAAATTAAATTCTTATTTTTGTCTTTAATTTTTTAATTTTCAATTTTAATTTTGCCCACTGCTATTACTCACCTTTTAAAAATAAACTTGCGGACACTAAATGATTAATAATTGATTACGTTCTTTTTTAAAAAGCAAAAACGGAATGTGATTTAAAATGTAAAATTAACACGCACAATGTTTGAACAAATTTACATTATAATCTTGTAAAATTTAATGTGTGTGTACATAAAATGTGGAAATCATGATTTTAATTTCATTATTGCATAAAATCTTACAATTATAACGCACTGAAAATATTGAAATTACTAAGATGAAAGTCGAATTCCAATAATGTGGTATTACTTTCAATATACACAAAATTTATTATTTAAAGTAATATAGCATTATTGGAGTTCGACTTCTGGAGAAACATGAATCGCGTAACTTCAAAATCGTGTTAAATAAATCCGTGTAAAAAGAGACCCAGGTATATTTCATTTATTACTAACTCTATTTCAACTTTTTAATTTTTTCATGATGTTGTTGATATCTGTTCTTTTAATAATGAATTTCACTTTTCATATCTTCTTTCTATTCTTAACATATGTCAGTCCTTACTTTAATGTGTAATCTGAATCTTTATATTTCTTTTTTATTAAGTGTACAAGTCTCAAATCCATCCATAAATACTGGTAAAATATAAACACAGTCATATTTTCTTTTAGTATTAAGTTATTTCTACTAAAAAAAAAAAAAACTCCATTCAATCTGTATTGATAATTCAACCTACTGTAATGTTTATTCTCTTCTTTTGTGAAAGCTGTTGAAACATTACTATAGTTCTTTTTTCTTGTTTTATCTGATAGCTCTTGTAATATGTCTTGAAACTATAAAGCACTATCATATTTGATCTAGGTTCTAACAGCTTCCAGTCCTAACATAATCTCACCTTGTAGATCAGGTAGCATGTGTACTGTCATTCAGGTTTGACAGTTATTTGGTTGTTGTCTCCTTTATCTCTAATTGGACTGATGATTTATAACTAGATCCCTTTTCATAATGAAATCAATCAGATTCACTAAACATTATCACCCATTGACCTGTTTTTCCTATTGGATATATGTTATCTAGTCGCATAACCATTCATCTCTGGCATTGAATGCTCAATCAAATTGAGATAAGATGGACTCTGAACTAATCCATTAGTTCAATGTCAGTTCAAATATAACACAATCATATCAACTATAAAATTTAATTGGATTTAATTAATGTCCATTTATTTGTATCTCCTTAGATTATCATTTTAATTTTTATAAAATTTGTAAAACATTTTGGAAATACTGAACTATGGTATCATATGTTATATGTTAAGTTAGGTCATGTGACATATGACTTGATTTCTTTGTAACGATATCATATCTACATCAATATTAATATTTTTAATTTCAATATCATATCTAAGCATCACTGTTGCTTTTTGATAAATATTCTTCAGAATATGAAATATTCTTGATCCATGCCTAAATATTCCAAAACTTTAACTACTCTGAAAATGCATATAAAGGCAAATGGCTTTATCTACAATTTTTTTACCCTGTGGAGGTTGTGATGAAAAAAAATTGCATGAGAGTATATGTGTATCCAAAAGATAATATGAAAAAAAAAAATTAAACTGCAAATTTGCCTTTATACTATTCACATAATAAAATATATGATTTTTTAAATTTATTTTCATTACAATCTAATAATTATTAAACAAAAAAATATATAAATATGAAAGTTATCGTCCTCAAAAAATTGCAGTGAATGTTGTGTGTATCTGAAAAACACGTACGTACAAATGCGCACTGAAAATATAAAAAAATTAAAAACAAGAAAATTTACCTTTACTATATTTAAAATTAGAGAGTGAAAACTTCTCAAGCACTTGTGACTATTAGTAACCAATCAGATCTTAAGCACTGGGACAGAGAATTTAACAAGAAAATTCTCTGTCCCAGTGCTTAAGATCTGATTGGTTACTAATAGTCACAAGTGCTTGAGAAGTTTTCACTCTCTCAATTTAATTTTCAATACCGTCTGCGCTTTATAAAAATATTCTTTATTATATTTATAAAGTAAAGTATACGACTTTTAGCCAATGGTGGTCTTGTGATTAGCATAGCTGCCTTACAAGCAGCTGGCCCGTGTTCACTTCCGGTCAACGCTTTGACACATGAGAAAAATAGAAGTACATGACTTTTTATTTATTTTCAGTTACAATTTAATATTTCATCTGATTTCGGATGTTGCAGTATCTTTCAGATACGATTTAATATCAAATATCACTTATACCTATATAACAAGTATTATAACCAAACTAATAGCTTATAAGTTGGTCTGTTCTGTGTCTATATATTTAGAGTAAAAAAGTTTAATAAAAGCTTGTACTATACATACAGACAGTATATTAAAATTATTATTGGTATAATTGTACTCTAGAAAATTAGCACAAATCTGAAATTCTGGATTTGATATTGAGCAAGGTCAAAATATTTAAACAAGACCTACTACGTATTCTAATCTGCATAAATATGACCAGATACATTATAGCAGGACTGAGCAGCATTTTATACAGTCATGTAAGCAGCAATTGTGCAACCTTGCAGTTAAAAAAAATTCAATATATGTGCTAGTCATTGTAGAAGTCAGTGAAATGGTTATCCATACAGCAGTGCCACTCAGTGGAAGCCAGAGTAATCAATAGATGCAAAGTTTGTGCATAAAATCCCTATCTAGTGTCTACTCCAATATCCCCAAACTAGTTTCTAGCTTGTGGCTTTTATCAGTGAGGAGCTTGGATCTGAGAGCACTGCACCTAGATCACTGATGAATGCCATAAGCTAGAAACCAGTCTGGGAATATTGGATGAGCAGGCACTAGGTAGGGATTTTATGCACAAACCTTCTTGCATCCATTGATTACTCTGGCTTGCACTGACTGGCACTACTGTATGGAGAGTTTTTCCTGTTTTAACAGTTTGAGCAAGCATAAGGAATGATGATCATGTGATGTTTAGGGGTTATTTTATTTTTTTCATTATTAGCAGCTGAATAAACTTGCTTTTATTACTTTAGTTGATGTTTTGTATAGTTAAATTATAGCAGATGCATATACAGCTGGCAAACATAAATCACACCCCTGTATGTAGCATAAATTATGTTTTAACATTAGTCATGTACAAATGCATAGCTAGTCGTGAACTTGAACAAATGTATCCAATATATGTAACTATATTTAAGAAAAAAACAGTGCTTCTCTCTCTCAGACCAATCACCTCCAAAGAGTTAAATATTAATACATTTTGTCCAAATAACACCACATTTCTTATCTCTTAATTTATAATGAGAATCTAAAATTTCAAATTCTTCAATCTCTTTAAGAACAAAAGAATTCATGGTAGATTTCACATATTCAAAAACATTAGATCTATAATTATTTGCAGGCTTATTTATTAATAATTCCACACTATGTACAAAATGATGACTGAAATGATCAGCTAATAATTTGGAATTGTTCAAAACATCAATAGATACTTCTTTAATTTTTATTCTAAAACATCTTAAAGTTGCTTAATTTAATTGATTTTAAAGAATTAATTTGAGTAGAACAGAAAAATATTTTGGCTTTATTTATATCTTTTTTTAATTTCTTTATAAAAGATTTTTGTTGAATTCTAAATTCTTAAATAGAAGGTAACTTTTTGGAAATCTTATACAATTTGTTCTGTCTGTTAACTTTCAGCCAATAAACATCACAAGATCACCATTTTCTACACTTGCTCATAACTGTTATTAAAACAGGCAAAACTCTCCATACAGTATTGCCACTTTGCAAGCCAGTGTAATCAAAGGATGCCAGAAGGCTTGTGCTTAAAATCCTCATCTAGTGCCTACTCATCCAATATCCCCAGACTTCTCACTGATGAAGGCCACAATAGGCACAAGATGGGGATTTTATACACAAGCCTTCTGGCAACCATTGATTACTCTGGCTTGCAGAATGGCAATACTGTATGGAGGGTTTTGCCTGTTTAAACATCTGTTAACTTTCGATATTAAGTCATTCCTAATGCTGTCTTTTTTCCTTCAAATCTTTCTTTTTTATACACTTTATGAAAGAACAACATTCAATAAAATCTTTAATCTTATCAACAAAGAATGAAAAAGCAGAATTTACATTCCAAAGATTAGATTCCAGTTATATACAATAATTAAGGAATGCAAAGATTCATGAGATAAAATTTTAAAACATTTTTTTTCTAGGAGAAAAAATCCAATTAACAATGATTCCTCTGTGGTCTGTAAACCCCATTCCAATAATAATGTTTTGAAAAGAATATTTTCAGGACATCTAGCAAAGATATGGACAATAAGTGAAGACCATGAAGATGTAATACATATAGGATAAAATAAACATTGAATAAATGCAAAAAGTGAAAGCATATTAAATAATGTTGAGCAACAGAAGTAATATCACCAGAAATATCTATGTTTAAGTCATCAATAATAATAATGAACTGATCATTTAATCTCATAAGTAAGTTATGAAGTTCATCATTAGAAATATGAACTGGATATCGGCATGATCTATACAAAGTTATAAGTATTAATTTGTCAAAACCTAAAGTTTGAACAATACACTAAAAAAAAAAAAAAAAAATTCAGATTTTCTGCTTAATAGTTAACTTTTAGATAAATGCTGGCTTTAGCTTGGTATTTTTAGATCTAGGGTCTGAAACTATCTTGCACCTGAGGAGTGTCAAAGTATGAAACCATTAGTCTGAGGCTAAGGAGTGGTTTTCAAGATAGAGATTTTTAAATGCTTTATTTAGCTGGCATTTATCAATAAAGATTGTTAGAACAAATTAGCAGAGCTCTTTATTTTTTATTTACGAGCTTAAAAATTGAGTCATGTGATATATGACTTTGATTTTTTGTTGACTATTAATACACTCAGAAGAATCAAATTGTGCATCAATAAAAGTCAAACAAAGATCTGACATACATTAAACTAAAATTCCATTTGATCTGGGTTATTTGTTCTAGATTCAATAATTAATGTACATTCCTCTAATTCATTCAGTCCTTTTTCATATTTATTAATCCAGATCTCAGACAAAATTATTATACTAAATGAATAATCAAGTGAATGTAAGTGAACTAATAATATATCAAAGTGTTTCCTCATACTATGTATATTTATATGAAAAATCTTAAAATTTTCAATAACTAATTTATTTTCTACTGTTCAATTTTTTTTGAAAAGAATTCGTGCATAAGTTAGACAAATCAGATTCAGAACTTTAGCCCCATCTCCTGTACCTTTCTTCATCCAAATGTTGCATCTTTAATTCAAACAAATTAATAATTATTTTCTTTGGCCCATGTATATATTTTTCAAAATAATTTATTTTCAGGTAACAAATCTTCATTTAAATATATACACTTATCAGATGTAACTTTAGGCAAAATATCAGATAGACATAATTTAATTCTTTTACTGCCTGACAAGAATAAATTTCTTATCATTTTATGAACAAAATTATTTTTTATTGCAGTCCTAAATATACCCCCATTTTTAAATCTATATATATTTAATATTATTTTTATTAAAGACTGGCAATTTTTTTTTTTGTTATATTTTTTGAAATATTAAATAAACGTTCATCTTCAGCATATTCAATACCAGCAATTTCAATATTATTTTCTAATCTTTGCTGCTTTAAATAAAATTTTTCTATTTGCAAACTAATTTACTAAGATTGCCAATTCCTCTACAAGCTTTATGATAAATGCTTAGCCAGAGCCAGCACTTAAAATATGTCAGGAACCCCCCCCTACCCCTGACCATGGTTTCGTGCTTTGGCACTCTTCAGAGAGGTGTCAGTTAAGCATTTATCATAAAGCTTGTAGAGGAATTGGCAATCCTCATTGTATATAACTTACAAGCTTAAGAGATAGGGTCATGTGATCTATGACTTATTTTTACTAATTTACAAAGACTCTTGTGTCTTTAAATTTTTTTTGTGTATTTCATTAAATTCCCTAATCAATTTTTGTACATTATTTTGAACTAGTTGAAGATCTAAAACAAGTTTAGTAAAAATTAAAAAAAAAACTGAGATAAGGAATCAATATTATTTTGTAAAATTGGTAGCATATCAAGTTTTCTATTTATCTGCTGAAGTGATTCAAAAATAAAATTGTTATCTAAAGAATTAGATAAAAAATCAATACTAGATCCATCATTTAAATTAGTTCATCTTCTACTATTTTTATACCTCCATAACCTTTACTTGTAGATGACATATTTTTAAATATTTAAAATGAAATTTGCCATTACAACCCAGACAATTTATAAAAATTTCCACCAGAAGGAAGGGCTAATTGGCAAGAATACATTTATCTATAATAATAATAATATCACATGATCACTATTTCTAATGTTTGCTCATAACTGTTATTAAAACAGGCAAAACTCTCCATACAGTAGTGGCTGCTAGAGGGTTGCATTAGATCCTAAGATCTAGGCATAGTGCTCTCAAATCCAAGGCTCCTCACTGACGAAGGCTACAAGCCAGAAACTAGTCTGGGGATATTGGATGAGTAGGCACTAGATAGGGATTTTATGCACAAACCTTCTGGAATCCATTGATTACTCTGGTTTTCACTGAGAGGCACTATGTACGGAGGGTTTTGCATGTTTTAATAATAATAACTAAAATTAAACAGAGAGAAATTAATTAAAAGAAATTCTAATAGAGATTTTAAAAACTAAAGATAATTGAATATTTAAGACAAGATAAGAATTTAAAAAGAATAAAATGACTACCTTCAAAATAACTTTGTAGAAATAATAATAATAATAAGATTACAAAATAAAATAAATTTTGACCTACATCAATCAAATCTCAAAGTTCTACTTAAAAATACTATCTAAAGACAAAATGATATAAACATGACTTACCAAAATTATAAGAAGAATTCAGAGAGACAAATAACATGTTTTAAATCTATCAGTAGTGAATAAAATCAATAATAATGATGATGATGAAATAACTTTATTTCTCACAATTCAAAAGAAATTTGAATGTCTGATGTGAGAGAACTGAATTATAATTTATGGATTTTGAACTCTATGGGATGATAACAAACTACAGAGGGCAAGAATCTAAATGAATTGTTTATAACTAAATAATAATAATAATAATAATAATAATAATAATAATAATAATAAGAAGAAGAAGAAGAAGAATAAGAATAATAATAAGAATAATAATAATAATAATAAGAAGAATAATAATAATAATAATAATAATAATAATAATAATAATAATAATAATAATAATAATAATAATAATAATAATAATAATAATAATAATAATAATAAAATAAAATAATAATAAAATAATAAAAAATAATAATAATAATAATAATGAAGAAGAAGAAGAAGAAGAAGAAGAAGAAGAAGAAGAAGAAGAAGAAGAAGAAGAAGAAGAAGAAGAAGAAGAAGAAGAAGAAGAAGAAGAAGAAGAAGAAGAAGAAGAAGAAGAAGAAGAAGAAGAAGAAGAAGAAGAAGAAGAAGAAGAAGAAGAAGAAGAAGAAGAAGAAGAAGAAGAAGAAGAAGAAGAAGAAGAAGAAGAAGAAGAAGAAGAAGAAGAAGAAGAAGAAGAAGAAGAAGAAGAAGAAGAAGAAGACATTTATTTTATATAGCACTATGTTTTATAAACTGTAATATTAATAAGCCAATAAGCTAATAAACAAATTTAATAATTATCTTATTTCCTTTATACTTTATTCAATGCAACATATTATTTCTACATTAATTTTACAATTTCAACTGCTCAACAGTCTTCATCAGAGCTACAAATATATTTAAGTATATGTAATCATGTGCATAGTTGAAACTGTAAGAAAAGAAGAGAAAATTAAATGGAGAAACAATATATTATATTGAATAAAGTGTAAAAAAAAATATTTATTATTTATTTAAAAAATCGATGTATAGAAGATTAAAAAAGAAAAACAAAATTAATATTATTTAACAAAAAAAAATAATTATAAGGTCCAACAATTTCATATATTAAACCACTAAACATCAAATGATCACTATTCCCTATGCTTACACAAGCTGTTAAAACAGAAGTGCAAAACTCTCCATAGAGTAGTGCCAATCAGTGCAAAAGTTTGTGCATAAAATTCATGTTGCATTCATTGATTACTCTGGCATTCATTAGGTGGCACTACTTATGGAATTTTTTGCATGTGTTTAATTTCACATATTATCTAAATTATTAAAAAAAGTTACACCATAATTTCTACATATTGATATAAAAATTAAAATAAATAAGTAGATTTAAAATGCCAGAACTGCATTAAACTACATAAAGATCTATACATTGTTTTTCAATCAAGAAACCATTCAGAAAAAAAAAAAAATTAAATGGTTTATTACTTGAGAGCTCATTTGAAGTTTGAACACAGATTTTACATATCTCTAAAGTTTATATTAAGATACATCTTATTGAAAAAAATCTTTGATAGACATTTGTCTTGCATAAACTTTAAAATTCAATTCAAAGTATGTTCTTTCAAAATTTCCATGATTTCTGTCATCATAATGTATACACCATTATGTGCATCACAGATAGAAAGAGAAATGGATTGAGCATATAATATAAAAAAATAATAGTTTAATGACAGTTGTTTTGGAGGGATGGGTAATTGAAAGAAGAAAAAAAAAGATTGATCTTTCAGGATGATATAAGGAATATAAAGAGATATATAGAATTGAAGATATGAACAATGAACAGATTGAATGTGGAAATGGATAAATTGGTTGTGCTTTCTGAACTTGTCTATTAAGATACACCACCACTGCAAGGTATAAACATACACAATTGTAGTGTGATTAGGATAGAGCACTATTGCAAGAATATGACAATACACAATTGTTGTGTGATTATTCCTTTAATCAATGCCTCATGACCCAATCTTATGTTAATTTCTTTTTATTTTTGTTGTAACAGAAATAAAGATAAATAAATCAGAATAATGGATAAAATTATATGGTCACAAAAGCACTTATAATGAATTAGGATCAATTTTTGATGAAGCATTATGTCACTTTTAAAATTTAGTTCGAAGAAAAAGATGAAAGCAAAAAGTATTATGCGTCATCTCTTATTTTTTTAAAAATAACTATTCCTACAGAAATATATTCCATAAGAACTATGACTTGATATTGATTGGTATAATAAAATGACAGTTTAAGTAAGAATGGAACCAAGAAAGTAACACTATTTATGTAGTCCTAATTTTGGGAGACTCAAAGTATCAAAAATAATTAAGCACTATATATAGTTACAATTGATTGCTAACACATTCAAGCTTCAACATCAAAAAGGTTATAATTAAGATGTATAAATAGAAATTTAGACTATCACTTCTATGTAATGAGTGACGTTTTAGCCCTCTATCTCATCTGATGATCAACAATTGTTCCACAAAATGCATGGGTAAGGAGGGAGATTAGCTTGGGAAGATTAACACTGAATGACACATGACAATTTAATAATTAAGATTTTAGAAAGTGTTCTGCAAGTATAAGAAATTTAATTATATATATATAAATAATCTTGTAATTAAATATTAATAACTAGAGTAACGTAAATATATATAAAGTGCAACTTTAAAAACTTTTATCCACCCAGGAGCACTTTCAACTAGCTTCATAGTCTTTTTCAATTAACACTTTCAAACATTCTCTCAAAGTCTAACCTTCCCACAATTCATGGATTTTTACATTTTCTGCCTGTCTATTTATAAAGTCATGCTTACTTTTAGATATGAATAAAGCTTTCTTTATTTTCGTTCAATTTGTAATATTTTCGCATTATTATAATCCAAATTAAAACCACATTAAAAAGAGTACAAAAAAACGAAACAAAATTGTAATGGAAATGATAATGCTTCAACATCGGTTTTTATGATCATAATAGATTATATATATTTTATATGTGTGGTTTTAATTTGGATTATAATAATGTGAAAATATTACAAATTGAAAGAAACAATAATAAAAAGAAAGTAAAGGAAACTATGTTAATATAGAAATGTAAGCATGACTTAATAAACAGACAGGCAGCGAATGTAAAAATCAATGAATTGTGGGAAGTTTAGACTCTGAAAGTGTGTTCAAAAGTGTTAGTTGACATAGACTATGAAGCTAGTTGAAAGTGCTCCTTGGTGGATAAAAGTTTTTAAAGTTGTACTTTATATATATTTATGTTGTTGTATTTATTAATATTTAATTACAAGATTATATATATAACTTCGAAGAAATACAGATGTCAAATAAGAATATCATTATATATCTATATATGTGTCCCTGTGTGTAAACAAATAAAATATGAGAACATTTCATTGTAAATAAGTAAAAATACGTTTAGCAGTGATGTTGTTTAGAAAAATCATCTATCACTAAGGATAGGCCCAAAGCTAAATCACTTATTCTAGTAGCAAATAATAGCTCTTTTTTTGAGTTTAATTGGAAATAAAAGGAATTCCTCTTTTATTCATAATTCACAGGATTATATGAATTTAAAGCCAGACAATGATCTTTATAAGTATTCAGACTTAGAAAATGCACATTTTTTTAAAACATCTTTGTAACACCCTGGATTAAAAATAAAACAAGGACTTTGTTTTATTTCTAATTAAATTTGGAAGTAAAAGAAGATATGAGGATTCCAAATTCTCGTACTTATAAAAATGGCCAACTGAGTTTAAGTAATAATTTGGATTAGAAATAAAAAAAAGAACCTTTTATTTCTAATTAAACTTGGATGTTAAAAAATATGTCTTCTAAGTCTTCATGCTTATAAAAATAGCTGAGTTTAAATCCATGTAGCAACTTGGATTAGAAATAACAAGATTTTCTTCCATTTCTAATTAGACTCAAAACAAAAAAATATATTATTGTTTATTATTCTTGGGATTATTAGTGACTATTAATAATTTCCCGAGCAACATATCCGCTAAGTATATTTTTGTTGTAGAACGTTTGCAATGGTGCACTTGAGTATTATTTATTGGTTAGACTATTTTCATCATCTGGTATTAAGAACTGAATATCTGTTAAAAAAATCTTACTTCTAACCATCTGACAGATGCTGAAATTTCTGTTCTGAAAAAAAGATTAAATTTTGCTATCACACCATCTAATATTCCATTATTAAAAATAATGACAGACACCGATAAACTCATTCAAAAATTGCCTATAGAAGAAACAGAATTATGCTGGAAAATAAAGAGAACCCTTGAGAGACAGCAAAAATTGAAATCAAACATTTCTATAACGAAAGGAAAGCTATTAAATATCTCAATATAGACAAATCTATAATCATTCTCTGCTGGCAAAAACAATGCTATAGATGTAATGGACAAAATTGATTCTGATAACAAAATACAAGAGTTTCTCATATCAAGTGACTATAAAAATGGCAAAAAATCTGTTACTTAGTACAGAAACAAAGTTACAAACTACTCAGAAAAGCATTGATGATCGAGAGGTCAGCGATGGCTGCTTCACAAGCAGTTGTCCTGGGTTAGCAGGTTCGCTTCCTGGCTGATGCTATGACACATGAGAAACTACTCAGAAAACATCACAGGCACTTCACTGATTCAGAAAAAAAAGGTAAATTAACATCAAATATCAGCAAAATTCCTCATCTTTATGATCTGCCAAAAATCCATGAGGACCATGTTCCCATTAAGACCTATTGTTAGTTCTAGATATTCACCTTGCTAAAACTCATCAAGATTTCTTCTCAAAGTTTTCAGTCCTTGAGCATACAAGATACAGTTCTTTGTCAGGAATTCAAAGTACTCTATAGAATTAATCAAGAAACTGAAAATTGAAGCAATTGACATATTGGAACGATTTGATGTGGAAATCTTATTCACAAATGCAACCTGTAATACTTTATCTATTGTAAGGAAATGATTGAATGATGATAATGGCTTACAAACCACATATTTCCAATACAACTTAAAATTCTTCCAAGAAAATCAAAGAATGACTGCATGTTTACTATCATATCATTATGTCTTATTAGCAATATTTATGTAGAAAAGTTTGAAGGACTACTTCACATCCACCTAAAAATTAATGATATATTTGTTGTATGGCTACATCCTGAAACACTACTCTAAATGTACTGGACACTCATTAACAACATAACCCTTTCAATTAAATCACAATAGAATCAGAACAAGAACATAAATTGGCATTCCTGGATGTTCTTTAACAAGTCTCCCTCATAGCAAAATCAAAGCTACAGTCTATCAAAAACCTACACACATATGAAAATACTTAAAGGTATATATCAATTCATATCATAAACATAAATATGGAGTTATACTATCATTATGGAACAAGGAAAAAAAGTTTGTTCACTTGAAAAAAAGAACTATATAAAACAAACCCTTGTGAAAAATAGTTATCCACTATCATTATGAAAACCTTCAACATATTACAAAAAGAAACATCAAAAGAAAAAATCATTATTTATAGTGCAGTATGTCTATATATCCCAAGGACAGCAGACAAACTAAAAAATACATGCAATGAATATAATATCAGAAAAGTATTTCAAAGCCATAACACACTAAGAGGAATTCTAATATCTATAACATTTAAACTTGAAATGATGAAAAACAAAAACTACCCTTACAGAATACCATAGGAATGTGGAAGAATAAATAGTGGTAAGATCAGTCATCCCATCGAAGAGCAATTGGAGAAGCATGAACTGATGATTAGAAAAGAGAAACAGACAGATCCAAATAAGCAGATTACATGTACCAGAGAACATATGTTCTATTGGAAAAATGCAAAAAATATTAGACAAATAACAAAAAGTTCAAAAAAGAAAACTCAAAGAAGCTGATCACATGACTATGGCAAATAACACCATAAGTCAACCAAGTGCATAATGTCTGGAGCTACTAATTAAGCTTGCTCTTAAGAAAAAGTTGGATAAATTCAAGAGAACCCTCATTACTAAATAGATGTAATTTCTATCAACTGTTACTTTTGGCAAAATAGCTCAGTTTGTCAGAGCATTATCTTAAAATTCATTATTCAAGAACTAAAACAGGCAAAATTCACTATACATATTACCACTCTCTGCAAGCTAGTGTAATCAATGGATGCCAGAAGGCTTGTGCATAAAATCCCTATCTAGTGCTTACTCATCCAATATCCCCAGACTAGTTTCTGAGGAGTCTTGGATCTGAGAGCACTGCACCTAGATCTTGGGATCTAACGCAGCCCTCCAGCTGCCATCTTTTATCTCTATTTAACTACAAACCTATGAGTCTTAAATTGAAAACATCTTAATATTTTTAATCCAAGCCCATCAGCTAATATAGTCATATAGGTCTGAACTCAGTTCAGTACTCATACATTTTGGTGTCTTTGGTTCTTTAATAAGCATAGCCACCAATATCCTATTAGGCAGGATTGGTGTTAAGCCAATAAACATCACATGATTACCATTGCTTATGCTTGCATATAACTTTTATTAAAACAGGCAAACTTCACTATACGTATTGCCATGAGTAGGCACTAAATGGGGATTTTATGCACAAGCCTTCTGGCATTCATTGATTACTCTAGCTTGCAGAGAGTGGCAAGATGTATAGTGAGTTTTGCCTGTTTTAATAACAGTTATATGCAAGCATAAGCAATGGTGATCATGTGATGTTATTTAAGAATCTAAAGGTTCAGGTTTGTTTCCCATTCTAATTTTTTCACTCGTTAGGTCAACAAAAAGGGAGAATTAAGCAATTTGAAATATTGTGTTATATACAAAACCGTGTGCTATTACTAACAATTGATTGTTGAACAATTGATTGTACATCTAATTCTCTTCTTTTTTGCCTGATTTTGAAAAGTTTTTTTAAAAAATATTTATTTCTACAAGAGTTGTTTTAAAATATCACCGATTGGTAACAAAAAAAAAAAAACTCAAAAAATTAGGTCTGTTCTTATCATGTAATGTTTAAAAAATGTTTCATCTCTTTATTTCTCCTTTTTTTTTTTTCATCTGTCAAATGCGTTGACTGGGAAGCGAACCCAGGCCAGCTGCATGAAAGGCAGCTATGCTAACCACTAGGCCACCAATGCTTGGCTATTTCCCATTATTATTTTTTTTTAAGTATCATAGCATCAGCAGGGACGTGAACCCGCAACCCAGGCAACTGCCTCGCAAGTGCAAGGCAGTCGCGCTGACCTCTCGACCACCAATGCAAGACCTTTTTGCAATAGATGGTAAGTTTGAGGGAAGAGATTTCTTTGGATACTAAAATTCAAATTTTAGATCATCTTGCAACCAGAGATGGAACAATATCTGTAGGAAAGCATTTTGGTTTACATGAAGCTACTATAAGAACTATTAGAGGTAATGAAGTTGCTGTTAGAAAGTTGATATGTTCTGGAACAAAAATTGAGTACGAAGTTATTATTTTACACAAGAAATATTATTAAAAAGAAAAAGGGACAAAGTCTTAATAATGTGGATAGAAGAAATGTTAGAAAAAAGAGTGCCAGTAGATGGAAATACCATCAAGCAAACCACTAAAAAATTACAAACAAATTAAAGTAATCAAACCAGGTACATCATCTGAGTTAAACAATGAATATACATTTTCTGCAAGTACAGGTGGATGGTGAAGTTTCTTGAAAAACATGCACTTTACAATATTAAAATAAAAGGTGAAAACGTATCTGCAGATGAAACAGCTGCTAAAGAATTTTCAAAAAAATATAGCTAAAATTATCGAAGATGGAAGATACATTCCTGATCTAGCTTGGAATGTTGATGAAAGTGATCGTTTTTGCAAGAGAATGCCAAGTAGAATCTACATAAAAATATTACAGAAAACTGCTGGTCATTTCAAAGTAGCAAAAAATCTTGCCACTTTTGTATTCTGCTCCAATGCTTTTGGGAGATTGCATATTGAAGCCTCTGCTTGTTAATTGAGCTCAAAGACCACGTTCAATGAAAGTTGTAGATTTGAATAAATTGTCAGTTCACTGTATGACCAATAAGAAAGCTTGGGTCACCACTGAAATTTTTATGGAATGGTTCAATAATTTTTTTATTACAGAAGCTAAGTGATATAAGAATGCCAAAGATCTAGAATTTACAGTTCTATTGATTCTAGACACTGCCCCCACCCATCTGATCTTTAGACCCCCAAATGTATAATTTTGTTTTCTGCCACTTAATATTTCACTCTTGATTCAACAATTAGACCAAGGAATTATTGTAACATTTAAATCTTATTATGTAAAATGAACATTTCAATATGTTTTGGACAAACTGAATGATAAAATTTTAAGTATTATAGCTGTGTGGAAAAATTTTTCAATTCTGGATTGTGTGAATCAAATTGAATTAACGTTATCTGAATTAAGATCTTCAACTTTGAATGAATGTTAAAAAGCTATTTGGCCAGAATGCATGAAAAGCAAAGATCCTTTTGTTTCTAATATGACTGAATTTCCAACATCATAATAATAGCTCACTTAATTGCGGAGGATTCAATGACTTGTCATCTGAAGATATCAAAGAATTATTAGTTGATAAAGCAATAAGTGAGAAAGAAATCATACAGATTGTTCTTAAAACTCCCAGTTCTAAAAAACAGTGATAATTAAGTTGATGATCTAGTGTTAAATGCTATTTTAATTCAATGAGGTCCTGATCTTGCTAACCAATTATGTAAACATTTTATCAAAGTATGATCTAATTATTGCCAATCATTAGCAGTCCACTGCAGGATGAAGATCTCTCCAAGTTCAATCCATCTTCTATGATCTCTAGCTTCTCTTTTCCACATCACCTCTGCACACTTTATTTCATCAATCCATCTCACATGTGGTTTTTTTATGTATCATTTACAATCTCTTGGAATCCAATTTAAGATTTCAATTGTTCATTTATTATTATCTCTTTTAGAAATATGTCAAGCTCAACTCCACTTGTCTTTTAATTTTTTTCAATGAGGTCAGTAGCACCTGTTTGTTCTCTTATCCATATATTGCATTTTCGATCTCTTCTCATTACTCCTAACATGCATCTCTCCATACTTTTTTGAGTGGTCTGAAATCTCTGTATTTTTGTTCTTTTAAGTGTCCATGTCTCAGATCCATAAGTAAAAACTGGTGGAACACATTTATTAAAAACCTTTCTTTTCAAACACACAGGGATATTTCCTTTTAATATTAAATTATTTTTACCAAAAGCACTCTAACCATGTTTAATTCTATGATTAATTTAATATATTATGCTTCCATCTGTAGAAATTGTATAACCAAGGTATTTGTAGTTGTTAACTTCCTCTTAACTCACCATAATCAATCTTTATTTTTATCTTTGAGAAAATCTATTGAACATTACTCTAGTCTTTTTAACTTTTACCTTTAGTCTTACTTTCTTACTTTTATTTGGGAACCCTTGCAACATTTTCTGAAGCCCTGAAGTATTATTTGCAAAACTAACTACATTATCTTCAAAATCTAAATGACTTAAATAATCTCCACTTACATTTACTCCTTTAGCTTCCCATTTTAATCCACAAAATACTTCTTGCAGCACTGCTGTAAAAAGTTTTGCAGATATGGAATCACTCTGTCTTACACCCTTCTCAATGTTAACCTTCCTAGTATTATTATGTAATCTAATTGTTGCTGTTGAATTTTTATAAACATTCTTCAGAATATGACAATATCCTGGATCTATATATTGATGATCCAATGCTTTAATCACTGAAGAATAGCTTGTATAATCAGATGCCTTTTTATAATTTACAAATCCAAAGCATAATGGCAACTCATATTCATTGGTTCTTTCTATAACTTCTCTCAATACTTGGATATGATCTACTGTATTAAAACCACTTTTAAATCCAGCTTGTTCATTTGTCTGGTTGAAATCCAATGTTCTCTGTAGGTGAGTTGTAATTATCTTGGTAAAAATTTTGTATAAAACTAATAAAATACTGATAGAGTTCATCACCTTTTTAAAATATTAATACTGTATTTTTCTAATCTTCTTGAATATCTTTATCATTGAGACATTTGGTACATAACTTTACCAAAAAATTTGTTTCTTCACCTGCTTCTTTTAATATATTGATTATAATTCCATCATTATCTGTAGCTTTTCCCTTCTTCATAAAATTAATTGCACGTTTCAATTTTTCATTTAAAATCCTGGGCAATTCAGAAGATATAATAGATGTAGGAGGTACTTGTTCTTTATTACTATATAATTCTTGATAGAACTTTTCTACCTATTTCATGATGTCATCTCTATTTTCAGTAATAGTTCCATCTTTTTTTTTTATTGCAGATATAAATTTCCTACCAATACCAAAATGCTGTTTTACACTCTTGAGACTTTTATTCTCTTCTACAGCTTTCTTTGCTAGTTCACAATTATATTTTCTTATATCATTATCAACTCTTTTTCACACCATATTACAAAATTTAAGATATTCAATCTTTTTTAATGCATCATTTTTCTATATCTTTATATTCCTTCTTTTCTTCATAAATTCTCTAGTCTCAGTAGAAATCTTATTGGCCAATTGCTCCTTTTTTGCCAGATATCTGTGTTGCAATTTTTAAAAGCGTATCTGTTATTTTCCTATTAATTTCATTTAAATCTGAATCATGTTCAAAATCTCCTAATACTTGAAAACGATTTGCAGGTTATAATTTAAATTCATTAGAATGTTACTGAAGATTAGGAATATCAACTGTAAATATTGTTTTTCTTAATTTTTGTGTTTCTAGTTTTGCATTAACATGTATCTTACATCTCAAATATCAATGATCACTTCCTGTATTGAATTTATGTATTTTCTGTTAGTCAAAATGTAATCTAATTTTGTTGTACCTTCATTTGGATACTTCCATATCTGTCCATTTCCTTTTAACATTTTTCTCAAAAAAAAAAAAAAAAAAGAATTCATAATATAATTTTTTTCTTTTTCTGCAAACTCCACAAATCTATGTCCTCTCTCATTTCTATTACCATAACCAAAATTACCTACAGCATTTTCATCTTTCATTTTTTTACCAATTCTAGCATTAAAGTCTCCCATAACAATTTTAAAATGTTGTTTAGTCTGATCAAGCATTTTGTATATCCACATAAATATCTTCTACTACTTCATCACTATGAGAATTTGTTGGAGTATAAACTTGAATAAGTATTTGGTATCTGCAGTTAAACTGAGTAACTAATCTTGCCACTTTGCCTGATACACCATCAATTTCAACAGTGTTGTTCTTCACTTTCTATTTATAATGAATCCTACTCCTCTTGTACTTCCAATATTAGTATAGAGTACATGTCCACTTTTTAAATCAATTGTCTCTTCACCTTTTCTTCTAACTTCAAAAAGGCCAATAATGTCCCATTTAATATGAGACAGTTCTTTCAATTCTTGCAATCTTCCTTCACTTGAAAGTGATCTGCAGTTGTAAGTACCTAAATAAAAAGTCATAATTGAATGACAGCCTTGGTCCTCAATCAGGGAATTCTTGGCACCCTCTGTCTTCTGCCACCAACCACTGCCTTGGCTGATGACTTTACAGTCTCCCGGGAATAAGGGCTAAGATTTATTTTTGTCTGTCTTAATTGTGAATATCTATTAGGAAATTTTTTTACCTTCACACATGTATACAATCAAGACAGACCCAAATAAATCATGGTCCTTATTCCCAGGAGACTGTAAAGTCACCAGCCAAGGCAGTGGTTGGTGGCTGAGGGTGGAGCATGCTTAGAATCCCCTGATTGTGAAGCCAGGTTGCCATTTGATTGCCTTTTTATTTAGGTTTTTATTATATCCACAAGAATTTCCACATGGTCAGCAAATAAATATATTTCTACAGTTTGCTAAAGTTCAATTCCCACACTGTTCTCTTGCAATGAATGCTCTCCAATGAATGGCTGCAATGAATGCTCTGCAATGGATGCTCTGCAACGAATGCTCTCCAATGAATGGACTGCAAAGGATGCTCTGCAATGAATGCTCTCCAACGAATGGTCTCCAACGAATGCTCTGCAACGAATGCTCTCCAATGAATGATCTGCAATGAATGCTCTCAATATCTCTGCTGTGGTCTCCCCATCTCTGTGAGCTCTTTCAGCTACTCCCGTGGACTACATTTCCACTGGGCGCTGGTCATTAACCGCAAACACTGATGCGAGATATCTCTACTCGAATTGAACAGATGTCTACTGGCATTGTACCCTAAATACTGCCTACTCAAATACTGCCCTGCATAGTTGTTACCCAGTCTTCTTATTGCTTCCTGATAACTGCAACAATTAATACACCATCCAATAAGGTATCGTCTCTTATCCAGAAATATTTGCAATCAGCAAATATCTCTTGGAATTGTCGATCGCCATTACGTCAATGCCTTAATTAAATTCCACAGTTATCAGCGCATGATCTAAAACAACCTCTCAAATAAATTCTAGTTTTTTCTGGAGTGCACAAACATGTCTGCCATTTTTACAAAACACTACACCTCCCTCCACTCCAGAAAAACCCTTGTTGCGATTCCTTGGTGTTTTGTTGTTTTTCTATTCCTACTTTCCTGTTAATTCACTCAGAAATGTTCGATTCAAATTTGCTGCTGAACTTCTTCGCCAGTTACGTTCAATGGTGACTGCGCAAGCGTGGTGGGCCTCAGCTTCCGAGGTTAACTGCGCAAGCGGTTTTATTTCCAAACTTTCACTTCCATTGTTAACATTATACTAACTGGGATTTCCATTTTCACCAGGTTTCTCTGTCTATAGCTAAACTTGTTGTTCAAATCTTATTCGCTACTCACAGGTTCCAAATGTGACTGCGCCAATGTTATATCCGCCAGTCTGACTGTGCCAATGTTATATCCGCTAGAAGGTCTGTGCGGTCAGGAAATAACTATATTTCTACAGTTCACTAAAGTTCAATGACCACACTGTTCTCTTGCAACAAATGCTCTCCAACAAATGGTCTGCAACGAATGCTCTCCAATGAATGGTCTGCATGAATTGGAAGAACTGAGAAGGAAGACCATAGGTGTTTCTTGATCTTAAACTCAGAGGTAAAAAGCCAATAAACTCACCATGCTGGCAAATTCATATTGGTGAGCATCCCATTCATGTTCGTATACTACATAAATAATCACATAGTAATAACAGCTGCAACAATGACGTATGGATTGAACACTGTATAAAGACGTAGCCACTATAAAAACCCGGCTATTAATTAGTGAATTTATTCATAAAAAATATAACATCAGCACCACAGGATATTACTGCTAGTGTTGTTCAGGAATTTGCAGAGAGAACTTCATCAATGGCAGAAGAACACGATGACCAAAGCATTGTTAGTGATAGCAGTAACGTTGCAAGTTTAGTGATATCAACAGTATTCCAATCATACGCGAACGTACGCATTTCTTGTCGGAAAGTGATAGCAAATAAAAACTTGCTATGTATAACTCAAATTACAAATTCTGCTTAATTTTTATGTTCCTTGATTCTTTAAATTTTTTTATCTTGCAAATGAAATTTGTTTCTATAATTCATTTTTATTTATGTGCAATGTTTATGAAGTAAAATTTGATAGCATGCAAAAAATATAACATTCTAACGAAATTTTTTATATGGTTTATTTCATTATTTTCATTGATTTCTTACATCTGGAACTAATCTTCTTATTTTTCATATATATACAATGCATTTTTTTTACATGATTTTTTTTTTTACACGTAATTTTCGGAAACCAATCTATCACGTAAAAAGAGAATTAGGTGTAGTTGGAAATATATTCAGTTCTTAAAATTATATGATGGAAATAGTCCAGCAAATAATTAATAGTTTTTTATTTACGTGAAAATGACCTAAACTTTATTTTGTTTATATCATAATAAATCCATTAATATATTTAATCTAACACGCATGTGCGGATATATATATATTGTAACCTAGTACCCTAGTTTACATATATAAAAATAACTAATCAATCGTAATGCTAAAATTATCCTATTTGTTAAGATTTGTTTTACCGATTTGTGTGTGTGTGTGTGTGCGCGCGCATTAATATTGATTTAACGAACATTTTTACCAACTAGAAAATTATTGGATAACTAATTAAATAAAAAATTCTATAAAAAAGAGAGAGAAAACAGAGTTGATAATTTTATCATTTGCGTAGCATATTTTACATGCGAATATGTAAAAAAGAAAAAATGAAATGACAAATTAATATTTTGTAAATATTTCTGTAATCATGTGTTCAATGAAATATATGTGTGAAATTGCAAACAAATCTTTAATTAATATTTCTTTAATTATTTCTGTAATCAAGTAAAGCACTTAAACATCATTGCCATCATCTGTGCATAAAATTAATTACGTTATCACATTAAAAAGCACATCTTAGCCTTACGCTACGTTATTAAACAGTTTGGTTTTTGCCACAGAGGGAGGATTAAATTTCAGTAATTGTGTGTTGTTTGAAAAGGACTATCTTAGATATAAATAGGACTGGAAAAATTTAAAAGACAGATGGGTTCGCTAGTTATACTGACAGTGTTTCAATCGTCAGTTATTCAGTTCTCCCGTTGCTTTTGGAGAAGTTGCTTGGGCGTTTTCAAGAAGGGTTATTGAAGAGTATGGACTCTTAAACAAAAACCACAGTGTTGAATAGTGGATATATATCGCATCATTTTAAACATATGCGATAGCTATGGATAATTTAGAAGCAGTTTTCGACTCAATGGAAGGCTAAGACAACCCATAGCTTCCTGTCCACTAGCACAATTAGGTCTAAAGTATAGTATAGTGTTTCTGTGATATCCAGTACAAAAAGTAAGAATGGCTTGAATTAATCTTTAAATGCACATTATCCATTTGGATCTCTTTCTCTTTTTTCTGGCATTAACAATAACTTTGAAGTAAGAAGGATTCAAAACTGAAGAATACATAATGTTTAACAAACTACAAAAGGATTTTTAAAACTGTAAGATATATCAGTTTAACAATAAACAAACTTTCTAGCATCAAAAGAAAACGATTTTTTTAGATAAAAAAACAAGCGTCATATTTTGTCCAATTGAATTTTTTTTTTTTTTTTCAAAATGGACAGTATGAATTATAAATTATAATTTTTATAATCATAACGAATGATAACGTTACTCTCTTAAAAGTGAGATTGCAAATTTATAACGTAACTAATTAATACCTTGTACAGGCTTAACACTTCATTTATTTATGTAATATATGCGGTATTCGAACTCAGACTTTCACACGACCACAAACTCTCAGTGCCATCTTATATTGCTGACCCACCTGGTTACACACATGTTGAAAAAATAAATAATCACCAATGAACGTATTTCGTGCTAAACCAGCTCTCATCAGTTGGTTCAGATTACCATCTCCACATACACATATATAATCAGTACTCAGCTTTATATTAAGATAGCCAAACTTATAAGATGGTACTGAGAGTTGTGGGTCATGTAAAAGTCTGAGTTCGAATCCCACATATATTACATAACTAATGTTAAAAGTGAATTTAAAAAAAAAAATGAAAATTTGATAATTACATAATTATGAAATTATAAATGTGACAAAATAAGCTTCAGATTCGTAAAATAGGACTTTAAACTTTGCTTTCACAAAACTGAAAACTTTATGGATTTTGTAACTTCTAGGTTCATATTTTAAAAGAAATATGATTAATAAGGGATAACAGATTCATGAATAAATTTATAACAATTAAAAATTCACTCCACAAATTGCTCCTTACAAGCATTGTTTGTTTTTTTTTTTTTAAAAAAAGCAGGGATTAAAAATTAAAACACACATATAGACAAACAAATCAACAAATAAACAAAAGAAAATAAAAGAAGAATTATTTTATTTTCAGTTAATCATGAATAACCTATGCATCATTTAGTTAAAGAAAGAAATTTATTTGATGATTGTAAATAGAGAATGAATTGTATTAAATATAATCATATGTGTGTATTTAATATAAGAGCATCAAACTCTCTATACAGTTGCGCTACCAAGTGCATGGATGCAGGAAGGTTTGTGCATTAAATCCCTATCTAGTACTTATTCATCCAACATCCCCAGACCAGTTTCGAGCTTGTGGCTTTCATCAGTGAGGAGCCTTGGATTTGATAGCACTGCAGCTAGATATTAGGATTTAATGCACAAACCTTCCTACATCCATTGATTATGAAGGCTTATACTTGGTAGCACTACTGTAAGAAGAGTTTGTACAATAAGTATAACTATTTGGAAATCATCTTAAGTAATAAGAAATTTCTTGGATGAATAGGAAAAAAGTTGATAAATAAAGCAAAGAAAAGATAGGAACTGATAAAAAAATTAAAAGTGTCTTCATATAATAAATATAATGTAGCAAAATGGAGGGAGTGGCAGTAGCAGGGTTAACTTAAGGTAATGATACATTATTTGTCAGTAAAGGGGTGTGAGAGTACTTAGAAAAAATACAAAGAGAAGTAGGAAGACATGCATTAAATGCAGATGTATGGATGGCAAAGGAGGCAATTTGTGGCAAAATAGGATGGTTAAGTTTTTATATGAGAGATCAAAAAAAGAAAATGTTTGGTAGATTTCAATTTATGGCTAGTAAAAGAATAGCCAAAATCATATTTAATTGTATTAAAAGTAAAGGAAAGGCAACAAGATGGTATGCAAAATATTTGGATACAGACTTTATGTTAGTAAACTTGTACAAAAGATGGGATGGTTGTGCTAGTAAAATTGTTGAGTGTCATAGTGGCAAAGGACTGGATAGAAGAATAGATGCATTAATAAAAAATAGGGAGTTGGAGAGATGGAGAACTATTATGGATAGTTAAAAGAGTTTAAATATATATAGAAGTAAACAAAATATTAGGTGTGAGTTAATTTATAATAATAGCAAGGAAAGTAGTTTACTGTTTAAGAGTTGAACATGATTGTTAGTAACAAGGAAATATACACACAAATGCAGGAATGTGGATGTTTAGTCTGCAAGTTATATAAGGAAAGCAAAGAAACTATTAGGCATCTGTTAATTGAATGTAAATGCTTACAAGCAGCAAAGGTACAAATAATGAGGTTGTGGAAGAATAAATATAAATAAAGTGATTATACAGAAAGTGGGTTTTGAGTTTTTATGCTGGGCTTGGAAAAAGTAAGGGGGATCTAGATAGTGGACAAAGATGTTATGATGGAAATGAAATGCAGCAGAATAGAGCAGAAACATGGGAAAAACTTAGGGTAGGAAATTGAAAGGGAAGTTAAGGTGGCAAACAGTTTTATCTGGACATAATGGTAAGAGATTCCTGACTCCGATAAAGGAGAAGCCATAATACCTCACATTTCATCACATACTATTATTAACAGTATGTGTAAGCATATGAAATGGTGATCATGTGATGTTTTGATATGTATAATTGGTCAGACATTTAAGTAAAGAAGATATTATTTTAAATCTAAATAAATTTTAATAAATTGTAATATATGAACCATTATAGTTAAACATCAAATGCCTTATCAAAGGGTATATTAATTTCTTATGTTATTTTTTTATTTTATTTTCTTGCTTGTTTATAATGTTATCACATCTCATATTGTTATGATAAAATAATCAATATTAATAATTATATGTTTCTGTATACATTTTTTTTATTTATGCATTCCATTCAATAGTGTTAGTTGTGCAATATCTTACTTAATTGTCATTGCTTCTGAAGATATGTTGAGTTAGCTGAATATCAGTGATAAAATGGTATAGTTTGAACCTGGGTGATAGTGATACTGTTTTGAGGCTTTATTTACTCAAAACAAACAAATTTCTAGCAATCTTAGGTCTTATGTAACTAAACCTATAATGAACAGAAAATATTGCTGTATAAACTAAACAGTATTTATTCCTTTAATGTTGTAGTATATTGACCAGTCTGACTACAGGTGGTCATATAGTGGATGATCCCATTACAAATATATATATATAATATATATATTTATGGTCATATAGTGGATGATCCCATTACAAATATATATATATAATGGTTGTTTAGATAGAAATATTTAATGTAGGGAGTTATCCATTTATAATTACTTAATTAGAAAGCCGTTTACTTATGAACTGTAGTATATATAAGCACTTTAACATGCTGAGGAAGAAGCTGTCAGTAGTAACAAAAACAATTAAATTAATCTAGGCCTAGTACTTTCAAGGTTTTCCCTCATATTCATGACCATTTAATTAATTAATTATAAATGGATAACTTTATACACTAAATTATTTCCATATATGACAACAGTTACAAGGTTATATAAAACATAAATCTTCAATCTATTGCCAGCATAATTTCCTTAAGTAAAAAACGGATCCCCACTTTTTATTCTTGATTTAAGATAATAACGTAGACAAGAAAATTGATACTTGGATTATAACAAATTGAGATTTTTATATTCCAAGAAATTTAAATAGACTCAATTAAACAAGCAAATATAACCTGTTTCGAAAACAGAGTAATTAGTAGTCCATTTTTAACATTCAATCCCACTGCTATTAAGTATTACTTAGATAACAAATCTGATTCTGCTGAAAGCTAAGTGGATTTATAATTATACACATGACAACAATCATAAGCTTATCTAAACTAGGCATCTTCAGTCTGTCATAAGGCAGCTTTTATAAGTAAAAGATAGATTCCTGCCTTATACTCTGATAATAAGTTTTAAACTATAATTTGCAAACTCTTACCCCTACTACAAATTCACAGTGGTGTAAGAATGGTTTCAGCAATAAAATTATTAGCTGTTTATAAAAAATAAAAAAAAGGACAGTATTAAAAGCAACAAGATTTATTATTTTTGTATCTGATTTGGTAATACATCTTAGCTCATGTGACATCTGACTTGATTTTTTTTTTTAATCTATCATAGAAAAAATTCATATAAACTATAAAAATAATTGAATATGTTAAGTTTTCTATCTGAAGATAAATATAATTAACTATGTAATAGTCTTTAGTAATTACCAGTGGCATATACAAATATATATTCATATAATAAAGACCTTATAGTGTAGAGACTAATGTCTTCACCTGTGATATTAACGACCTTCAGTTCAAATTTTGGAGGAGTTTGAAACTTTTTTCACATAACTAGAAGTTTTGTAAGCACCATAGATAAACTAACCATTGATTTAGTATTGACAGTAAATGATTATTTATCTATTCATAGTTGAAGAGTAAAGGTGTTGATCATATTTATTTGATCAATCGAGCACTAGTGCATTGACTATTAAAGTACAAACATAATTAAAATTAGCTGAGGACTAATAAGGAAGATATTGTATGCCTAAGAGTGCTGACTTTATGGTTTATTGTTCCATTTACTCACATGATAATGGCCATGCTTCTAGATAAAATAACTTTTTAAAGTTCTTAACCAGAACTAAGATTAAGCACAATAACAGCATCATTTCACTGACTTATTACACAATTGATTCACTAATAAATATGTTTGTCTAAATGCGTGTGATAATGCCATTTTATTTATATGTCGGAACTAATTACATCATTTAGTTTTAATTGTTAAATGTTTTTAGAAAATTCAAAACTACAAAAATCAGGCGGATCCTCATGTATGAATATATATTTCTAATGGCTGTCACCTTTGGCAGAATACATTAATTGGTCAGAATATCACTTTTAATTCAGTATCATGAATCTGAAAGTCATAAATTCGATTCCTGAGTGAATGTCATCACTAATCAGACCAACAATGATTGATAAATAGACAAAAATAATATCATTTGAAATATGTTATTTACTAATGTGTGCACTATGACTTTACAAAAAGTTTGGATTTTTCTAAAAAGATTTAACAATTTAAACTAAATGATAGAAGCAATCCAATACATAATTTTTAATATTTAAATACAAGTATAATTTATATACTTAGAGTTTAGATGTAATATAGAGGATTTGAACCCAGACTTTTAAGCTCTCATCATCTATCCACTCTATCTCATACTACCGATGCACCTGACCACACACATGTGAAAAAGATAAATGATCTCCAATATACATATTTCACACTGAATCAGCACTCATCATTTGGTCCAGATCATCATTTCACACACATATACATAATCAGTGCTTGGTTGATGATCTGGACCAACTGATGAGTGCTGGTTCAGCATGAAATACACATATTGGAGAGCATTTATCTTTTTCACATGTGTGTGGTCACGTGTATCAGTTGTATGAGAGAGAATGGGTAGCTGATGGAAGCTTGAAAGTCTGTGTTTAAATCCCTATATTCCAACATATAATTATAGCTATTAAATATAGTTTAAAAACAGAAATTAAGTAAAAATTTGTTAAATCACATCAAGCTTTTTTCTAAACAGTACTAGCAAAAAGCATTATCACCATTGTTTAAGTTTCTTACTAATCTATCAGTTGGTTTCTACTTCTTAATGTTTCTCAACATTAACTTTGCAATCTGGTTTATATATTAAAATTATTTGTCTGTTTATGATTGATATGTTGCAACAAAATGTTTTATCTTTATTGTTTTAACAGAACAGCTTCTCTATACTAAAAGCATATTAATACGTCATTCCGCTGACTTAGGAGATTTATTTAAACTTCCTTCTACTAATAATTTCAATCTCTGTAGTCAAGTTGCAATCTTTAGTGTCTATATAAATATATGGGAACATTAATAGATGTGGGATTCCATCTCTATTGCTAAAAAAGAGGTTGCCATGACAACAGTTTGAAATTTTTTGATTGTTATCTATATTGGGATTGTCTAAATGTTGGCTGATTTCTAATGGTTATATATATGTGTGTGTGTATTCATAGTATTGTTTTTGGAAGCTTCCACATAATAAAAATATAATAGCTAAATAGCTAATGTTTCAGTACAATAACAAGTACTTTCTGGTGAGATTTTAAATAGTTATTTTTTCTATCATTCTCAAATTCTATTGGTTGAGAAGTTTTAAAAGGTATTTTATTTTTTAATAGCTTTTTCCAAATATTGTTAATTTTCTTTAATTCACATTTGTTATTTATGCTCTTAGGTCTTTTAAAAATCTCTATAGCTTCTCTAAGCAGTCTTTGATCATATTGTTCAATTTTTACATGGAAGCGCCTGGAAATAATACTATGGATTCATTTATCTGTGAGAATTTTAAAATTAATATATATATATATATCATTAAAAACCAGTCAACACTCAGACAATTCCAATATCAATAACAATGAACAATTTCAAACTGTTGTCAAGGCAACCTCTTTTTAACAATAAAGATGGAATCCCACCTTTATTAATGATCCAATATTCTTATATAGACACTAAAGATTCAAACTTGACTACAAATTCATTCATATGTGATTATAGACATATAAGGCTTTGTTTTTAAATTAATGTTCATTGTATGAAATCCATAGTAATTTTTAATTCATGTTACTTACATAAAGTATTAAGTAACACAAAATATTTCTATACATTTTTTTATTATGACATACTTATTTTAATAATAAAAGAAAATCATTCTTATTACATAGTTTGAACATTAAAAAAAATGTAGGTTGAAAAGTTTGATAAAAAATTGTCACACTGTCTAATCATTTTGAAATGCTAATAAATTAAATGTAGTGTTATAGTTTTTATTTGTGACTATGCATTAATAAAAATTCTGTTCTGCAAATAATTTTCATTGTCCTAAAATTAAATAAATATATTGTAAAATTATTTTTAAAATACCCAAATATGCATAAAAGATATGATTTCTCCATTCTTATTAAAAAACACAATCTCATATGGATTATTTTTTTATATTTATCATTATACAACAATTTTTTACCCAACTGTAATCTTTTCTTATAAGCAATGGCTCACTCTTTTTACCTCACTCAAGATATATTAGAGTATAATTAGTAATATCTTACCAAATAATATTAAATTGTACATTCACTTTACTACTGTTAAACAATGCTTTATTTATTACCTTTTTTTACAGTTTATAGTTTCCATTGCTCCAACAATCTTCTTCAGAACTTTATATCTCCTAACCTCACTCTTACAATCAAATTTTAAAAATTTCCCCTATATTATATCTTACCTATATAATATTTACATTTTTTTTACCACACAATCAGAATATTTTAATCTTGAGTTAAAAATGGTTCTCCAATTAGAATCATACCTAAATTTCTCTTTACTTCATCATTTCTTAGTCTGTCTCTTCTCTTCTCCATTTATCCATTTCTATATCTTTATTTTAGTATGCTTCAATTTTCTTTCATATAGGGACACCAAACTTCTATAAATCAATTCTTTAACATTTATACTTCAATGTGAAAATAACATGAATTTATACATAAACACATCAATTGAATTATAAATACATGATGTAGTTTTAATATTATAAAAGCGAAACTATTTTCATAAAAGATAAAATGTTTGTGGTTATAAAAGACAACTGAATGTTCGAAAGTTGACATTTTTTTTAGCCAATCTTGTACTTTTTCTTCATGCTAGACTTTATTTTTTTGGAATGGTATCTGTATTGAAGTATATAAATATGTAATATATCAATTTTCATTTATAACTTTAGCATCATTTACAAAAAATGCAATAAAAAACAAGATTATAACTATACATGTTATTTATACAGCTCGAGTTTTGCAGAATATCTCATTAAATTAGGTCATGTGACATATGACTATTTTTTTGTATCAATACATGTTTACAGAGCCATCCCCAAAAAACAGGACCTGGTACAATGTTTTGATGCAGGTCTTCTTTATTTAAAATAAAAACACATATTTAAAAAAAATGTTTTATTTACAGATGAAGATACATTGCTTTGTAATTAGTAATTTCAATAATGCACATTAAGATGGTAACTGAAATACAGGCTTATTATATACCTGTATCAATATATGTAATATATAGGATATATGAGTCACACGACCAACTACTCTCCACTCTATTTCATAACACTGATGCACTTGAACACAAATATGTCAAAAAGATAATGAGAAAATATATCACAACAACGATTTAAAATCTGTTTTGGCTATGATTATGAGGGACAAAACCTCGAAAGAGCTTGGCCTCCATTAATTTACTTTGATTGTTTTCTTACCATTAACAGCTTCTTCACCCAACATGTTAAAGCGCTTGTATATACTAAAACATTTAGGTATAATTCTACTACAAAAACAAACTATTTATAATTAATATTTCCCACATATAATAGTCATTGTAAAGCATAGAAATTACAGAGTTTTGGTGAAAAACAAAGCAAATGTAATTGCATTTATCAAGTGATAAAACATTTTTATTTATTTTTCGATTTTTGCAAAAGACGTACATCATGCAGGTATAAAGTTTTACGCCATTGCATTATTGCACTTTTCTTAATCCAGATCTGCATATTTATTTAATAAATAAATTGCCTATTATATTTTTTTTATAATAATACTTCTTGAGTTTTTGTTATAGCAAATTTTTATTGTAATTTAACAGTTGAGTTTCATTGTTTTCAATTATTGTTAATGCTAGATTTTTTAAGATGGCTCTGGTTAAGAGTATTTTTAAAATCATTTATTATTCATATTGTTAAATGAGTATAAAAATTATGCTGATAAATTATCATCATCATCATTGTCAATCATTATCAATTCACAGTAGGATAAAGGTCTCTCCAAGTTCAATCCATCTTCTCCAATCTTTAACCTCTCCCCTCCACATCACCGCTGCACATTTTCTTATTTCATCCATCTCATATGTGGTCTCTTTCTAGGTCTTTTGCAATAACTTGGAATCCAGTTTAAGATTTCAATTTTCCATTTATTATAATCTCTTCTAGCAATATGTCCAGCCTAACTCTACTTTAATCTTTTAATTTTTTCAGTTATATCAGTAACATCTGTTTATTCTATTACTCATATATTGCATTTTCAATCTCTTTTTATTACTCCTAACATGCATCTCTTCATACTTATTTGAGTGGTCTGAAGTCTCGGTATTGTTCTTCTATTATGTGACCACCTTCCTTTTCAAACACATAGGCATATTTCCTTTTAGTATCATGTTATTTTTACCAAAAACACTCAAATCAAGTTCAGTTCTATAATTAATTTCATCCATTATGTTTCTATCTGTAGTAATAATCTGATAAAGTATATCAGATGAAATATGTATAATAATATGTGGTTTTGTCATCAGTAGATGTAAGAAAGTATCAGAAACAAAAGAATGATTTATATATTGCTTTTAATGAATTGGTTAAGACATTTGATTCAGTTAATTAAACAGATCTATGACATTTGTTTGAAATTACTTGTTCAACCACTAAATTTATTTAGAATATAGAATGAAAGCGTTACTATTATAGGTGGAAAATCTGGAGGCATTCAAAATGAAAACTGATGTTTCAACAAGGATATGTATTGGCTCTAACATCATTTTAAATTTTTGTGATTATGATCTTTGGGACTGCTTATAGGTGCATAATGAAATAGGATTAAGATATGATATGGTTGAATTTTTAATTTAAATCGATTAAAAGCTAAAACAAGGACTTCCACTTCATGGATTCTGAAATTACGGTATGCTAATGATCATGCTATTTTTCTAGTTTAAAAGATAATTTTCATAATATACTTAATTTTCTGAATACAACATACAAAAATATTGATTTAATAATTATGGTTCAAAAAACCTCAAGATTTTATCAGCCAGTGATGGGAAAAAATCCCATCAGCCATTAGTTGGATGTTATCAACTTGAGAATGTAATCAATTTGCATACCTTGATAGTTTTTAAGAAAACAGTGGACTTAGATGTTGAGGTGCAATATAGTCTCCAATGTGCTGCTTAGTAGTTAAAATTAGGGTTCTTCATCACAGAAAAATAACTCTTGCAATGAAGATTTCCATATATATAGTTGCTATTTTATCTAATTTATTGAATAGAAATGAGATTTGAGCATCTTGTCAATGCAATGCAACAGCATGAGAATAGTTTATTTTAAGGACGGACCATAAAATTTTAAAAAATATAATGACAAAATCATAAAACCAATCAGTATGTTCTTCAACTTTCTGGATGGGATATTAAATGAGTCCACTATTGTAAAATCACACCTTCATTTAGACATGTAAAAAAAATGAACATTGCAACATTTCCTAAAAAGGTATTTTATGATGAATTTGGTCCTGGATTTTATGAGAAAGATAGATGTCACTTCTATGATAAGAATTATCTTAAAAACATTCTAAAGAAATGCAATGTTGATTGTTTCTACTAGAAAGATATGGCAGAAAATAAAATACATTGGAGAGTTATATAATTAGATATGGGTTAAAGAAAGAAGATTTTTGCTAAAGAAATTAAAAGACTTTATTACAAAATCAAATAAACAGAAAAATGAACTAACATGTTACTTGTATTTCACAGATTGAGTTGTATAGTCATTGCAGGATTTATTTCTTGATCAATTTTTCTTTTCTTTTTTTCTTAGAGTTGGACTGGATTCATATTCATTCAAAAATGGCTATCAGTTTTTAGTTCTTACATAAATGTACCATTTTAATAAATATCTTTTATAAATACATTTATTGAAGTCTTAAAGAACATGCTTTTGAAATTATGGAGCTCTCTTCTTAATGCAGAATCTGAGACATATATTTCTTCTGCATTTGTGAAAATCTGCCATAGGATATGATAAAACTAAGACCAAAAGAGATATAAAATAAGAACTAATAAATTAGATGATATGGTAATTATTGAAGAAGATATGTTGGAAAAACATTAAAAATACTAAAACAAGATATAAAGTACCTAAATATAGCATTTGGATGAAAGAAAATTTAAAAAAAAATCAGAATTAATGCAACTACAAAGACAATATAAGATGTTTTGTAACTTTGAATGTAAAGTCATAATTAACCAGATTTTCTGTAATGAACTAAAACCGAGAATGAATAAGGCAAAAACATAATTGTAGAATATTGACAAAATTAAAAATTACATATTAAATTAAATGTACTGGACAGGATCATTTTACTAGTGAGTAGTATGAATATACATGAGTGATCAGAAAAAATTTGATGAAAAAATTGTGAAATTTAAAAGGACATACTATTAAGATCTATCGAGAATTGTGTGCAAAAGTTTTTCAGTGAAAAATTAACAATACAGAAAAAGAAAAATAGAGACATTTTATATATGGATGTAGAACATAGGCAATTAGAAAAAAATTTATGAAAAAAATGTGGAATTTGAAAGGGTATGCCATTAATATCTATTGAGAATTGTGTGCAACGTTTTTCGATAAAAAATTCACTATACTGAGAAAGAAAACTAGAGAGACATTTTATTGAAAATGATGAAATTTCTGTTGTTTAGTTATATTTTTCCAATGACTGATTATTGGGTGTCTTAATTTTAATTATTATACAGGATACAAATAAATTAAGAAGACCCTATAAAATATGGATAGATAATATTTTAAAGAATGGAATGTCATTCAGTCTTGTTATAAAAAAAAAAAAAACAGACGAGATTGAAAGAAATCATGAAAAAAAAATACAATCGTATACTATGGACCATTATGTACAGACTAGGAAATCCGACAATAATGATTTTCTTATATGTTATTTTATTTTGTTTTAATTAAAAATAATCAGTCTTATTTTTTCAACTCAGTCATCAGATGTTCATTTTAAAATACCATTATTTAAAAGTTCTAGCGAAATGAGGAGGAGGGGGGGGGGTGGATCTAAAAAAGTCAGATTGCATTTAAGGTTTTCCGTTAAAAATGTAAAATGTTGCATTTATATCGACTGATTGATTTTGGTCCCCGAAAAATAAGACGCACTGTACCCACAACGATATCAACATATCACATGGCTATTGTAGCATACATTTAATCTGCATCCATTTTCTAAAAGCGCGCATAAAACAAAAATAAAATGTCAGAGGCAAATTGCAACATCCCAATACGCCCATTTCATATCGGGGTACAATGAACCGGGTTAGCACAATTTCCCAAGTTGGTAATGGCTTTACATATTTTTTTTTAACAATACCAGTAACAGTTGCTTCTGGCGGAAGATCCTTTTCAAAATTTAAATTAATAAAAAATTATGATCGAAAGATTTAAAAAATTATTCCTATTAGATATACGAAATGAAATACGTAACGTAACAATTTAGATTTAGAAGATATAAAAGATTTTCCAACGAAAGCCAGAACATTTCTTTAAGAAATTAAGTAATTACATGTCTGTGTTTCTTCTTTACTTTAATAGGCATTCCTCTTAACGCGCAATATATTATATTACGATTCGTGATGTGTTCTAGCAATTCGAGTTCGTTTAATTTTTAATGGAAAGGGGCACAAATATTTTGCACCCAAGTGGCGCAAATCCACAGAATGACCCTGCATCCCAAATCTTGCAGTTAAGCTGATTGAAAACTGAATAGCTAACATAGTACGATAATCATAACGTTAATAAATTCATTAATTACAACATAATTAACAGACAAATGCAAATATATATATGAGATGTTTTCATTTATATTCGACAGACTGTAATAAGTTTATAAACACTTCCATTTACATTACTGTTGTGTGCATTTCGTTGAATATGCTCCATACAGTATATACGTTTAATGAAAAGTAAAGTCTTAATTTTTTATTTTATCCGTCTTTCTTTTTTTAAACAAAAGGATTCCCGTTTTATATTTTAGATTAGACTTGCTAAAATATGAAGACAATGTTGTTTTTATAACATCCCTTTAAATTCCAGTTTATACTTGACTGGAATTTTCAATTGCTAGTATTTTGTTAGAAAGTTATTTTTTAAATTTAGTGTTTTGGGTTTTTTTTTAAAAAAAAAATGAAGCAGCTGGTCCGGGTTCGCTTCCCGGTCAACGCATTTGACACATGAAAAAAAAATTCTACAGCCAAAAAATATATTTGTATTACAATCTTTAAGACTTTTATCTAGGTAGATATAATAAAAATCCGTTCACGCTTTTTTGTTTGTTTATTTAAAATGAACTATTTAAAATACCTAATTTGATGTGGAATTTTTTAAATTTCTGCAAACACAATATTATAGATATAGTAAACACCTCCATACTTCCCCATTCTTTTTAAATTCACTTAAATAAAGATACAATATTATCTGTAACAATATATTTTTTAATCTTTCGTTAGCAGATGCTTATTAAAATATATAATAATCCAGTTTAAAATTATTATAAAAATTAAAGTTATAATTTAATATATCCTTATAACATATTCTTATTTTGAATATAAGTATAATTTATATACTTGGAGTTTAGATGTAATTATAGGGGATTTGAACACCGACTTTCAAGCTCTCTTCAGCGATCCACTCTATCTCATATAACCGATACACATAACCACACACATGTAAAAAAGATAACCACCAATATCAGTATTTCATGCTGAATCAGCACTCATCAGTTGATTCAGGTCATCATCCCCATATATAATCAATGCTCGGTTTATATTAAGATAGCAAATCTTCAAACTTTAATGGACAGGCTTCAGTCTACTTCATCCTCCAATTCTTCAGCCATCCATACCATTGAAAACCTGATGATGAAATACCCAAATCCCTTATTAATGCCAATATTATTGACATGCCCATATTGATTTTAAGTCATTCTGTCCCTCATGTATAGAATCTTGTCCATTTAAATAAACAGAAGAGGGATGGACAGGATACAGGCTGCATCTGTAATATTTTGAACATAATGTCAAGCGTTAGTAGCCTAGTGGTTAGCATAGCTGTCTTCCAAACAGCTAGCCTGAGTTCGTTTCCCCGTCAATGCATTTTGACATATATATAAAAAAAGTATAATTTATATGCTTGGAGTTAAAATGTAAATATAAGGAATTTAAGCACCGATTTTCAAGCTCCTTTTCAACTATCCACTATATCTCATACAACTAATACATGTGACTCACATACATGTGAAAAAGATAAATGATTTCTAATATACATATAAGCAAAGATAATTTGCTACTTTTGGTACTTGTGTATTTACCAGTATGCCAGAAATGGTTTTTTTAATTCAATTATACAGTTTCAGGGGCCACACAAGTATTTTTTTTATGTTTTTTTTTTTTCAGTTTATATTAAGGAATATGTATTAATTGTTAAGGTTAAAAAAATTAATAATTTGATTATAAATTATATTCAGAAGATTTATTTCAACTTTTTTCTTTTATTAATATTGCTCTAATCATTTTCATATTTAACCAAATTTTTATGGCATTGATTACACAAAGATGAAGATCCATTTGTGGCTACTTTACATACCCTTAGGGATTTTACTCCATCATTTGAATAATTCTCAAATACCCTTTTCAGAAAAAATGAATAAGAAGTTTATCTAATTTTTTTTATGTGTTTGTAACATTTTTATATATAAAAATTTTTGCCATAAAATTGTTTTTAAAATAACACATAAAAAACGACAACACTGGAAATATTATAATACCATCACTTTTTTTCAGTCATTTTGTTTTAAAAAGACATTATTGTATGCCCCTGAAACTGTATAAATGAACAAAACAACCACTTCCAGCCTTGGTATAATGATTGAAAACTTCAGTACTCATAAAAATGAAAATCAGAACTGGACTATTTCCATCATTTAATATTAATTCTTAAATGTTTGTAGAAAAAAAATTCAAATTTTATTTAAACTTTTCAAATACATTCAACTATTTAGTCAAAATAAGAGTCATAGATCACATGACCCGATTCTCTTAAGCTTGTAAGTTATAAACAATGAGGATTGCCAATTCCTCAACAAGCTTTGTGTTAAATGCTTGGCCAGAGAGAGCATTTAAAATATCTCTATCAGGAACCCCCCCCCCCAAAAAAAAACCCTGACCATGGTTTCATGCTTTGGCACTCCTCAGAGAGGTGCCAGGTTAGGTTCAGACACTAGATTTGTTTAATATTTATGATTTAGCGCAATAATAAAGTATCAGACTCTGACTTGTAAGATTCCAGGATTGATTCTAGTGTTATCCCTTCTGGCGATCGAACTTCATATGAACTCTTGAGAATTAAAGCTATTCAAATATATATATATATTGGAAGTAAATAATGTTAGCATCTATATTTTTAATAATTAAATAAAAATTTGAATTACTGCATGATATAAAAAAGACTTCTATTTTAAATTATCTTCTATATTTTACAAATCAGGAAGTAGTGGAAACTCATTTTAAAAATCAATGGTGCTACTTTTTGAACTTCTTCAGTTTTAAACATCTTATTTATTTCGGATCCTATGCCAAGAATTGATATTTCACACTGCAAGCCTAGAGATTGATGGAAAAACATTTATAAAACAGAATATAGATTGCAAAAGTTGAAATAATATATAAATACAACAATTTATAATGACTTATGATAGATGAACTTATTTTATTAATATTATTATTAAGAGTAGTAGTAGTAGTCATAATAATAGTAAATAGTAGTAGTAGTAGGAGTGGCAGCAGTACCAGTAGTAGTAGTAATAGTAGTAATAGAAAATAGTAGTAGTAGGAATGGCAGCAGCACCAGTAGTAGTAGTAACAGTAATATTCATAGTAGTAGTAGTAGTAATAGTAGAAATACTAACAATAGTAGTAGTAGGAATGGCAGCAGCACCAGTAGTAGTAGAAATAGTAGTACCAGTAGTAGAAATAGGAAATAGTAGTAGTAGGAATGGCAGCAGCACCAGTAGTAGTAGTAGCAGTAGTATTCATAGTAGTAGTAATAATATTGGCAATAGTAGTAATAGTAGCAATAGTAGTAGTAGTAGTCATAATAATAGTAAATAGTAATAGTAGTAGGAGTGGCAGCAGCATCAGTTGCAGTAGTAATAGTAGCAATAGTACTAATAGGAAATAGTAGTAGTAATGGCAACAGCACCAATAGTAGTAGTAGCAGTAGTATTCATAGTAGTAGTGGTAATAGTAGCAGTAGTAGTAATAGTAGCAATAATAATAGTAGTAGTAGTAATAGGAAATAGTAGTAGTAATGGCAGCAGTACCAGTAGTAGTAGTAGCAGTAGTATTCATAGTAGTGTAGGAATAGTAGCAGTAGTAGCAATAACAGCAAAAATAGAAACACATTCAACCAAATACATTAGAACTATATTTATAGGCAAGTGATGTGCGAGGATACAGAACCTCATTCATAGCTAGTACTCATTGTTTGAAATTCATAGTTATTTTCAAATCATGTTGCATACCTAAACCCTTGAATAATACTAAAAATATTTCTATACATCTTTTATTATGACATACTTATTTTAACAATAAAAGAAAATCATTCTTATTACATAGTTTTAATAAAAACAATAATTAGAGATTAAAAAGTTTGCTAAAAATTGTTATACTTTCTAATCGTTTTGAAATGCTAATAAATTAAAAATAATGTTATAGTTTTATATTTGTGACTGTGCATTAATGGAAATTCTGTTCTGAAAATAATTTTCATCGTCACAAAATTATATACATATTCTGTAAAATTATTTTTAAATAACCATGCATATCATAAGGATATCATATTAATACCATCTATATTCTTTATTATTTTTTAACTCACTATTGATGGTTTGATTGCCCCAGCAATATTTTTCAGAACTTCTACTTATATTCCAAATTGATTTGGAAATATAAGTAGAAGTTCTGAAGAAGATTGTTGGGGCAATTAAAAATGTCAATAGCGATTTGAAAAAATAAGCAGAAATTCTGAAGAAGATTGCTGGGACAATCAAAACCGTCAATAGTGGTTTGTAAAAAAGCATTGTAAAAAGTAATAATATAGATGATATTAATATTATATGGATTTGGTAATGCAATAAGAAAGATAAAGTTATAATACTTCATAAGGATATCATCTTTTCCATCTCTATTAATAGCTACAGAATTCCTGAAGTGGATTTTTTTTTTTACCAATTGCCATATAACTTTTCATCTAACTCTAAGCTTTTTTAATCAGCAGTAATCTAATCTCTTTATTGCACTCTAGATCCAGCACTTTTCTTATGGTTTTATAAGTACTAATAGCTTACCCATATAATATTTATATCATCTTATCACTTGATATTAACACTTTAATCTGGAATCACCAATGTTTTCTTAATATTCTATCTTATGGACAGTTACAGAGAATGATCACATAGCTAATTTCTCCATTTCTTTGCTCTGTTCCATTCATAATCCAAATCTTCAGTTTTACAGATCTCTTCCCATTGTCATTTAGAAAGATCAATCTTCTTTGCCTTTCTTATTTCCATTCACCATGCTTTTCAAAACATTCTTCATTAAACTATTCTTTCTTTTTAGTATATGTCTAATATGATTTCTCTTTTTAGGTCTAATTTCCATGATCAATCTTCTTTCTTGATTTATTCTTTCCAAAATTACCACAGTTGTCATTATATTCATCCAACTATTTTTCCCCATTTGTCTCCAAGACGACATCTAAAAATAGGTTAAAATAATTTAGTAAATATGCATCAAATATACTTTCTAGGCTTTATGAATCCTTCATCTCAATTCCACCACACCATAATTTTCATCAGTGCAGAAAGTCAGACCATGTTCTCTGAATGCATTTTGTGAGTAACATGTACTCTTCAGTTGAACCAAAAATGTCAAACACTCAAATCTCCATTCCCATGCTGACAGCACAATACTTTTCCTGCACCACTCTCAAGCTAGAGAGCTTAAATATTGAACAGCTAATTTTAAATAATTGACAGAAAGTAGAGATAATTATGGGGGAGGATCAAAAAAATATTTTCTAGAAAGTGGGTGCATTATAGTACAAGTGACCATGATTAAATATTTCTTGCAGAAATTTCCCTACACCAGTCTGCTGAATGCCATTCTCAAGTGAAGTCATGGTACTATGTCATAAATGCTTTTGTTAGGTCCATCTCACATAAGTGGAGGAGGTTAAATTTTACTATGTCCCAAAAAAATCACAATGAGTGAAATCTAATGTCAAAATGCTGCTGATTTTTTGGGACACAAATAAAATTATTCACTTAGAATTCTTATGTAATAGTCAGGCATTTTATCCTCAAGTTCTCAAACATATGTGTGATGCAGTAAAATGAAAAGTTCCAATTTGTGGCAAGATGAGAACTGCAAGCCTCACCATAACAATGCATCAGCATACAAAGCCTTGAGTGCGAAACAATTTTTAAATCAAACACAGTATGCATTCATCAGCTTATCCATGTGCTATATTCAACTGATCTCAATCCATGTGATCTCTTTTTATTTCCTCAAATGGAAAAATGTGGAGTTGTTACATGGTGAAAAAAAATGTCAGACACATTTAAAAGCATCACTTTACAAGAATTTCAGAACTGTTTCAAAAAGTGAAAATATGTTTAGACCAATGCATTGCATCAAATGAACATGAATGAGATTCAATTTGTAATGTCTAAAATCTAAAAGTAAATAAAATTTTATTACAAAATTTTCAGGTTTTTGGGTAGTCACTTCAATATAGATTCTAAAGTCAATACAGACTAAAAAACATCAAAACAATTAACGTACACATTTTTTGCTGTTAACAAAACTGCTATAGTATTTCTATAGGTAAAAAAGTCACTAAAAATAAAAAATAAAACAATACAATAAGTTTTTATAATTTTTATTTTTGAACAAATATGATTGAATGACACACTCAGTAAATAGATGTGTAAGCGTGCTTCCTCAATTTATTAGTAATTATTATTATTATTATTATTATTATTATTATTATTATTAAAATTTGTGTATACTATAATCTTAATTTATATATGCATACTATTCACACACAAAATGTATTTTATGTGTGAGTGTTTGCATGTGGAAAAACCTATGTGGATTGCAGTTTAATAAAATAACACATATTTTATTGGAATCAAAGCTTATTAACAAAATGTGAGCTATTATATATGATGAATAATGTAAGAGAGAAGAGTTTAAAATTAAATAGTTGATATCACAGTTCTATTGTATAAATATTGGGCCTTGTGCAGTAATTTTAATGATTGTAGGTGTACAGATAGTTACATTTTTTTTACTCAGTTAAAAAAAAATATATTTACAAGAGGAAAACATGTTTTAAATTTTATTTAAAATATAAAAATTTAACAATGTGGAATTGGTAAAAAAATTGAGTAGAAATGGAGTAATGAAACTCTGAAAGTGCTCAGCCTAAATAAATTGGTATGTTAAACAGTCACATCTTCAATGCATTAGCATATTATTAATAAAAAGATTTCCTACGGGTCCCTGTGTAGTATTTTAAATTGGTATAGGCTTGCAATAGGAAACTTTCTTTTATTCAACTTAAAAAATTTAATGGTACTTGTGGCTTTTCAAGTAAACCAAAATGGCAGCTCATATTTTTGGTAAATCTACAGTTTTGGGGGCCCCAAAAAACATTTACAAAAAAAATGCTTGCTGGAAAATGTCGATTTAATAATTATATTTTATTTTTTATTACTGTTATTTTTAAAAAAGAAATCATAGTGGAAAAATTAATTACAATATTTACAGTTTATTTTCTTTTTTTTTTTGGGGGGTGGGGATTAATTTATTAACAGAAAAATGAAAAAAAAATATAAATACAATATTTATACTTTATTCATATCAGCGATGTGCAATCATATTGTGACCATTAACACACACTTTTCGGTAGAGCAGGATCTCATACCTTTGGAAATAATCCATTGTATCATGTTCTGTTACAGAAAGATCCCAAATATTTACCATTATGACAATTTACCAGAAAAACTACTGACAAAAAAGAAACACACTAAATTGAACCTAATCATGATAATGTTAAAAGCATCTCATCACACCCCACATTGTAACATAAATATATATAAAAAATAGAAATAAAACTTCTTAATGAGATTTATCAAAATTGATTCTTTTTTTATATATATATTAAACAATCTATTTATTAATTTTGTTTTAATTTAACAATTAACCCATCTTCAGCAGATTATAAGCTCTCAAAACTACAGTGGTCCATCTTGGTTCACTTGAAAACTCACAAGTACCAATTTAATTCTTTAATACTTAATTAAAATTATAATAGCATAGATCTATATAAAAGCGTTTTTGTGAACTTAAATCAAGTACTCACCTGACATCTACAGTAGATAAATTGCTTACCACCGTTTATTAACCATTTATAGTTTTTTTTTATTAATTAAATTAATTTGTGAATTAAAGCATGCTATAATCCACTTTAAATTATCTTTATGTCTATGACATGCACAATCTGCTTCTACATGTGATGTGATGTGATGCACTGTGACTTCTTCTTAACCGGAGTCAGGAATCTCTCAGAAGCTATGCCCAGAAAAACCTGTTAGCCACTTTACCTTCCATTTCCATTGTCCACCCTAAGTTTTCCCATAATCTGCCCCATCCCATTTCCACAACATAATCTTTTTCAACTCCATGACTTTTATATCTAAATCCCCCTTATCTTTTTCCAAACCTAGCATAAAAACCAATAACTCACTTTCTGTATAATCACTTTCTTCATATTTAATCTTCCATAACTTCATTATTTGTACCCTTTCTGCTTCCAAGCATTTACGTTGAAGTAACAGATGCCTAATATTTTCTATTCCTTCCTTACACAACTTGCAGACTAAATCACCCATATTTTTCCATTTACTTGTATTTTCCCTTGTTGCTAAAGATCCCATTCGAGCTTTAAACAGTAAACTACTTTCCTTACTATTATCATAAATTAACTCACACCCAATGTTCTGTTTACTTCTATATATATTTAAACTCATTTTACTCTCCATACTAGTTCTCCATCTCTCCAATTCCCTATTCTTTATTAATGCATCTATTCTTCTATCCCACTCCTTACCACTATAACACTCAACAATCCTCCTAACACAATCATCCCACTTTTTGTACAAGTATACTGACATAAATTCTTTATCCAAATTTTCTGCATACCACATACCTTTCTCACCCATCTTGTTGCCTGCCCTTTACTTGTAACCAATTAAATACTATTTTGGCTATTCTTTTATTATCCATAAACTGCAATCTACCAAACATTTTCAATTTGCTTTTTGCATCCCTCATATAAAAACTTGACCCTCCCATTTCTCCTTGAATTGCCTCCTTTGCTGTCCACACCTCTGCATCTAATGCATGTTTTCCTACTTTCCTTTGTACTTTTTCTAAGTAATCTAATACCCCTTTACTAACACATAACGCATCATTGCCATATGTTAACCCTGCTACTGCCACATCTTGTATATTATGAAGTGGCGACACCTCTTAAAAGTCAAAGTTTGCTACTTTTTTAACATGTACATGTTTATTTCAGAGTGAATATGTCTAGATTGAAATTTCAGCTCTAGCCAAGAGTTGGTGGTCGAGTGGTCAGCACAATTGTCTTATAAGCAGTTGTCCTGGGTTCAATGGTTCACTTTCTGGCCAATGCTTTGACACATGAAGAAAAAAAGAAAACAAAGTGTCTAGAGATTAAGATTGATGAAATATTAGGAAAATTGAATACAAATAAATATGTAAACCCATCAATCTTGATTTACTCAATATATTTTTGTATAATGGCATTTTGGGTTTATGATATGGCAAATTTATTAATAATTTTATCAACAGTAATATCTCTAATGTAAATGAAATTAAAGTGAAAGTTGCTGTGTATCACTAGCGAATTATATGCAGACTAATATGAAAAAGTACAGAATGAGCCATTTGTGCTTTAACTCGGATCATACATAAAAATTTAATTTATTCAAAATAGTTTACAGACATGAGGTTGCATTAATATATAGAATTCAAACTCTACATCGTAGCATAACCATTAATTTAATGCTTATATGTGAATGCACTGTTGGCATATTCTGAACTTTTAGTTTATTAACAGATTTGTATTAGATTATCTAAAGCTCACTGGGGTTTACAGTAACTGCCAGTTTAATTTCAATAATTTTATTATAATCCAATAGTTATATTTCATTGTTTTTATTTAATATTATTGACAAATTATTTAAATAACTCTAAATGGGAATATTTCTTAGAAATTTTTTTATTCAGTGTAAAATTACAAAAAGACTATTCATTATTTGCATTAGAAATCACCATTTTTAGAAATGTATAAAACTTATGCTGAGTGTATATCAGATTAAATATATACAATGAATGTACACAAATATACAAAATTATAAACATCATTTTGATCCTGGAATTGTTAAGATAATATGTGAAGAAAAAAATTACAGAAAATTAAAAATCAAAGAGGCTTGCTTTATTGTGCAAAATGAACACATAATGTATCCAAAAACCAAAGGCATTTGTCTTGCATTGGTTGTCGAGAGGTCAGTGCGACTGCCTTACAAGCAGCTGCCTGGGTTGTGGGTTCACGTCCCAGCCAATGCTATGATACTTAAAAAAAACAAAAACCAATGACATTCAAATTAATAAAAAATGAGACTCTTAATTCATTAACAATAAACTACAAACTTATTAACAATAATGATTATGATGTCATACAATACTAAATCATCCATGCACTTTACTACTGTTACACAATGCTTTATTTACTGTCCTCTTTTATAGTTTACAGTTTTGATTGCCCCAGAAATCTTCTTCAGAACTCTTATATCTCCTAACTTCAACCACTAAAAAAAAAAAAAAGATTGCTGGGGCAATCGAAACTGTAAACTGTAAAAAAGGGTGGTAAATAAAGCATTGTGTAATAGTAGTAGAGTGCATGGATGATTTAGTATTATATGATATACAATTGGAAATGTGATAAGAAAGATTAGTTATTACACGATTATGATGCTTATGTGTCAAAAGTATACTCTGTCTATTTAATTTTTGTTTTCTGTTTAGTGCTTTTCATATTACTCATAATGGCAGATTTTCAAAGTATCTGTGACAGGATATAATAAAATAAATAAAATACATGAAATAAAAACAAATCAATACAGATGACATAGTAATTATTGAAGATGATGTGCTGGAAAAACATTGGAAATGCTAGTAAGAATGCAAAATACATATAGTGCTTTAGCTGAAACAAAATAAAGAAACCAAAATGGGTAGAACTGTAAAGGCACTGTTTTATAACTTTGAATGTAAAGTCACCAGAAAATTAATAATATGAAAACATGAATTGGAGAGACATTTTATTAAACTTGATAGAAATTAGAGCTATTATGCTATGTCTTTTAAATGACTGATTATTGGAATAAAGTATCTTAATTTTTAGTCCTACACAGGGAATAAATAAATTAAGAAGATTCATAAAGTATGACTAGATACCATATTAAAATATGGAACGGCACTTGGTCTTTTTGCAAGAGAGAAACAAGACTAAAGAAAATGTTTAAAAAAAATATTATGATCTGAAGATTACTGATAATAATAATTATTTTTATATGTATGTATTTTGTTTTAATTAGACACAATAAATATTTTTTTATAACTCTATCATCAAATATACATTTTTAATATCATTATGTAACACTAATATTACTGTAATGTAATTTTGACTAAACCACTCTTAAGGAATGATGTCTATTCACTTTTAACCACTTATGGAGGACTATTATCATAAATATAAGAACAAAACATATGAAAATGATCTATGATCCCCAAGATGTACGTTTTGTGCTGAACCAGCACTCATCAATTGGCCCAGACCACAACCTCTTACACATATCATTATCATTGTTCAGTAAAGTGGATAGAAACCAGTCCCTTCCTTATGTGGGTATTATTCATTAAGTGGATAATGTCTAGTCTAATAAAAAAATATTAATATTATGTAACAGATTTAGTAAGTTTAAGGAGTGGGCATCTAAAAATCAGACTTCATTTAAGACAGCCAGTTATTGTAAAATGTTGCAATTTCTATTGACTTATTAATATTAGTCTTCAAAAACTATAAGACTCAGTGTATACAGCTGCGTCATCAAAATAAAAATCATATGACTATTGTAGCATACATTTAATTTGCATCAAATTTCTACAAGTAAAAGTAATGCAAAAATTAAATATCAGTGGCAAATTACAATAAATCTATTGAATGAAAATAATAATCAATAAAGCAAGTCATTTATTGTGTGACATTGCTTTTATAAGGTTGTCTTTACAAATGTGTACTATATATAGGGAGCATACCAATAGCTCAAACAAGCTCTTAATTGATAACTGCAGCAAGAAAAAAATATTTAAAATCTCTATCTAGAACACTTCCATCCCCAGATCAATTGATTTCGAGCTTTTGGCTTACCTCAGTGAGGAGCTAGAACATTCAGACACTAAATCTAAAATATCAACTCAAAACCCAGCACTTATTTAATACGTAACTATTGAGTAGAAAATACCTAGCACTTATTTAATATGTAATTATTGAGTAGAAGATCTGAAAAGCCAAATTTTCTACTCAATAGTTATGTATTAAATAAGTGCTGGGTTTTAAGTTGATATTTTAGATTTAGTGTCTGAATGTTCTAGCTCTTCAATGAGGTGAGCCAAAAGTTCAAAACTGATTGGTCTGGGGATAGGAATATTCTAGATAGAGATTTTAATTATTTTTCTCCTACTGCACTTATCAATAAGAGCTTGTTTCAGCTACTGGTGCGCTCCTATATTATATGATTGAAAATAAGTAAAATCATAATTTTAGATTCATGTACTATTGGATATCAAGTAGAAAAAAATTATTTGATAATCTTAACGTCAATAATGGCATTATTTAAAATAGATCGTAGTCAAACTCACATGTGAGATGATGTTTTTGTTTATATTTGACAGTATTGTAAAAAGTTTACGGATACTTCTGTTTACATTCTTATTACATACATTTCATCAAATATGTAAGATATATTTTTAAAAAGTCTTAATTTTTTATCTTTTTAGTATCATATTTTTTTGCATTTTAATATTAGACCAGCTGTGAAATATCACGGCCGTACTGGGTTAGGATTAGGTTTAGGTTAGAGTTAGGATTAATGTTGAGTTTTATCACAGCCTTTTTTAGAAAAAAAAAAAAAAAATCTAGTTTTATATTCTAAACTAGGTTTCTTAAAATACGAAGACAGCGTTGATTTTATAACATCCGTTATTCCTGTTCATATCTGACTGAAACTTTCAATTGATAGTATGGTATTTTATTAGATAGTTATTTTTTTAATTTAGCGTGTGTTTTTTTTTTATTTAAAAAAAAAAGAGTCTACAACACATAATATTTGTATGTACAATCTTTTAGTTCTAGACATAGGTCGATAAAATAGGTAATATAGAAGAAAAATCCACATACACACTTTTTTTTAATTATTTATTTCCGTAAAATGAATTCTATTTTTATATTCAGAATTCCGTAAATTTAGTTTTTGAAAAAGGATGTTTACATCTGATGTGATATTTTCTAAATTTCCACAAATATGATATTATCTTCAACAGTACATTTGAAAACCATTGATTAGCAAATGTTTAGCAAAATGTATAAATAATCCATTTTATTGATAATATAATGATTATAAACGTTACGTTATAATTTTCATATATAGGTAGGACATATTCATACTGTAAGCAAAATAACATTGTTTTAGTTTCACAGAGGCAAAACTCGCTATACACCTTGTGTAGGCGTAAAGAATGGTGATCATGTGACGGTGATCATGTGATTGTTCTAGCTTCATTTTTTTCCCTGCTTCTATATATATAGGTGAGATAAATTCTTACTTGAAAAAGAATTTATATATTTTTTTGCATTTTCCTGTAAAATACACACTATTTTTTTAAAGTCTAACTGGAAATTTCAGCCTTCATTAAAATACATGATGAAACAGGAAAAATAAGATGTTAAACTAAATTTTTTTTTTTTGATAATTTAATCAAAACTTTAAAATACATGATGAAACAAACAATACATTATTATTTGTGATATATATTTTACTGTTTGATTATAGTACCGTATTGTTTGCACGCCCAAATCTGCCATTTAATCAAAACTTTACCAGACAACACAAATACAAAAAGAACGAAACAACTGACGTGAAATAATGTATGAACTCAAATCGGGAATACAAAACAATGATTGTTTAAATCCATAAATGTAATTCCTAATGATCCAGATCATATATTATCCATTAATCTTCAAATAAATTGCACATTTGCTTTGAAGGCTTTGTTTTTTTATTACTTCAAAAGATTTTTCCTATTTTAAGTTTGAAGGGCGTTCATAAATAAAGCTATAGTGATTTAGTTGTTATGTAAACAGCACTCTATCTGACTAGCACGCATAAAATCCATGATAACATTGAAACCTTTTATAGAATCATGATCACCCAACACAAATGATTTAATTGTTGTGGAAACAACACTCTATCTGACTAGCACACATAAAATCCCTGATTACTTTGAAACCTTTTACTAGAATCATGATCACCAAACACAAACTCAATTGACTGTTGACCAGATAAACGAAAGGATGGATAAATGGAAATAGGGGTGATCAGGAATTAAAAAGAAATGGAACGAATATCTAGCATGAGTTTGAAATCTTTGTTTTATTGCTTAATAACCATTATAAAGTCAGTACTATACTTGGATTAGAGTAAATATATTTTCAAAAAGAAAATAGCTATTAGAAGCTACAACGTTTTGGTTATATCTAACGAAAGAATGATTGCAAAGTGCAAGCAAAAAGAAAAAATCATATAAAGTATGAATGGATGATGTAAAAGAATGGCGTGGAGCTAGCCTAAACATCTTACAATAAATTGACAATACTAAAGAAAGATGATGAAAAAACAAAAAAGAGCTACCAGCATGGAATTCAAGAGTTTTCATGATATTGATTATTTTTAAGTATGTATTCTGCTTTAAATTAAAAAGTAATAATTTTTGTTTTGCATCTGAGTTATTATATATATATTACGAAGTTATTATTTGAAATTTTTAACAAGTTGGGGACAGCTCAAAATGAGATTACGCTTAGAGTCTCCAAATTATTTACTTTCCTATTGGCTTCGTAAGTATATTGATTGAACGTGAAAGAATAAAAAATGTAAATTTCAAGTCACATGATGGAATAATAAGTAGGGGGAAAAAATCATAAGATAAATTAAAAAAAAGTCTTATTCCTCAGGAGTTCATAAAAAGTTTGAGCACGAGAAGTGTGAGTGCCGGAATCAATCCTGGGACCTCCCAATCCCAAGTCAGACACTCTACCAACTGGGCCAAATTATGCAAATAAACTAAAATACTACCCAATGGTTTCACTGCTACAAGCAGATTTCTCAAGTGTAATGAACTACAACATAATATATTTAAACTAAACATTACCCACAATTCCACTTACTTGCTATCCACCCTTAATATTAAAAGAACTTTTAAATAAGATAATTGCTTCAGAATCACAAAATTTGAATAATAAACATTCTTTAATTTTTTTATTTAATTTCTCTCAAAAAAGATAACATTAGCTTCATCAAAGTAGTTGTGGCTTGTATCTTTTTCATGGATATATTAATAATCAAATAAGTTTATTGCTTGGGAGTTCATATTGCTGGAAGGCCAAAACTGGAATCAATCCAGAATAATATGCTCCAGAGTCTGACACTCTACTACTGCACTAAATTATGCTGGACATATCCATATGCAAAGATAAGTCATAAGTTTAGAACCATAGGAATGTGATATTGCAAGACATGTGCCAGACAATTTTGATACCTAAGATAGATCATATTAATAGTATCATTTTTATGAAGTGCCCTTAAAAAATTATATCGACTAAAGTAATAACCAAAGGGATTATATAAAAAAATGTAAATAATATTAAAATGGGTATAAATAACTCTTCTCTGAAAATAAAAATATTAATCGATTTAAATTAATTTGCCATGAATATATCAATTTATCTAACTTTCGTGTATCAGAATCAATTCTGGAATCTTCCAATCCTGAACAAAATTAATTTATGAATCCACTACCCACGGTTTCCTTTCAAAATAGACTTCTATTGGTATTAAAGTTGATTGGACTGTGAATTTGGAATTATGGGAAGGTAGAATAGTATATATGTATTTGTTTTGTCTTACGTTGTACTTGAGAAGTCTGCCATGGCAAGAAAACCATTGATGGTCTATTTGTAATTTTATTTGACTAGTGGTTTAATTGCCAGTTGTTGGACTTAGTTTATTATATTGACTAATTTAAGTTTTGGGCATTTGATATTTTAATTGCAAATAATATTTATTTATTATAATAAACGACTTAAAATAGATATGCATTATTGCGCATATATATATATATATATGTGTGGTGTGTGGATAGAGAGAGAGAGAGAATTCGATTTTGGATACATTTGCTTAATGAAGTAGTTTTTTTCTCTTTATAATGTAAAGCTGAACGCATTTTCTGTTAAGTTCACCATATGCACACAAGCAAATGTATGCAAATTTGAGTTATAAATACAAATGAACGGAAAAATCAATATTATATATATGTAGGTAGGTAAATAGATTAATATGCAGATAAATAGATAGATGGATGGATAGGCAGACTGGCAGATAGATAGGTAGACAGACAGACAGATAGACAGATGGATATATAAATAGACAAATAAATAGATCAATAGATAGATAGATAGATAGATAGATAGATAGATAGATAGATAGATAGATAGATAGATAGATAGATAGATAGATAGATAGATAGATAGATAGATAGATAGACAGATAGATAGATAGATAATAGATAGATAGATAAATAGATAGATAGACAAATAAATAGATAGATATATAGACAGATGGGTAAATAGATAGACAGATAGATAGACAGACAGACAGATAGATAGACAGACAGATAGATAGATAGATAGATAGATAGATAGATAGATAGATAGATAGATAGATAGATAGATAGATAGATAGATAGATAGATAGATAGATAGATAGATGGATAGACAGATAGATAGATAGATAGATGGATAAATATATAGAAGGATAGATAGACAGACATATAGGTAAATAGATAGACAGATAGATAAATGGACAGACAGACAGATAGATAAATAAATAGATAGATAGACAAATAAATAGATTGATAGATAGACAGATAGATAAATAGATAGACATATAGATAGATAGACAAATAAATAGATCAATAGATAGACAGATAAACAAATAGATAGATAGATAGATAGATAGATAGATAGATAGATAGATAGATAGATAGATAGATAGATAGATAGATAGATAGATAGATAGATAGATAGATAGATAGATAGATAGATAGATAGATAGATAGATAGATAGATAGATTAAAAACCCTCAATGATATTGTAACTTAGCAAGAAATTATCCAAAATTACTTCATATTTAATATAAATATTAGATAAATATTGATTGCATGCATATATTAGAATTAACTACGTATTTGTATGTGTAATAGATAAGAATTCCCTCTGAGTATAATAATTTTAATCTTCACTCTACAATCTTTAGAAATACCTACAAAATGCATTAGTGGTGTACCAACAATAACATTTTATTAATAATTTTTATTAGTCATTCATTAGACTAGAGATTGTCCACTACAACAATATTATTCATTAAGTCACATATTATATTTATATCTTTTAATAATATTCTATGAACTTCATTTATTTTACTTCTCCTGAATTTTAGTATATTCAGACTAACCGAGAAATACTTTATTTCATAGTTATAAAAGAAGAAAGAATTCCCTGAACAATTTCGTATACACTGAAGGATTATTCAATAAAAATTTAAGAATGAATGAAAAATTCATTTAGGGAGTTGAATGATTTTTGAAAAAACGTGAAGAGGGTAATTTACATTAAAATGTCCCCGAACCGTTAAAAAAAGGTTATTTAGGCACTTTTCTATTAGAAGTTTAGCAAAAAATATTTTTCAAAATATTATCTCTCATTCTGTATTTATCCCAATTCAGCTATGACAGTTACCACACTGGCTCACGAATGATCCTAGATATACCCTCATCAGGAGTAAAAGCTGAGACATTCAAAATTGTATGTTTGTTTTACATTCAATGCACCAACATTCAGTAAAGTAAAACATATTAATATGAGATCTTTACTCTCTAGTTAATAATTAGAAGATAACTATTTCCTGTCAAGTAATTAGATGATGAACTGGATTAGAGATGGGCGGATACTTGAAAAAAAAAATAGAAAGTGAAAAAAAAAAGTTTTAGTCATGAACATGGTAAGTGGATTTGTTGATCAGCAAGCTAAGAGGCCCATTAACATATACATAAAATATTTGAATACAAGTATGCTGTCTATACTGAACTTAATGTGACTAGAAGATATTTGAACTCAGACTTGCAAACTCCCTATATCTATACACTCTGTCTTATACAATCTGATACACATGACCACATACACATGAAAAAGAAATGAACTCTAATGCATGTATTTCATATTGATCCAGATCATCATATCCCCCACACACACATATATATAATCAGTGCTCCGTCTATATTTAGATAGAAAATATTCAAACTATAATGGACAGGTTTCAATCTTTTCCACCCTCCATCAACAAGGGCTTAGAGTATGACATCATCAGATTTTCAATGATATGGATAGCTGAAGAGTTGGAGGATGGAGAAGATTAAAGCCTGTCCATTAAAGTTTGAAGATTTGCTATCTTAATATAGACAGATCACTGACTATATATGTGTGTGAGAGATGGTGATCTGAACCAATTAATGAGTGCTGGTTCAGCTCAAAGTACATATAATGGAGATCTTTTATCTTTTTCATATGTATGTGATCATGTATATTAGATTGTATAAAATTGAGTGTATAGATGTAAGAAGATTGAAAATCTGAAATTCCTTTTAGTTTCATTAAGTTGTATATATATATATATATATATATGCGTATATATATATATATATATATATATATATATATATATATATATATATATTGTAACCTAGTGTTATTGACACTTGGTTTACTTGGCATTATTTCTGCAGGAAAACAATGCTATTCTTTAACGAAATAAAAAGATAAAATAACAATAGTAATAATTGATTAATAAAGTATGCTATTCACTCACTTTGGCATGTTTTGGGTGAATAACTAATAGATTTAATAACTCAATGTCATTTTTAAAGAGAGAACATGAATAATTTAATTGAGATATTAATAATTAGAGCAAATTAATATGGTATAAAAGCTAAACAGTAATTGATTTTGGATGGGTAGAGGGGAGAGTGGATGAGTGTCTTATCATAAAGCACAATAACTTCTGGTAATTTCTTTTTGTAAAAAAAAAAAAAAATAATGTTTAAAGAATTATACATCACTGATTGTTAATTTAATGTATTTATTATTATTTTTTTTATATTGTCAAATTACTTTGTAATCCAGGTAAATAATACTGAAAACTATATGATTGTAATAAGTTTTTCCTTTCTTTTGTTTATGTTATAATCAAATGATTATTTTTCTGGAAGAGGTCGCTAAAGTAAAAAAAAAAAAACAACAAAACGAAACAACCAATTTCATAATCAGGATCATTTTTTTTGAAAAAAATAGTCTGCTTTTAGTTTTCAAGGAAGGAACAGTGCTGAAATTTGGTAACTCAATTTTTTCATTTTATTTTGCAGAAATAAATGTAATCAAAGTAAAATTTTAATAATATAATGTGTGGCTAAATTTTTTTGATAAGATATCCTGATTTTCTTTGCCATCTACCTATTTAAAGACCTTTTATACTTAAAAATTTATTGCCTCACGCTAAAGTTAAAAATGACAGAATTAACTAAGGGAATCACGAAAAGTGTTATTACGTCTAAATTAAGGAAGATAAATGATTTCCAAGTGAGAAATAATTATTTATTAACTTTATGTCATTTATTGATATTTTCTTGGTATAGAAAGAAAAAAAAATAATAATAATTGAAAGAAATATTTTGAAACCAAGGAAAATCAACTAGAAACATTTTCGCGCTCTTTCTCAATATTGTCTGCCTTTACAAGTAATGTAGTTACATACGTTAAAATATGTTTTATTCACCAAGAATTGTCTGGAAATAATAATAATGATAAATAAGATTAAATTATGCACCTGTATATTTTTTTAAAAAAAAAAAATAAAAATATAAACTTTCTCAGAGTAAATATAGGAAAAGTTATATAGGGGCATTCTTACGGAGAAGTTACCGTTAAAAAAATTTATAATTCCTAAAGTATGAACAAAACCAAATATCTTAGTGACTTAATGATAAAAATAAATGATATATTATATTATACATCAGTTGGAATTATTAAAACTTCCTGTACACGTAAATTGACTGCAGTTATTATCATAATAATCTCTCGGAAAATTGCGCATTTTCGTCCATAAGTAAGCTAGCTAATAAGTATACGTATCGTCAATAAAAAAAAAAAAATATTGTGTATGTTTATCGTCTATAGTCAAATATTCGTCTATGTTAGAAGTCTATTTTTTTTTCTTGGATCCCAAAATTATAGTAGTTTAATTCAAGTAAGAATTAATCTTCAATTCTGCTATATGTTTCTTTACCTAATTTATTAAACGCACAAAATAAGAGAAAACTTTTATTTAAAGGAAATAATACCATGCGTTTATTGTTTTTAAACTTGCTTCGTGAAATATGACTGGATAAAGCTCTTCACCTGGACCAATTGCTCAACAGAAAAACATTTTCTAATGAGAGAGTATGCACTTGTTAATTAATGATTGTTTAAAACTAAGTTATAAATGATATGTATTTTTTTTGTTATATCACATAGGTTAAAGTCTGTATGGTCAAGTGATATTTAATAGCCTTGTAATGACAAAGGTATGTTTTAATATAATTATTATAGGTTAAGTTGATATTTAACACGAAAGAAAAAATCTATAAAATATGTTTTAATTATTACATACAATTGTAGGTAGAAATTTTGTATGTTAGATACGTAAAAGAAAAATATTTAGATATTTAAGGGGTAAAATAAATATTGAAAATTATCAGAAGTAACTAAAAAAAAAAAAATGCTATAACAAAATATTTCTTGTTAAAGTTTTGAAACGAATTTATACTGTATTAATTGAGGAATTTATTCCTAATTATTCTTAAATAACACATCCACTTTATTTAGTTTAAGATAGTATGCTACCAACTATTTTTGAATGTTCCTTTATTAAAATTAAAATTATCATACTTTTATTCTATGATGTCCATTGATTTCAGATGTTGATCAAAGTATACCCGGTAACATAAGTTTATTATAATCAGTGTATTTACTTATCCTGCCCAGATATAGCATTGGTATATGCTTAATATTCGCATAGGTAATAATTATAATGTATTTATTTTGTGGGATGAAAAATGATCTCCCCAAAAGCTTTGTTTTCCATGAGAGGAAGATTTTAAATATAATGTTCAGGTATGTTTATAGCCCAAGTGATCGATTCTCATAGATAGGACGATCAAGAATTTATCTAGCATTTAGTATGCTTCATTCGTTTAAATCCCAGGAGAGGATTGTATTTGGTGTGTGTTCGTTGTATGCCCAAGTAAGAGGCAAGAAACCACCAAAATATTTTAATGTAGTAGATTACTCTACAGACCTTCGTGGTTATTCCATATTCCTCATGTGAAAATAAAGATAGCTCCACCATGGAAGGTGTTGATTATTGTGCTTAATTTTGAAAGTTCGGGCAAGATAAAGGTTATATTGGAGGTGTTAGTTCCTCAAGATCCACTTTAGTATAAATAGTGCGTTAGTAACTAAGATCAATATCTGTATTGTGCTGCTAAATATTGCTAGTATTTGACAAGTAAATCAATGGAGAAAGTAATTAAAATTGCGTAATTTAAAACGCTTATTTACTGAAGGAATATTCAAATGCAATATTTAATTCTGGTTAGTAATTAAATAATACTCATATTTAAAATTATACGTATGAATAAAATTTGTATCATAACTTAAGTTAGCATTAAGTTAAATGTAAGATGGTAAGTGTAACTTCTGATAACTGGCCTATAATTAGAATAGGTTATCCCATTAAAGACCATAAACAAAGTAAATGTATTAGAAATAAATTTAATATTTTGCGTATTGCATATGATTGGATTAATCATTTAAAAAAAAAAAAAAATAGTTAGTCAATAATTTTGAATAAAAGCTTCTACAAGGTTACCAAAATTTAATAAACAATGTATTGGTAATGAAATGTACTTTTAGTTAATCAATCCATATGATTGCATACAGGAGAAGTAGTAACCTCTAGTCCATAACCAAAAGAGTATACAGATTAATGTCAGTTATATTTTATATTTTTGTATTACTATGGGATTATTGAATAAATGTTCATATATTTTTTTTTGTGATAATAATAAATTATAGTCTTGTTAAAATTTGTTGTAGATTCATTTTTTTTGTTTTTATATGCTAAATATAAGTGTTTGCACAATATTTGCAAAACCTTTTCTTGAGTCCGAAATCATTCCAAATTCTTAAAAACTTAATATACCAGATAAATAAAGTTAAGCAGATCGGAATATGTCATTATATTTTAGTTTAATGATAATTATTTATGGAGTTGAAAACTTAAGACTAAACATTCACCTTTGTGTAAAAAAAAAAAAAACTGAATTTATTCCCAACCCATTAACTTTGGTTGCACATTATTCCATTCCCATTTAGTTAAATTGTCTAAGTAATAAATCTTAGTTATATTATTGTGTTGTCATGGATGATGGAAGGACACAAAAAGCACCCTTGTCTTTTTATTATTCTGACTGAGATTCTAAAAAAAAAAAAAGGCTGTGTTATTCAAAATTATACGTCATTATTGAATAGAATTATCATATCTTTAAATAATATAGCAGTTGATATGAGAGATGAAGACACATTGAATTTAAGTAAAATAAATGTTTCCTATAGCCGACCAGAATGCCAGTCATATGCGACAACACAATACTGCCGAGCATTTCCTTACATGAAACAAAGAACCCTGAGATTAATATTATTATAATTATTCTTTAAATTAATAAGTGATCAATTATTGTTGTTATTACAATCGTGGCATGGCTTAAGAGAATTGAATGTACAATTGTATTATATGAAAAGTATTTTAGATCATATTGGAAAATTAATGGATATGTTGCTTTATTTTGGTTGCCTTAACCACAACCTGAAAAATTAGTGTCATGGGTGCAAATAAATAAACTAATAAATAAATAAAAAATTGTGGGTTAGAAATGGCCGCCCAACTACAGGGGCCATCGATGGCTATAGCTGGCCATGAGGAATTTAGTAAACTTTTCTTGAAGTCAATATTAATATTGTTTGCACTTGAATGGATTAGTTATTCATTGATTAAAAATATTTGCCAATAATGAATTGTTTTAGCCATAAGATATTATGTGAATATCTATTATATGATCTAATCTTTTGCCACTGAAAAATAAATAATTAAGTTGTCAGTTTATGATGTTGTGGTCTGTAGGCAATTCCATAAAACACTGTAATGATTTTATCATTTATGATGATCTGTTTGTCTGGTCTTGTGATTGGCACTTATGCTATATTACATAATATCTAATGAGATTTATATGGACCAAGAAGCATGTGAAAAAAAAAAAAAGCATATTTAGTAGTTAATGTTGGAGCTTTAGGGATATTAAATGTCAGAGCATAGTTTTTGGTGTAGATTGTTTTTGGTAGGAGAGGCATGGAGGCAGGATGTCTTGTCAATAATTTCTTATCGATAAATTTATTAATAGTTCATTGCTAATATTTCAGTACTGTTAAATACTAAAAGAGTTAGAATTTTAATATGAGTGAAAACAAAGATAATCATAGTATTTCTGAGGATTTGGGAGGATCCCAAGAGTTACAATCCCCTGATACACAGACTCCATATTTTAGTGTAGAATTAAAAGAGGAAGGGGAAGATTTGGATATAGCTAACCCAGAAGAAGCCACAATAATAAAGGGAAAACATGAAAATGAGCCAGATCAATTAATGAGAAATACATTGGAGGAATTCTTGAAAAAATTAGAAAAATCAAATAGTGAATTGAAAAGTGAATTAAAAAGTCAGATCCAAAACTCAAATAGTAAATTAGAACAATCAAATAGTGAATTAAAAAGTCAGATACAAAATTTAAATATTAAATTAGAGAATCAAATGCAGGAGATCAAAGAGACATCTCAAAATCAAGTACAGGAGATAAAGGACTTAAGGGAAGATTTGAGAAATCATGTAGAAGAATCAAAATTGGCCTCTGAAAAGCTGGAAATAAGAATAAGGAAAGAGATCGAAACAAATTCTGAAAGGGCAGAAAATATGATTGAGGCTATCCAGCAGGACTTTAAAAGTCAATATATTGTATTAAACAATGAAGTACAGGAAATAAGAAATTATCAAAAGGAAACAGTAGTATTTCAAAGAGAAGTTCAGGATAGAGTTGAATCTATTAAGGGAGAATTAGACAGTGCTAGAAGTGAAGTTAGTAATTTGAAAGAGGAAGTTAAAAATATAACTCTAGCACCTGACAATGTAGTGAAAGGATGTCAGAGCCAGATTACCAGATTAATAGCTAAACTAGAAACTCAAGAGTTAACCCAATGTGAGATTAATCAAAATCTAGAAAGTGAGCTAAGTCAAGTTATGGGAAGAGTAGAAAATTTTAATGATATAATAAAGAGTAATGCACAGCTATTACATAATAATCTCCAAGATGAAATAGGGGAATTAATGACTCAGTGTGAGAGTAAAGTCTATCAAAGGTTAGAAGATAAATTCAGGATAGATAAAGATGAAACTATTAACCAATTGGAACAACAGATTAAACACTTAAATGTAGGCCTAAAAGATAGTTCAAAGAGAATAGACTGTGAATGGCAGAACTATAAGTTAGAATTAGAGAGTCGAATGCAAGCTATAGACTATAATAGGGATAATTTTACAAAAAGTAAAAAAGTTGTTCAAAGTAAAGGTTTATCTGAAACTCAAGTAAAGGAAACAAATAATGGTCATAATAACCAAGTAATATCTGAGTTACATACGGTAATTAGTCCAGTAGAATCAATATACGATCCATTAAATGAGGCTAGAAGTAAAGTCATGCTAGAGCCAGAAAGTAATAGCTCCATGGCCTTAAAATTCTTAAAAATAAAATTTTTTAGAGGTGAATATCTGGAGAATCCACACGAGTATCTCCAGAATCTGGAGGAGTTATTCACCTTATGTCATTTATCTGAGATAGAAAAGATTGCTATTGCCGCTAACCATTTGTGTGCAGCATCTAAAGACTGGTGGCAATCATTATTTATTAAACCAGAAACATATGGAGACTTCAAATATCTTATGTTAGCCAGTTTTTGGGGGGAAGACCACCAAGATAACCTGAGATATCAGATATCTCAGGAAAGATATCATGTAAATAAGGGTAGTTATACTCAGTTTTTCAGGAGTCAGGCCATCAAATTGAAAACCTTGACAGCTTATCCTTTATCTGAGACACAAATTGTGCGAATAATTCGCCATAATCTGCCGAGGCATATAGAGCAGATCTTGATTGCTGCTGACAGACATACCATAGAAGAGGTAGTAGAAATTTTAGATTCGTTAGAGACCAGCGATAGGAATATTGATAATAGAATTAGGGTAAATAGAGACACCCATCCGATGGTGAGTAATATCAATTTCGCAGATAGGTCACATATGGGAAGGAGGAAGTTAGTTAGAGAAAAAGGATATTATAGGATGAATCCCTATGGTAGACAGAATAGCCACCTCAGTAGGCCAACAGTTAAGAGTAGAATTCTGAATGAGAATCAGCCTTCTACTAGTGGTATCCCAACAATACCAAAGAAAAATATAAAAGGTAGTAAAAGTAGCGGGGCATTAAATTAAAAAGGACCTCGCAGGAACGTTCCTCACTTCGGGGCCCTATTTTTAAACATATGGGGAACAGCATGATGTGGATTATCAATAATATAGACCTTTCAACCGTCAAAAATTTATTCTTGTGATGTATGACGTTTTTACCAAATATGTCTCTGCTTACCCAGTTCCAAAAACAGATGCTAAAAATGTTATTAAGTGCTTGGAAACTTATCAAATTCCATTAATAGGAAAACCAGCTTCAATACTTACCGACCACGCTACTGCATTCATTTCTGGTACATGGAAAAAGTGGGGTAAGAAGCAAAATATTCAACATATCATGTGCTCGATTAGAAATCCCCAATCCAATCCAAGTGAAAGAATCATGCGTGAGATAAGTAGGTTGTTCCGAGTATATATGGAACGGGATCACAAACAGTGGGTCAATAAGTTGCCACAGGTGATTAATTATATAAATATAACTATTAATGAGTCTACTAGGATGTCTCCAATTCGGCTGCACTTTGGTAGACCTGAACCTTTACTAATCAAAACACCGTTACCCGTAATAGTGGAAAATATTAATGTGGAACATGACCAAGCACTGGCCAGAATTAACCTTAAAAAGATGGGTGATAAACGCACTCGTTATTCCAAAACCAGTCCACATCCTTTTAAAGTCCATGATTTTGTTTTAATTAGAACTCCCCATGTGAGTAATCTCCGGAAACATATGTTTAGAAAATTCATGTATCTTTATGAAGGCCCCTATGAAATTGTGAAACAAGTGGGTGAGAATGCCTTTTTGGTCTCAACCCCTGATGGAACAAGAGGTACCTATAATGCCCGAAGCTTACTACCATATCCCAAGCAAAATTAAATCCTTTAAACTGTATTTATTGACATAAGAAAGAAGTAGGATATAAACTTAGTAATACCATAAGAAGTGTTAAAAATGCATATATTATTTTATTTTTTATTTATTATAACGGTGGGAGAATTGTAACCTAGTGTTATTGACACTTGGTTTACTTGGCATTATTTCTGCAGGAAAACAATGCTATTCTTTAAAGAAATAAAAAGATAAAATAACAATAGTAATAATTGATTAATAAAGTATGCTATTCACTCACTTTGGCATGTTTTGGGTGAATAACTAATAGATTTAATAACTCAATGTCATTTTTAAAGAGAGAACATGAATAATTTAATTGAGATATTAATAATTAGAGCAAATTAATATGGTATAAAAGCTAAACAGTAATTGATTTTGGATGGGTAGAGGGGGAGTGGATGAGTGTCTTATCATAAAGCACAATAACTTCTGGTAATTTCTTTTTGTAAAAAAAAAAAAAAAATAATGTTTAAAGAATTATACATCACTGATTGTTAATTTAATGTATTTATTATTATTTTTTTTATATTGTCAAATTACTTTGTAATCCAGGTAAATAATACTGAAAACTATATGATTGTAATAAGTTTTTCCTTTCTTTTGTTTATGTTATAATCAAATGATTATTTTTCTGGAAGAGGTCGCTAAAGTAAAAAAAAAAAACAACAACAAAACGAAACAACCAATTTCATAATCAAGATCATTTTTTTTTTTTGAAAAAAAGATAGTCTGCTTTTAGTTTTCAAGGAAGGAACAGTGCTGAAATTTGGTAACTCAATTTTTTCATTTTATTTTGCAGAAATAAATGTAATCAAAGTAAAATTTTAATAATATAATGTGTGGCTAAATTTTTTTGATAAGATATCCTGATTTTCTTTGCCATCTACCTATTTAAAGACCTTTTATACTTAAAAATTTATTGTCTCACGCTAAAGTTAAAAATGACAGAATTAACTAAGGGAATCACGAAAAGTGTTATTATGTCTAAATTAAGGAAGATAAATGATTTCCAAGTGAGAAATAATTATTTATTAACTTTATGTCATTTATTGATATTTTCTTGGTATAGAAAGAAAAAAATAATAATAATTGAAAGAAATATTTTGAAACCAAGGAAAATCAACTAGAAACATTTTCGCGCTCTTTCTCAATATTGTCTGCCTTTACAAGTAATGTAGTTACATACGTTAAAATATGTTTTATTCACCAAGAATTGTCTGGAAATAATAATAATGATAAATAAGATTAAATTATGCACCTGTATATTTTTTTAAAAAAAAAAATTAAAAAAATATAAACTTTCTCAGAGTAAATATAGGAAAAATTATATAGGGGCATTCTTACGGAGAAGTTACCGTTAAAAAAATTTATAATTCCTAAAGTATGAACAAAACCAAATATCTTAGTGACTTAATGATAAAAATAAATGATATATTATATTATACATCAGTTGGAATTATTAAAACTTCCTGTACACGTAAATTGACTGCAGTTATTATCATAATAATCTCTCGGAAAATTGCGCATTTTCGTCCATAAGTAAGCTAGCTAATAAGTATACGTATCATCAATAAAAAAAAAAATATTGTGTATGTTTATCGTCTATAGTCAAATATTCGTCTATGTTAGAAGTCTATTTTTTTTTTTCTTGGATCCCAAAATTGTAGTAGTTTAATTCAAGTAAGAATTAATCTTCAATTCTGCTATATGTTTCTTTACCTAATTTATTAAACGCACAAAATAAGAGAAAACTTTTATTTAAAGGAAATAATACCATGCGTTTATTGTTTTTAAACTTGCTTCGTGAAATACGACTGGATAAAGCTCTTCACCTGGACCAATTGCTCAACAGAAAAACATTTTCTAATGAGAGAGTATGCACTTGTTAATTAATGATTGTTTAAAACTAAGTTATAAATGATATGTATTTTTTTTGTTATATCACATAGGTTAAAGTCTGTATGGTCAAGTGATATTTAATAGCCTTGTAATGACAAAGGTATGTTTTAATATAATTATTATAGGTTAAGTTGATATTTAACACGAAAGAAAAAATCTATAAAATATGTTTTAATTATTACATACAATTGTAGGTAGAAATTTTGTATGTTAGATACGTAAAAGAAAAATATTTAGATATTTAAGGGGTAAAATAAATATTGAAAATTATCAGAAGTAACTAAAAAAAAAAAAATGCTATAACAAAATATTTCTTGTTAAAGTTTTGAAACGAATTTATACTGTATTAATTGAGGAATTTATTCCTAATTATTCTTAAATAACACATCCACTTTATTTAGTTTAAGATAGTATGCTACCAACTATTTTTGAATGTTCCTTTATTAAAATTAAAATTATTATACTTTTATTCTATGATGTCCATTGATTTCAGATGTTGATCAAAGTATACCCGGTAACATAAGTTTATTATAATCAGTGTATTTACTTATCCTGCCCAGATATAGCATTGGTATATGCTTAATATTCGCATAGGTAATAATTATAATGTATTTATTTTGTGGGATGAAAAATGATCTCCCCAAAAGCTTTGTTTTCCATGAGAGGAAGATTTTAAATATAATGTTCAGGTATGTTTATAGCCCAAGTGATCGATTCTCATAGATAGGACGATCAAGAATTTATCTAGCATTTAGTATGCTTCATTCGTTTAAATCCCAGGAGAGGATTGTATTTGGTGTGTGTTCGTTGTATGCCCAAGTAAGAGGCAAGAAACCACCAAAATATTTTAATGTAGTAGATTACTCTACAGACCTTCGTGGTTATTCCATATTCCTCATGTGAAAATAAAGATAGCTCCACCATGGAAGGTGTTGATTATTGTGCTTAATTTTGAAAGTTCGGGCAAGATAAAGGTTATATTGGAGGTGTTAGTTCCTCAAGATCCACTTTAGTATAAATAGTGCGTTAGTAACTAAGATCAATATCTGTATTGTGCTGCTAAATATTGCTAGTATTTGACAAGTAAATCAATGGAGAAAGTAATTAAAATTGCGTAATTTAAAACGCTTATTTACTGAAGGAATATTCAAATGCAATATTTAATTCTGGTTAGTAATTAAATAATACTCATATTTAAAATTATACGTATGAATAAAATTTGTATCATAACTTAAGTTAGCATTAAGTTAAATGTAAGATGGTAAGTGTAACTTCTGATAACTGGCCTATAATTAGAATAGGTTATCCCATTAAAGACCATAAACAAAGTAAATGTATTAGAAATAAATTTAATATTTTGCGTATTGCATATGATTGGATTAATCATTTAAAAAAAAAAAAAATAGTTAGTCAATAATTTTGAATAAAAGCTTCTACAAGGTTACCAAAATTTAATAAACAATGTATTGGTAATGAAATGTACTTTTAGTTAATCAATCCATATGATTGCATACAGGAGAAGTAGTAACCTCTAGTCCATAACCAAAAGAGTATACAGATTAATGTCAGTTATATTTTATATTTTTGTATTACTATGGGATTATTGAATAAATGTTCATATATTTTTTTTTGTGATAATAATAAATTATAGTCTTGTTAAAATTTGTTGTAGATTCATTTTTTTTGTTTTTATATGCTAAATATAAGTGTTTGCACAATATTTGCAAAACCTTTTCTTGAGTCCGAAATCATTCCAAATTCTTAAAAACTTAATATACCAGATAAATAAAGTTAAGCAGATCGGAATATGTCATTATATTTTAGTTTAATGATAATTATTTATGGAGTTGAAAACTTAAGACTAAACATTCACCTTTGTGTAAAAAAAAAAAAACTGAATTTATTCCCAAACCATTAACTTTGGTTGCACATTATTCCATTCCCATTTAGTTAAATTGTCTAAGTAATAAATCTTAGTTATATTATTGTGTTGTCATGGATGATGGAAGGACACAAAAAGCACCCTTGTCTTTTTATTATTCTGACTGAGATTCTAAAAAAAAAAAAAGGCTGTGTTATTCAAAATTATACGTCATTATTGAATAGAATTATCATCTCTTTAAATAATATAGCAGTGGATATGAGAGATGAAGACACATTGAATTTAAGTAAAATAAATGTTTCCTATAGCCGACCAGAATGCCAGTCATATGCGACAACACAATACTGCCGAGCATTTCCTTACATGAAACAAAGAACCCTGAGATTAATATTATTATAATTATTCTTTAAATTAATAAGTGATCAATTATTGTTGTTATTACAATCGTGGCATGGCTTAAGAGAATTGAATGTACAATTGTATTATATGAAAAGTATTTTAGATCATATTGGAAAATTAATGGATATGTTGCTTTATTTTGGTTGCCTTAACAACAACCTGAAAAATTAGTGTCATGGGTGCAAAAGTAAATAAACTAAATAAATAAATAAAAAATAGTGGGTTAGAAATGGCCGCCCAACTACAGGGGCCATCGATGGCTATAGCTGGCCATGAGGAATTTAGTAAACTTTTCTTGAAGTCAATATTAATATTGTTTGCACTTGAATGGATTAGTTATTCATTGATTAAAAATATTTGCCAATAATGAATTGTTTTAGCCATAAGATATTATGTGAATATCTATTATATGATCTAATCTTTTGCCACTGAAAAATAAATAATTAAGTTGTCAGTTTATGATGTTGTGGTCTGTAGGCAATTCCATAAAACACTGTAATGATTTTATCATTTATGATGATCTGTTTGTCTGGTCTTGTGATTGGCACTTATGCTATATTACATAATATCTAATGAGATTTATATGGACCAAGAAGCATTTGAAAAAAAAAAAAAAAAGCATATTTAGTAGTTAATGTTGGAGCTTTAGGGATATTAAATGTCAGAGCATAGTTTTTGGTGTAGATTGTTTTTGGTAGGAGAGGCATGGAGGCAGGATGTCTTGTCAATAATTTCTTATCGATAAATTTATTAATAGTTCATTGCTAATATTTCAGTACTGTTAAATACTAAAAGAGTTAGAATTTTAATATGAGTGAAAACAAAGATAATCATAGTATTTCTGAGGATTTGGGAGGATCCCAAGAGTTACAATCCCCTGATACACAGACTCCATATTTTAGTGTAGAATTAAAAGAGGAAGGGGAAGATTTGGATATAGCTAACCCAGAAGAAGCCACAATAATAAAGGGAAAACATGAAAATGAGCCAGATCAATTAATGAGAAATACATTGGAGGAATTCTTGAAAAAATTAGAAAAATCAAATAGTGAATTGAAAAGTGAATTAAAAAGTCAGATCCAAAACTCAAATAGTAAATTAGAACAATCAAATAGTGAATTAAAAAGTCAGATACAAAATTTAAATATTAAATTAGAGAATCAAATGCAGGAGATCAAAGAGACATCTCAAAATCAAGTACAGGAGATAAAGGACTTAAGGGAAGATTTGAGAAATCATGTAGAAGAATCAAAATTGGCCTCCGAAAAGCTGGAAATAAGAATAAAGAAAGAGATCGAAACAAATTCTGAAAGGGCAGAAAATATGATTGAGGCTATCCAGCAGGACTTTAAAAGTCAATATATTGTATTAAACAATGAAGTACAGGAAATAAGAAATTATCAAAAGGAAACAGTAGTATTTCAAAAAGAAGTTCAGGATAGAGTTGAATCTATTAAGGGAGAATTAGACAGTGCTAGAAGTGAAGTTAGTAATTTGAAAGAGGAAGTTAAAAATATAACTCTAGCACCTGACAATGTAGTGAAAGGATGTCAGAGCCAGATTACCAGATTAATAGCTAAGCTAGAAACTCAAGAGTTAACCCAATGTGAGATTAATCAAAATCTAGAAAGTGACCTAAGTCAAGTTATGGGAAGAGTAGAAAATTTTAATGATATAATAAAGAGTAATGCACAGCTATTACATAATAATCTCCAAGATGAAATAGGGGAATTAATGACTCAGTGTGAGAGTAAAGTCTATCAAAGGTTAGAAGATAAATTCAGGATAGATAAAGATGAAACTATTAACCAATTGGAACAACAGATTAAACACTTAAATGTAGGCCTAAAAGATAGTTCAAAGAGAATAGACTGTGAATGGCAGAACTATAAGTTAGAATTAGAGAGTCGAATTCAAGCTATAGACTATAATAGGGATAATTTTACAAAAAGTAAAAAAGTTGTTCAAAGTAAAGGTTTATCTGAAACTCAAGTAAAGGAAACAAATAATGGTCATAATAACCAAGTAATATCTGAGTTACATACGGTAATTAGTCCAGTAAAATCAATATACGATCCATTAAATGAGGCTAGAAGTAAAGTCATGCTAGAGCCAGAAAGTAATAGCTCCATGGCTTTAAAATTCTTAAAAATAAAATTTTTTAGAGGTGAATATCTGGAGAATCCACACAAGTATCTCCAGAATCTGGAGGAGTTATTCACCTTATGTCATTTATCTGAGATAGAAAAGATTGCTATTGCCACTAACCATTTGTGTGCAGCATCTAAAGACTGGTGGCAATCATTATTTATTAAACCAGAAACATATGGAGACTTCAAATATCTTATGTTAGCCAGTTTTTGGGGGGAAGACCACCAAGATAACCTGAGATATCAGATATCTCAGGAAAGATATCATGTAAATAAGGGTAGTTATACTCAGTTTTTCAGGAGTCAGGCCATCAAATTGAAAGCCTTGACAGCTTATCCTTTATCTGAGACACAAATTGTGCGAATAATTCGCCATAATCTGCCGAGGCATATAGAGCAGATCTTGATTGCTGCTGACAGACATACCATAGAAGAGGTAGTAGAAATTTTAGATTCGTTAGAGACCAGTGATAGGAATATTGATAATAGAATTAGGGTAAATAGAGACACCCATCCGATGGTGAGTAATATCAATTTCGCAGATAGGTCACATATGGGAAGGAGGAAGTTAGTTAGAGAAAAAGGATATTATAGGACGAATCCCTATGGTAGACAGAATAGCTACCTCAGTAGGCCAACAGTTAAAAGTAGAATTCTGAATGAGAATCAGCCTTCTACTAGTGGTATCCCAACAATACCAAAGAAAAATATAAAAGGTAGTAAAAGTAGCGGGGCATTAAATTAAAAAGGACCTCGCAGGAACGTTCCTCACTTCGGGGCCCTATTTTTAAACATATGGGGAACAGCATGATGTGGATTATCAATAATATAGACCTTTCAACCGTCAAAAATTTATTCTTGTGATGTATGATGTTTTTACCAAATATGTCTCTGCTTACCCAGTTCCAAAAACAGATGCTAAAAATGTTATTAAGTGCTTGGAAACTTATCAAATTCCATTAATAGGAAAACCAGCTTCAATACTTACCGACCACGCTACTGCATTCATTTCTGGTACATGGAAAAAGTGGGGTAAGAAGCAAAATATTCAACATATCATGTGCTCGATTAGAAATCCCCAATACAATCCAAGTGAAAGAATCATGCGTGAGATAAGTAGGTTGTTCCGAGTATATATGGAAAGGGATCACAAACAGTGGGTCAATAAGTTGCCACAGGTGATTAATTATATAAATATAACTATTAATGAGTCTACTAGGATGTCTCCAATTCGGCTGCATTTTGGTAGACCTGAACCTTTACTAATCAAAACACTGTTACCCGTAATAGTGGAAAATATTAATGTGGAACATGACCAAGCACTGGCCAGAATTAACCTTAAAAAGATGGGTGATAAACGCACTCGTTATTCCAAAACCAGTCCACATCCTTTTAAAGTCCATGATTTTGTTTTAATTAGAACTCCCCATGTGAGTAATCTCCGGAAACATATGTTTAGAAAATTCATGTATCTTTATGAAGGCCCCTATGAAATTGTGAAACAAGTGGGTGAGAATGCCTTTTTGGTCTCAACCCCTGATGGAACAAGAGGTACCTATAATGCCCGAAGCTTACTACCATATCCCAAGCAAAATTAAATCCTTTAAACTGTATTTATTGACATAAGAAAGAAGTAGGATATAAACTTAGTAATACCATAAGAAGTATTAAAAATGCATATATTATTTTATTTTTTATTTATTATAACGGTGGGAGAATTGTAACCTAGTGTTATTGACACTTGGTTTACTTGGCATTATTTCTGCAGGAAAACAATGCTATTCTTTAAAGAAATAAAAAGATAAAATAACAATAGTAATAATTGATTAATAAAGTATGCTATTCACTCACTTTGGCATGTTTTGGGTGAATAACTAATAGATTTAATAACTCAATGTCATTTTTAAAGAGAGAACATGAATACTTTAATTGAGATATTAATAATTAGAGCAAATTAATATGGTATAAAAGCTAAACAGTAATTGATTTTGGATGGGTAGAGGGGGGAGTGGATGAGTGTCTTATCATAAAGCACAATAACTTCTGGTAATTTCTTTTTGTAAAAAAAAAAAAATAATGTTTAAAGAATTATACATCACTGATTGTTAATTTAATGTATTTATTATTATTTTTTTTTATATTGTCAAATTACTTTGTAATCCAGGTAAATAATACTGAAAACTATATGATTGTAATAAGTTTTTCCTTTCTTTTGTTTATGTTATAATCAAATGATTATTTTTCTGGAAGAGGTCGCTAAAGTAAAAAAAAAAAAACAACAAAACGAAACAACCAATTTCATAATCAGGATCATTTTTTTTGAAAAAAATAGTCTGCTTTTAGTTTTCAAGGAAGGAACAGTGCTGAAATTTGGTAACTCAATTTTTTCACTTTATTTTGCAGAAATAAATGTAATCAAAGTAAAATTTTAATAATATAATGTGTGGCTAAATTTTTTTGATAAGATATCCTGATTTTCTTTGCCATCTACCTATTTAAAGACCTTTTATACTTAAAAATTTATTGCCTCACGCTAAAGTTAAAAATGACAGAATTAACTAAGGGAATCATGAAAAGTGTTATTATGTCTAAATTAAGGAAGATAAATGATTTCCAAATGAGAAATAATTATTTATTAACTTTATGTCATTTATTGATATTTTCTTGGTATAGAAAGAAAAAATAATAATAATAATTGAAAGAAATATTTTGAAACCAAGGAAAATCAACTAGAAACATTTTCGCGCTCTTTCTCAATATTGTCTGCCTTTACAAGTAATGTAGTTACATACGTTAAAATATGTTTTATTCACCAAGAATTGTCTGGAAATAATAATAATGATAAATAAGATTAAATTATGCACCTGTATATTTTTAAAAAAAAAAAAATTAAAAAAATATAAACTTTCTCAGAGTAAATATAGGAAAAGTTATATAGGGGCATTCTTACGGAGAAGTTACCGTTAAAAAAATTTATAATTCCTAAAGTATGAACAAAACCAAATATCTTAGTGACTTAATGATAAAAATAAATGATATATTATATTATACATCAGTTGGAATTATTAAAACTTCCTGTACACGTAAATTGACTGCAGTTATTATCATAATAATCTCTCGGAAAATTGCGCATTTTCGTCCATAAGTAAGCTAGCTAATAAGTATATGTATCATCAATAAAAAAAAAAATATTGTGTATGTTTATCGTCTATAGTCAAATATTCGTCTATGTTAGAAGAATTTTTTTTTTTCTTGGATCCCAAAATTATAGTAGTTTAATTCAAGTAAGAATTAATCTTCAATTCTGCTATATGTTTCTTTACCTAATTTATTAAACGCACAAAATAAGAGAAAACTTTTATTTAAAGGAAATAATACCATGCATTTATTGTTTTTAAACTTGCTTCGTGAAATGCGACTGGATAAAGCTCTTCACCTGGACCAATTGCTCAACAGAAAAACATTTTCTAATGAGAGAGTATGCACTTGTTAATTAATGATTGTTTAAAACTAAGTTATAAATGATATGTATTTTTTTTGTTATATCACATAGGTTAAAGTCTGTATGGTCAAGTGATATTTAATAGCCTTGTAATGACAAAGGTATGTTTTAATATAATTATTATAGGTTAAGTTGATATTTAACACGAAAGAAAAAAATCTATAAAATATGTTTTAATTATTACATACAATTGTAGGTAGAAATTTTGTATGTTAGATACGTAAAAGAAAAATATTTAGATATTTAAGGGGTAAAATAAATATTGAAAATTATCAGAAGTAACTAAAAAAAAAAAAAAAAATGCTATAACAAAATATTTCTTGTTAAAGTTTTGAAACGAATTTATACTGTATTAATTGAGGAATTTATTCCTAATTATTCTTAAATAACACATCCACTTTATTTAGTTTAAGATAGTATGCTACCAACTATTTTTGAATGTTCCTTTATTAAAATTAAAATTATCATACTTTTATTCTATGATGTCCATTGATTTCAGATGTTGATCAAAGTATACCCGGTAACATAAGTTTATTATAATCAGTGTATTTACTTATCCTGCCCAGATATAGCATTGGTATATGCTTAATATTCGCATAGGTAATAATTATAATGTATTTATTTTGTGGGATGAAAAATGATCTCCCCAAAAGCTTTGTTTTCCATGAGAGGAAGATTTTAAATATAATGTTCAGGTATGTTTATAGCCCAAGTGATCGATTCTCATAGATAGGACGATCAAGAATTTATCTAGCATTTAGTATGCTTCATTCGTTTAAATCCCAGGAGAGGATTGTATTTGGTGTGTGTTCGTTGTATGCCCAAGTAAGAGGCAAGAAACCACCAAAATATTTTAATGTAGTAGATTACTCTACAGACCTTCGTGGTTATTCCATATTCCTCATGTGAAAATAAAGATAGCTCCACCATGGAAGGTGTTGATTATTGTGCTTAATTTTGAAAGTTCGGGCAAGATAAAGGTTATATTGGAGGTGTTAGTTCCTCAAGATCCACTTTAGTATAAATAGTGCGTTAGTAACTAAGATCAATATCTGTATTGTGCTGCTAAATATTGCTAGTATTTGACAAGTAAATCAATGGAGAAAGTAATTAAAATTGCGTAATTTAAAACGCTTATTTACTGAAGGAATATTCAAATGCAATATTTAATTCTGGTTAGTAATTAAATAATACTCATATTTAAAATTATACGTATGAATAAAATTTGTATCATAACTTAAGTTAGCATTCAGTTAAATGTAAGATGGTAAGTGTAACTTCTGATAACTGGCCTATAATTAGAATAGGTTATCCCATTAAAGACCATAAACAAAGTAAATGTATTAGAAATAAATTTAATATTTTGCGTATTGCATATGATTGGATTAATCATTTAAAAAAAAAAAAAAAAAATAGTTAGTCAATAATTTTGAATAAAAGCTTCTACAAGGTTACCAAAATTTAATAAACAATGTATTGGTAATGAAATGTACTTTTAGTTAATCAATCCATATGATTGCATACAGGAGAAGTAGTAACCTCTAGTCCATAACCAAAAGAGTATACAGATTAATGTCAGTTATATTTTATATTTTTGTATTACTATGGGATTATTGAATAAATGTTCATATATTTTTTTTGTGATAATAATAAATTATAGTCTTGTTAAAATTTGTTGTAGATTCATTTTTTTTGTTTTTATATGCTAAATATAAGTGTTTGCACAATATTTGCAAAACCTTTTCTTGAGTCCGAAATCATTCCAAATTCTTAAAAACTTAATATACCAGATAAATAAAGTTAAGCAGATCGGAATATGTCATTATATTTTAGTTTAATGATAATTATTTATGGAGTTGAAAACTTAAGACTAAACATTCACCTTTGTGTAAAAAAAAAAAAAACTGAATTTATTCCCAAACCATTAACTTTGGTTGCACATTATTCCATTCCCATTTAGTTAAATTGTCTAAGTAATAAATCTTAGTTATATTATTGTGTTGTCATGGATGATGGAAGGACACAAAAAGCACCCTTGTCTTTTTATTATTCTGACTGAGATTCTTAAAAAAAAAAAAGGCTGTGTTATTCAAAATTATACGTCATTATTGAATAGAATTATCATATCTTTAAATAATATAGCAGTTGATATGAGAGATGAAGACACATTGAATTTAAGTAAAATAAATGTTTCCTATAGCCGACCAGAATGCCAGTCATATGCGACAACACAATACTGCCGAGCATTTCCTTACATGAAACAAAGAACCCTGAGATTAATATTATTATAATTATTCTTTAAATTAATAAGTGATCAATTATTGTTGTTATTACAATCGTGGCATGGCTTAAGAGAATTGAATGTACAATTGTATTATATGAAAAGTATTTTAGATCATATTGGAAAATTAATGGATATGTTGCTTTATTTTGGTTGCCTTAACCACAACCTGAAAAATTAGTGTCATGGGTGCAAATAAATAAACTAATAAATAAAAAATTGTGGGTTAGAAATGGCCGCCCAACTACAGGGGCCATCGATGGCTATAGCTGGCCATGAGGAATTTAGTAAACTGTTCTTGAAGTCAATATTAATATTGTTTGCACTTGAATGGATTAGTTATTCATTGATTAAAAATATTTGCCAATAATGAATTGTTTTAGCCATAAGATATTATGTGAATATCTATTATATGATCTAATCTTTTGCCACTGAAAAATAAATAATTAAGTTGTCAGTTTATGATGTTGTGGTCTGTAGGCAATTCCATAAAACACTGTAATGATTTTATCATTTATGATGATCTGTTTGTCTGGTCTTGTGATTGGCACTTATGCTATATTACATAATATCTAATGAGATTTATATGGACCAAGAAGCATTTGAAAAAAAAAAAAAAAAGCATATTTAGTAGTTAATGTTGGAGCTTTAGGGATATTAAATGTCAGAGCATAGTTTTTGGTGTAGATTGTTTTTGGTAGGAGAGGCATGGAGGCAGGATGTCTATGTCAATCATTTCTTATCGATAAATTTATTAATAGTTCATTGCTAATATTTCAGTACTGTTAAATACTAAAAGAGTTAGAATTTTAATATGAGTGAACAAAGATAATCATAGTATTTCTGAGGATTTGGGAGGATCCCAAGAGTTACAATCCCCTGATACACAGACTCCATATTTTAGTGTAGAATTAAAAGAGGAAGGGGAAGATTTGGATATAGCTAATCCAGAAGAAGC